>OZ024912.1:42518772-42891272 GCA_964017125.1 Flabesymbios commensalis | reverse complement strand
ATGAAGACTACTTTTAATATAGGCAGCAGTAGGAAACTTTGCTCCGACATTGGGCCGACAGTGTACAAATGTTATACAGTCCAAAAGAAAACAGCGTCTTGTAAAGATAGATGGTTCATGGTGATTTCACATGTATGCCTATATACACAGCTACAGTGTCATTTTTGCTACGTAATATCCTTAACCTTTTCACTACCATACATGACGGAAATTTCCGTCGTCATTTGTCAATGAACGTAACCATAAAATGACACAAATTTTCGTCAAATATATACTACATTTATGTATTTTTCGTCATTTGAAGCTGGAAATTGCGTTAGCAATTCCAGCTTCAAATGACGAAAAATAGAGCTCCTACGCCAGTATATCTGGATCCTGGCATGCACTCCGGCCTGGAATTCAAAGGGTTAAAAACATACGAGACGACCGTGCTACCCGCAGCTGACATAGGCCTACATGTACATTCAACACTGTAGTAAAGCAAAACACTAGTTCCATACCAGAGCAGACAATATGGTTATCATGTGGGCCACCAGACGACAATTCTGCTTTGCAAAAAAACCCAGTATCTTCTCACTCTATATGTAAGCAGATGCAGTATTTCGGCTTTGCACGGTAGAGTGGAAGGGTCCATGCATAAACATGATAACTCTCTGTTTTTTCCTCATTTTGAGTGGTAAAATCATCATAACTTTTTACTGTTCGTCATCACAGGACATCCAAATTAGCTTCATTATCTTCGTCTTTTGCATTACTTTCTGATTAAGCAATATGATGACTAATTTTGCAAAAAACCTTCGAAAGAAACTCCTATAAAGGGACCTAACACATTTGTGCACGCATATGCATTTTTGCATGCAAAAGAATGCCAAATCGGGCTAGCAATTTCAAAACCGAAGAAATTTGCGATGCTATATGTAATGTCGCATACAAATATCACAAAAAACATGTCATGTAAAAAGATGTCTAATGGACTTGTCAAGGACAAATGTGAAAAAATATTCATATACCAAAGTGAAAAGCTGACTTGACATGAGTGTTTTGTTTGCCTATTTATGTAAAATATAAGTAACATGACAGGCTGATATATTTACACCTATCTAATATAATTATTAATATGGTGAATGACAGAAATTAAATCATTGAGATTGTTTCATTTGAAGTTGAAAAAAACTACCCGGTATGACTGGGCCGCTTAACTCATTTACTGCACGAGGCCCAGTCACACTGACCACCATTTTGTTTACACAACCAGCTGTGTAAAAACGACACTCGCGCTGCCTACCAAAAAACTCGGATGACAAGAAATTGAGACGAATATTTCAAGTGCCTATGAAAACTAGGCCATTTTCAGCAGGCGTAAACTTGTGATCGTATAGGAACTCTTACATTTAAAAATGGAGGTCACTGTGTCAGAGCCTTGCGATGTCATCAGGGTAGATAAAATACCTCAAATCCCTGTGAGTAATCTGTGATGTATTCGTGTATTTTTTTATTAATACCGTCATCTCACTATTTTTAAATCATTTATGCAAAATACGTCAGAGCCAGTTTTGAGTCAGTCAAAAAATCATTCTGGACATTTATGATACATTTCTGGCATATATTCGATTATTTTTTCCGTGAAAAATAAACCGTTTAAGCTATACTTTTCATTCCATTGTCATAAGACTTGGTCATTGCTTCGTGATCTATTGTATCGAGCGGGCACGACTAGCACTATCTAAGTCGTGAATTTTTCCCTGATCTATATTTACTTTATTAAATGATGTTTCACTTGAGTAAATCGGCAATTTTATTTTATCGTCTTTATATGACCATATGATGTGAACATGTCCATAGACTAGAGCTGCAAAAGTTTTTTTTTAATTTGTGTGCTGCGCATTTACCAGTTAAGCGAGATATAGAGACAAACGAAATTCCCGATTTCTTATTTTATATGATCTGCAGAAATGGAATCACGCCATGTCATGACACTGACAATTTGAGTTTAAAATATGATCAGATGATGTATTATTCAGTTTTCACAGCAAAATGTATCTAGTCTCTTCAGCATACAAGAAAAATGTATGTTCTATGTCCACAAATTTAGTGCACGCGGTTGGTAATTTTAACGTTCTGCACAAAAGAGTTTATTTATAATGTCCATGAAGAAATCTTTTGATATACCATCAGAAGAAAACACATAGTGATGCTCGGAAATAATTTGTGCTTTTCACTGTAAAACTATAGAGAAATACGCATAAAATAAAATACACATGTACATATTACTCTATATACACAACAATGGAACTACATGGAATTGGTATAATAAACTTGTGATCAGAATAATACAGCTTATGAGCACACCTCATGACATTAACACAAGTCCGTCGTACACAACAGCTGTTCAGCTTTTCATTCATATCTTCCATGGTATCTTTTCTTAATGCAGAATGTATTTAGTCAGACAGTTTACAGCTGAAGTTGGGGGTAAAAGGGACAGACTGGACAAAACCACTTTCTTTCTAGGAACCACAGGTTTAAGGCATCCATTTTGGTTAATCAAAAAGGCTACCATTTGGATAATAGTTTTGATATGAAAAAAATGTTCTGACAACACGTTTCTTGAAATACAAATTTAATATATGTGGTCCGAGAAGAAGTCAGAAAAAAAAGGCCCGAGCTATTTTTTCACCTTTATATTATATTATATTATATTATATTATATTATATTATATTAGTTTAAGTAGCATAATTTACATAATGAAGTATATTTAGAAGAACCTGCTGATGTCTTACTTTGAGATCAACTTAGAAGCCATTCTTTTCTGTATAGGCCTACATCCATTTTCTGACACAAGATAAATAATTTAAACATGTCCGTAATAATTATATAGTGTTAACTGTTAAAAATCCAAAATGGAAGTCATAGACACAATCAATGTCAATATCTCCATACATACAAAATTCGCCTAGAACGTTACATCTATTCTATACATAGGGTCTAGGCTCTTGGTGGTGTGATTTTAAATGGAATCTCCTTTTCAGCTCTCTTACAAGCAGATGTGTTTTTATTTATTTAAATATTCCGCAAAGATAGAGTGGGTATGCATGTATTAGAAGTTAGATTATTACCATGTAATAGAATTCTGAAACGATGTTATCGGGTTTATAGCGGGTGGTATTTATGCCCCTACTACATGCTAAAGAGATTAACTTTTAAACTATGCGATCTGTTTCAATGAAATTTTTAGGGTAGTCGTCGCATAACTATACATAGTGCTGGTAAAATTTCATAGCAATTGGTTGAGAATTAAATTCATTTACCAAGGTTAATCCGAGTATGCCAATAGAAACACTGGCTGAGAAGAGTAACTCGAACCGCTTTCATTTGATTATCGAATGTGAACTGCATTATACATAAAAACCACAGAAAGGCATTCTCGAATAAATAAATAAAAATTTGAATGTGAATAATTTTATGTAAATATTTTCACATTCCCACCTTTAGTCGTTTGACCTCGATGTGACCTTGAATACTATCAGAAATGGATTTGCCAGGTAAATTACAGGCTAAAATTATCCAGGGTAAATAAAATTTATATAAAATATGTAGTGCACTTGTTTCCCATTTTACTAGTTGTTAAAAATTGGATTTTCGCATTTCAACCTGAAAATTAACCTTTTGACATTTATTATGACCTTAAGTCCTTATAATAGTATCGGAAATGGTCTCACATCATGGTGAACTGGTGTTCATTTACACTTATCATGCAAATATTAGCCTTGATATGTAAATATGAAGTCTATTTGAGCTCATGACCTTCAGTAACATTTAGGGTTCATTTCTGAAATGCATCAGTGTCTGTTAAACCTTATCATCTTCACAAACAAAACAAAACAAATAATGTTTTTTATTATCAAATGAACAATACTTTCAATGTATAAGATTATCTACTTCTAGTTATTAAAGGGTTAACAAACACGAAAAAAATGTTGAACATGAGTCATTAATATCTAATAATTGTTTTAACGTCGAACTACATTGTTGATTTAACTCTTCCTTTACCAATTTCGCATTTATGCGAAAACTACCTTCCTTTACCAAATTCGCATTTATGCGAAATCCACATAATTATGTACATGCCTTAATTGCACTGGATATATTTCATCACAAGTGTGGTTGAAAATCGCCAACCAGAATGGTCAGTGACATGGACGCAATGTTCTTTTGCATTTTTAATTTGTGCGATGTGCGCATTGCCATAGCTATAACCTGTATTGTGCCCAGGTTTCACCTCAGGGGTCCTCCTTGAAAAAGAAGTCAGTATGTAAAATCAGATACCATGGCACTGAGCTGTCATATTATGCTGACGTTATTCCATATTGAAATATAATAAAACTGTTTTTCTTCTCATTTTTTAAAAACGTCATTAATAAAAATATGCAAGATATGTTGGTGCCTGGGAAAAAGTTCTACCTTAGAACACACTGAACCATTCCTGAAATGTTTGTGGATTTGTCCGGCGTGTCACCTTTTTTTTGCTAACCTGCCTGACTACTAAGTAATTCATATGGAGATTTCAATAATGCGAGGAACCTCCGTGACCGGGAGGTAGCGTACTCGGCCTCTGATCGACAAGGCTCAAATTTTAAAAAATGTGTCTGGAGGGCAGTGTCATCTCCTCCATGTCACAATTTTCTCCTGGCCCAATTTAGCCAATATGTGCACATAGCTGGCCTAAAACACCATTCATTTTATTTTCACTTCGATACCGATAATTGTGCACAGACAATGACTGCTTATATTTTATTAATACGTGTATCATTTTAATGTTAACTACTTTTACTATTGCATGCTATGTTGTTCTGTAATTCAACTCTTAGTTGCCAATAGGGCTAAATGGTAATCTTACTATTACCCATTTAATGTTGTCTCCAGACTAAATCAATTATTTTCCCATCGCACTGCGCTAGATCACGAAGGACAGGTTGTAAGTGTTTGATACCAAACATATGTTACATAACCAGCCTTCTACACATCCAGTTCTACCCTTATATTACAGTGCGGAGACCGACTTTATACGTCAGATTCTGACGTATAAAGAAGTGTCCGCACTTATAGTCGGGTCTGTTAGGGACAAATTGTGCACATTCGACTACAAGCATGAAATTTTGCACACTTATAGTTTTTGACCTGCTGAGTTCAAATCTGCCGGGAGCCAAAGCCGAATTCAATGGGGTTGCCGTATTTGACATTTCAAAATGGCCGCCACCCAAAAAAACATATTTTCACTTTACTGGTCAAGTAAAATTCGCATAATTACCAAAAAATTCTGAGGTTTTAGACATTACAGGTGCATATTTAATAGTAACCACAACTAAGACTGACATAGTGGAAAATACAAGATGGCCGCCATTCAATAACATAAGTAGCAAACCGAACGCCTTGTAGGCCTATTTACAAGCAAAGCATTTTTCTGAAGATTTCGACACCAGCGATTCTCATTTTGCTGCTTATTTGTTTAGTAGTGTCGAATGGGATTGTTATTTCGCAAAATCAAATAATTATGGCTACTTGTTAATATAACGAGAATAACAAATTTAAACTTAAAAGTGTCTTTTTAACTCTTTTACATGGTTTAGATTAAAACTTTCCCCTTAAAATCAAGATTTATTGCTCAACAAAAGCCGACTTAAAGCCATCAAAACATTAAAATAAACAAAATGAACACTATATATTAATAATACCACCTGTTGTACCTTTACTCATTAAATATTACACTTAAGGTTAAGTATATTTATATTATTCCTCAAGAAAAGAGTTGTTTCCAGGCTTTTAATTTGAAATCAAGATTTATTGATCAATGAGATGAAGCTGATGACAAAAAACAAAAAACAAACAAACAAACAAACAAACAAACAAACAAACAAACAAACAAACAAACAAACAAACAAACAAACAAACAAACAAACAAACAAACAAACAAACAAACAAACAAACAGACTATAGCAACATAGCAATAGACCAATAAATGCTACATTTATATTATCACATGTTTTGACTGTAATCACACTGATTCAGGAATATTTTTCTTTTGAAAAATTAGTTGTTTCCAATCTCTTAGGTCGAGAGCAATAATGATTAATAATAAAAAATGGCTGATGACCATCTAAACAAAAAGGCAATACATCCATAAGCAATGCAATAATATCACATGCTATAACTGGAATCACGCTGATTCATGAATATTTATATTTAAAAATAACCTTCTTTTTCATTCGTCAACATGGGCTAGTTATCCTAGATTATTGATCAACACAATCAGGCTTATAACTACCCAAGCAAAAACTACTTACGAACAATCAATGACTTAAGCATCCAAACGCTGATATAACAAGAATGCTCACCTTCTGTGTACATGTGTGACTGATTCATGAACACTTACACTTGAAAATTCATTATTTTACTCTGACACAAAAGCTGCTTCTAATCTTGACCAATCAAAATTTTGATCAACCAAATTAAATTCAAGACCATCCTACCCCAGGTCCGCTGCACTTGCAGTTACCTGTGCATTATTTAGCACAGCCACAATGCAGAAGAAGTGAGCATGCCTTGCTGCTGTCACCAAGATTTGTTCAGAGAGGCAACCAACGACTGTTGTTCAAGTGTCACCCCAATCATGGGAGTCTGGGATATCCTGGTTGACAGACGTTGCCTGATTTAAAAAAAGCTGCCCTGTAGTATTTTCCTACGGATGTGTTGACAGTTCTTAGAAAGCCTGTGTTAGTGGTAAGGCTTCAAATGTCTTCTTCTCACTTGTGAGAAGTCAAAGCCTTGCCTCATTGTGGCATCCAAGACTTATCTTCGACTATGGATCCATATAAGAGATTATGAGATGGTCATGAATTCAATTGAGATACATGTTACATGAAAACCACTGCTTAGATATTCAACTGGTTGGATCACTGCGTATGCTTCAGGTACAGCTTGGGCTTGTGGTACACAAGTGTCTGTAAAATCCAGCTGGATATGGGGCCGTTCTACTCATTTGTTTTCGCAATTTGGTATATTTGTGGGTAGCACAACTGCATCCTGGACAAACCATTTTACACGACTGTGAGATACAGAAACCCCAAAGGTATTGACATTATTGATGATTTTCTTCCTCTTACCCTAACCATACAGCATGATGGTCCGAAGCAAAGGGGTCTCATGTCTTCATTATGACGGATGTTTGTAGAGTTTGCTGCATGGTAGGTACCACTGCGTGTATTAAAAATAATCTGCTGAGAAATTGTGATTGCCACTCTTGCTCTAAGTTGTAGCTCTGCCTGAAACTCGTCGTTGAGGCACCCTGGAGTATGGCGGTGATGACGCTTCGCAAATATCCAGTGATTGGATGAGCTAGGGAATCGGAGCTAAAAGAGACATCATTTTCTGAATAGTGTCTGCTGCACGCATCAAGAACAACCTCTGGGCTTCAGAAAGCAGGTGTCCAACATTCTGGTTTTCAGAGATAAAGCCTCACTGGCCTGGGAAAATTATGTCCACTTAGGAAGGATATTCAGAAGATATTCCTCGAAGCGCGAAGTGCCTGTTTCTCTGCAAAAAGCGTTCTATATAAATCTCACAACGCTGATAGTTAGGAGAGTCAGACGCGTCAATTAAAGCAACAATTTGTGCAATAGCAACTGAAGTGAAGGTGAGGACAGAAGGACCAGCAGATACTCTGCGATCTTCAGCACGAGTCTTTCAACTGCAAATACCATTGTAGATGATAATAAGTGTCACCAGCGTAGGCATCAGCTGCTTGGGAAATCGGTTTGCCGAGAAGCCATGAGTTGTTAGTTCTCTCAGTCCATGCTTTTACGTTTGTGTGTACATGATCTGTTTTCATTTTAAGTAGATTCTTTCTGTCCTGTCCATCACATCATATGCAACAAGGATACTTCTGTAGAGCAGATACTGTAGAACTGAACTTTTTTTTTTGAGTTTTGGGTCAGCAGAATCATTTTTGTCCGTGAAGCTATTCAGCTGAGAGTTGCTACAGTATGTTTTATACACTTTATAATATTTAGCATTGTGTGCTTGAATTGTCTCAATACCCCGACCTTCATCAAGTTGAGTCCTCGACACCTTTAAACCAAATCTCTCCCCATGATCTTTCTCAAATGAAGCAAGGCCGTTCATTCATTTCGTTTTGGCAAAGGCAACATAGCTCCCAGTTGATAGCAGCTATTCTTTCTGCGAGTAGTCATTACTTGCACTCTACTCTATACCACCACCGCTACATTACAACAAATATAACTATACTATAAATTGGAGCAAAAATGGGCAGCAGGTCGACAGATAATTTATGAATATAAGAAGCAGTTTCACGTTACAATCTTGAATCTTAACTGTTGTAATTTAAAAAATTGCATTGCAACTATAAGAGAGCTAAATGTATTAAATAAAAGACTCTGGAATTATGTTATGCTTGGCTTGCTGATAATAATAAACTTGTTGCCCAACATCTTGAATTTTATGCTATGGTGAAGGTTACTGATAAATAGGTATCATATTTGCAATCACGGAAGTCAAAAAGATAGAATGGTCTTTTTTGCTGGCAATTATGTGACTTTGTTTTGTTAGTAATAGGATAATCAACTGGCGGCCATCTTGGATTTTCTAGTAATTTGGAGTCACAATCAATCTTAATGTTGAATTATCATTCAATTTGAAATCAGGGGTTTTAAAAACCAAAGAAAAAAGTATTTTTTTCTAATTTTATGACATCTGGCTATGTAGCGATGAAAAAAAAATTATCGGTGGCGGCCATCTTGGATTTTTCATTACAGTGATGTCAGTCAATGTTACTGCCAAGTGGGCAACTGATTTGGAATCACTTTCTGTAAAACTAAACATAGAATTTGTTTTTATAATTGTAATTCTGTGACTTAGTTTGGCTAGTAATTAGACAAATATCACCATTTTGAATTGTCAAATACGGCGTCCCCTTTGAGAATTGGCTTTGGCTCCCGGCAGATTTGAATTCAGCAGGTCCAAAACTATAAGTGTGCAAACTTTCATGATTGTAGTCAAATGTGCACAATTCCACCCTAAATCCCCCCTAACTGACCCGACTATTAACCCTTTAACCCCCTTTAAGTTCCACCTTTTAAACATGTTAAAGATAATACATGACATCAATCAGCAATATTTGAAAACAGTTGTTGTCAAATCTGAATAATTTTCACTCACTTGAAGTTGTGGATCGCGTCAGCGAGACACAATTTCAAGTGGGTGAAAATTCAGATTGAATAATTAGGCGGTTAAAGGGCTAAAGAATTTAATTATGTAAAATGGCTCTAAAAAAACGTAGGTATTCAAATGAAGCAGAAAGAGCTAATTAATACATTGATGATTATTTAAAGTAAAAAAAAAACCTTTGGTCTCCACGGTTTATACAAACATATTTGTAAGGGTTAGTGTGTTGTAGCAGTGGGTCGGACGATTGTTTCCATCGTTTGTGACTCATATACAAATAGTTATTTTCTGACTCCATCAACGCTGAATTATTTTTGTAAAAACCATAAAAACCAAAGGTTTGTTTTCATTATGAAGTCATCATGAATAACTTAGTTGGCTATTTCCGATTCATTTGAATACCTGTGTTATGGGTCTGCGGCCATTAGAATTATGTTTTACTCTTATAGTGCGGGATAGACTTTAAACGTCAGAATCTGAAATGCATAGACGTCAGATTCTGATGTATAAAGTCGATCCCCGCGCTGTATGGGTTAATTGATAGCTTTATTATAAACGCAAGGTTTTCCAATAGGGCCGACATTATTAATGTATTTGCGGAACGCTATAATTATGGTCATATTCTCTCAAAATATTCTTTTTTCGCTTACTCTGAGCTCTGAGCGATGTGAAGTGGCCTCAGGAGGAAGCCGAAAAGCAGCCAGAATATCAAAATACCTTATTTTTCATTACAGAAAATTATTTTACACGTTGTCTATGTAAATCTGAAATTAATATTCTGTGAAAAACGTTCTGTTGTTGAAACTTATTTATAATATATTTGATTCACGCTTCAGATGCAAGTGTAAAATGTTGTATAGGATAATCTATGGAATATGTAACAATATTAGAATATATATATATGAGTTTTTTCCTGAAACCATGACGAATCAAATTGATGTTTTCAACAAAATATTCCGATTTTTTTCACATAATTGTCTCAAACTTAAAAGTTTAGTAATAGTAATTATTTGTCTCGGACATAAACAATACATACATGTACTGTTTTTTTACTGTGTGAACCCGGATGTATTAAGTGCTGTTTGGGATTTTCTCCAAATGTTCGTCGGCTTAATTTAGCTGCCCGAATGTCTGCATACATCAAGTGATTGTGCGGAAAGCGACTTAAAGCAATAACCACTGTCTTACTCATCAAGTAGTTGGGTATCTTGAAATAACTTTCATTTTTAGAGATTGGGGCATGCTTACCTGGTAAGGAAGCTCTGAGTATGGGATATTATGTCAAATCAGAATTTTTTTATTCTCCACGTGGTGGTAATTGCGGCAGCAATTCACATAATAAGGTGAATGGAAAATAAAGAAAATAGCTGGGTACTAGGGGGAAGGGGGGGGAGTGGAGTATTTTTGCAATAAATATTTTGAAGCTGAATTTTCGTGGAATATATAATTCTTTGAAAAGTTGAAAATAAATATTTAATGGCCCTTAAAAAAATTGAAACGCTTCGCTCTGCATCTAGTGTAGGCTCATATGACACATATAACACTTTCGTGCAATTTGTCTGTTAAAATTGATTTTTCACTTGATTCTGACTCAAAATCAAGATCAAGAAAAAAAGGGATTGCATTTTTTATAGGTCGAGAAAAGGTCTAAGATGGCGGAATCCAAGATGGCCGCCAAAGTATATAAAAATAAACATGTTTACGAATAATGTTGCAACTACATACGCTAGAGACATAAATAATATGTCTATTCTTATGTTTTCAGGTATGAGAAAGCCAATTCTTTCATTTGTTTTTAGAAAAAAATATTGCAAAGTGTATATTTATGCAAATATGAGCAAACACATCCGGATATCGCAGTGAAACTGCGGCTAACATAGTTTTTGCTGATAGTTTTTTGTTTTGTTTCGATTATGCTTGGCTGGTTCCCATATTGTGATATCCGGGCGAATGTGGAGCTCTCATCCTTGTGGATATTTTGTAAAACATGAAATTCAAAATGGCTGCCATGAAATCACTGAAGTTATATTTTCCATAATATTTTTATCAGATATTTTATAGATATTTTTTTATTGACAGAAAGAAAGTCAATCCAGACTTATTTATATGCGCATTATCAGAAACTACAATAAAACAAATACTACCATCATTCGCCATCATTATATTGCTTAAAATGCTACGACAAGCTTTATTATATATATTTCAAAGTAAGTTACATACCGGCACATAGACTCATTATATTCGTGTAGTATCCTAAGCTTACACATTACCGTCTGGGGGTAAATCCCCTAGACATGCCCAGAACCCCTTATTGTGCGAGCGAAGGAAAACAATCTCAGTAACCCACCATGCCCTATCACCCCACCCTCACATCATCATTTGTACATCATTCATCTCATCAATTGACTACAACGTTTTTATCGTATTACAATGTCACTTAAAAGAACATTTGTGCCGAAAAGTGACGTAAAGCAATGATTTACTAGTAATTAGTAGTAAGCCTATACATCACCCATAAACATAACTAACTGTATGATAGGTTAGAATATGAACCAAGCGTAATTGTTCAGATACACTAATGGTCCCTTTCCAGATGGATGCTTTATAATGTAATTCCAATGTTAAATCATAGAAAATCTTAAGAAATTAATTCAAATCTGGTATATTCTGCGCATAATTCTGAATTGCAAGACGTCAAATGCGCAACTAACACTTCTGGAGGCCAAAAATGCTAAATGATGTCATGCTACATACTAAATTAGAAGAATGGAAGAATAACTGAGCTATTTGTCATATTTAGATATTTACACAGGTCAACACATGCCTATAGGTATTATTAACTCTGTGCTATATATAGATTATTTGCAAAAGGTCTGACAATGACAAGGTCATACCATACTGGTTTCTTTCACACCCGTCCTCGAGCAGTTCACTTGCAAAATTTGACGCAAAAAAAATAATGTTTTACTCAATAATAGAAAAGGGTATGCTAAAGAAAATAAAGATTGCAGGGTTGGCTTTCACAGTAGCAAACAAATATCATACCAAGGACAACCTAAGGTCATTGCAAAGTTCGATAATAGATCTTCGTACATAAAACAATTATTACGCATTTCTGGCATTTAGTTGTCATACAATCTAAACTATCCTCCTCAAAAGATATTATATTCATTTGCAGTATCCAGATCATTCTTGCAGCTAGGCCTATATTTTTCTTCCAATTTGGCAGAGTTGAAACTAACATTGGTCATAATATTATGGTGATGGCAAAAGGCGGCATCACCATTTGGATCTTGCATTGCTGTTGTGAAATTCCTGGAATGTAAGATAAGAGCAGGCCTAGTGTATCCTTGTGGCACGTATGTCTGAAAAATTTATTCAACATTTAGTGTGTTTGAAGTTAAGATGATCTTAGCAGTGTATGGGTCTGGCCTTGAGTTACTTAGCGTTAGAGTGCCCTACTACGATAAATCATAATAATATATTGGAGAATATTATTCATAATAAATAAATGTACGGTGCATTATACAATTTGAATGAGAATTAAGTGAGTTAATCCGAAATGAAAGAAAATTAATCTGAAAGACAGAAAATTATTATCTAAAGAGCTATTATAGCTATGATCATGATTGTGTTAAGTCATTATCCTTAAATTTATATTTTATATTATAATTATGTGATATACGTAATTATGTCAATAACCTTATGAAAACTGTTATCGGTACATTTAATTCAATGATACTTCAATATTACACTAACAAATAATACAAAATAGATATAGAGATGCAGTTATAATATATATTGGAGAAACGTGTGTGAAACGTGAATCCAAAGTACGTACAGAGTAGAAGCCTTTTTTCAAGAGTTGAGCCAGAAAACCCCTCTCCTAAACACTCTAAACATACTTTGTTTTTAATTATATTTTTCGATATATATTTAAGCAGCAATATATTAAAAATTCTGACTGGTATTGTAATATCAGATAAATGAAGTATGTGAATCAGGCAGATGTGATTATAATTATAAATCACTGATTATTTAATCATTGCATGAATCTATGCACATATGATGATGCTAGTAACATAAAGTAAATCAAGTTACTTGTTTTCGCATAACAGTTCAATAAGTTTTGTCATAATTATTACATTCTTTGACTGCTAGAATTAAAATAAAAGTGGAACCTTCACGTGTTTTTTGTGGCAGCATTCTTAATAATATAATTAGATAACTTTATGTTCGACATGTTTGAGGTCCCGACTCGAGTGGAGGTTCAAAAATGTGATATTGACGTTTGAATCACAGATTTTTTAAACTTCCAGACTATCGTTATATATTGTCATTAAAAAACACATTAATTTTGCAAACTGAAGTTTACTTTGTGCCAGAATGTAATTTTAGTAACTTTGGTATTTCCTTGCATTGAAAATAATGTTTATGTAATATTAAAAAAATGGTAATTAATTGAATCATATTTCAGAAATTCGTTGATAATATATATCATCGGGGGGGGAGGGGGGATAAATGGGTGAATAAGTGAACGAATGACTGGGGTATTCGGACATTTTTTTGCACATATAAATTATGACTAAACTGAACCACGATAACGTACCGTGACAATTGTGGTATATCTAAGGGTATGAAAATCACACGTACTGCATATTCAACGGTCAATAAAATAACCCAGCTGTATCATGGGTTTATTCAAAGGCTGCTTTGTGTCTCGAAATTTAGGCCTAGATGAGTGTGCTGCGCAAAAAAGAGGGTTTTCATGTTTTTAGACAGTGACAGATAGTTTGTTAAAACTTTTAGGCTATCGCGAGCATTGTGTCTATTCAGAAACGGTGTGTTATTGTCCAAATCTGTATAGTTCTAATAAATGGTATGCTTACGCCAGAAATATAGGGCCTAGTTATTTCCGGCAAAATGTGTATATTCAAAGGTATATTTTTGGCCAAAAATGTATATTCAAGACTAAGGGTTTGTCTGCACACCGCACCCAAATTTTCACCGAGTGCACCACACCCTATAGGGGGATGACCTCCTGAGCATGGTGAGATGTATCTTAATTGGCACTGCCCTCCACACAGTATCCTAAATTCCGTTCAAGGCCTAGCACACAACCTCTCGGACACGTAGCAGATAACTTATGCTATGTTTTTACATGTTGTTGGTTAAAATTGAAAAAAATCAAGTTTAAACTGTTTATTTTTAAAATATAATGGTGTTATCAGTTTTCTCGTCTTAAAAACTATACAAATCGATATATTATACATGTTTTTGAGTTCATTATTTCAAAAGTTATGTTGAAATAGATAATATCTTGCAAACATGGCGGCCATTTTGGATTTAGTCATTTTTTATAGATTTAAAGAGTTAGAAAAAAATGCAATGCTTTTTTTTCTCATCACTACTATGTTCCAAATGGGAATAAACAAAAAAATCACTTTTACCAAACATTTTGCACGAAAAGACATAAGAGCATATACTAATCATTAAATGACGTGTAAATCTGCGAAGCCTCGCTCCGCTCGTCTCCTCAACCCCCATATCAATACCAAGTATAGTTTTGGATCCAGCTTTGAGCATGATTTTTTTCTAAGAAAGTGAAATAAATAATAATAAAGTATTGCAGACATGAAGGGAAATAACTGATTTGTCCGGGTAAAAAAATCCAGCTCGCTTCTCTCTAGTAATTGTATGTGCCCCACTTAGACGATGCATGTGTGGGCCTAACGTTCCAGAGAATAATACCATTGGACAAACGGCGTTGTAGCATTGTCGTGTACCCAGAAGAAGCAGTAAATAATCGTGAGTGAAGCCATTTTATTGCTGTCTCTATATCGGAAAGCCTTCATCTCCCGGACAAAAATCTTTTCTTTCGCTGTCTGTCATCCGAAACCACACCCCGGCAAACACGAGACGTTGAACCAATGCTTTTTCAATGTCAGCCCAGTGTGGTGCAGGGTGGGTCAATATTAAACTAGAATTGGTTCAACGTGACGTATTTGCTGGAGAATAGTGTCACAGACTGCAATCAGCTGAGTTGGGCACGGCATATTCATTACAGATAGATCGGCACACGTGCTTTCATTGTTGCTAAAACGTTGTGACAAGACATAAGCATGTCGTATGCAACTCACATGAGAGAACACATAATGCGAGTAGGATATGAGCCAGGTTCAATTTCATATTATTAACGTCCTCGCTACATCAGAAGCGACACTAATAAACAAGAAATTATCGAAACCCAAGTCTCCGGCGGTCTGGGCATGTCTGGGGGTATAGATCCCTAGACATGCCCAGAACCCCTTATCGGGCGAGCGAAGGAAAACGCTCTCAATAACCCACCATGCCTATCATCCCCACCCTCACATCATCATCTGTACATCATTCATCTCATCAATTGACTACAACGTTTTTATCATAATGGAATCGTTAGAGAGCAGGACCCCTCCAGATAATATACTTTGCTGGATATCGCAGATTTGGAGGATAATATTTGAGCAGGTAGGATATCGATATCAATTCTTACATGTGTTTGCAAGATGGTACAACAGCTTTTCATAAAATAGCTAAGAAAAAAAGGAAAACTTTTAGCGTAGGTAAATATGCAAGAACTGCGAATTACTGTATTTCATATGCGCTTGTTGACGGCTCATTAGAAAACAGGACACCACGTTAGAAAGAATATCTGCATGACATGTTTACAGAGGGTGAATATGAGTAACACTTCGAAGGGTATGCTAATATCATATTTTGCATAATATAACAGTTTGCCAAAGAAATGCCGTGACTCAAAGGGTTAAAAGGGTTATTGCCTACACTAAGAACAACACACACATAACGATAAATTAAGTGCAGCCTTGGCTCTTAGAACGTTGACATTTGTCCTGTGGTCCAGATGTCAAAACTTCTAAGTAATCATTGTAAAGTGCTAATCAGTCTGGTCGCCACTGTTTTGTAACGACATCTTAGTCAAAGATACTAATTATAAATAAATATACACAGGATTATTTTGTTTTACGTCCCAAATAAATGACAATGATTTAGATAATTGAAATTGAAAGATACTAATTAGAAATAAATATACACAGGACTAATTTGTTTTACGTCCCAAATAAATGACAATGATTAAGATAATTTAATACATAGTTTTGCATGGCATTGATGCCTTCAAAATAAGGAATGATTGCAAACTCAAATAAAATATGCCCTATGTGACCTTTGTCCTTATTTTTCTCTATCAAATGCTATAGGGTGATTATTTTAACATTAAGCCCTGAGAAAACACCGTTTAAAAATAATTTATGTGTCAGATACATGCAGTTGACAACCCTTTGAGCACAGACTTGACTAATTGAGCCACGTACGTGTTATATCTCGCTACCGTGATCCGTAACATCACCTCGTGAAACAGCTTCCATGGTCGCTCATTTTTGGATCGAATTTGTATTTATTTAAATTTGTAATTTATTGGAAACATGAAAAAACATTATCGTTGATCATTGACTAAAAGACGGAAGCGGAAGCAGGTCGAGACGACCTCTTCGAGGCTATTTAACCATATAAAAAGCAGTAGAAAAAATAATCATAATTGACAGGAAATAGGTAAATCGCTAGAAATAATAATTATAATGACCCGTATACAGTTGTCGGCTTCTGACATATTAATTATGTTTTACATTTCAAACCTATAACCTCTAATTTGTGTAATTGAATGGTTCACTCACTTCAAGTTACGCGCTAAACACAACTTAAAATGAGCAAAATGATCAGGTTATTGGAATTGAAGAATTAGAAGTTATTTATATTCAAATCTTGCAGATCAGGGACAAATTTCATTTTCAAAAGCTGTTATTTGAGGTGCTAATAAAATTAATGTAGTCGTGATCGTGTTGACCCTTAAATCGCTAAATTAAATCATTTTATTTTTTACCGACTTGATGTTGAGATTCACTACCGCGACCCACAACTTCAAGTGGGTGATAAATACTCATATTTCAAGGAAGTAATAACTGCATTTTAACTAGTCATTCATGTTACCTGAGTTCAGAGATGATCACAATAAATTAATAATCAGCTGGGAGTAATGACATGGCATTCAGTTTATTAATTGTAAAAAAATATAATTGTGAATTTGTAAGAAATGGATGCAGTATTATTTTGTTTCTTAATTAAATTCAATCAATTAAATAAATAACAATGCTGGCGTCTTTGAAATAAAACCATTTGTTTGAAAAGACTAATATATACACGATATATATGATATAGGCATATAAATCATATTACCAATTTCCAGTATTGGGAAATCAACAAATGCTACATTTATCATTTATTATGCGTTGTGATAACATTTTTAGACATAATATTTAAATCGTGAGATATGTTATTTTGTCTAGATTGCAAGCACATTTTTTTAAACAATAATTAGCTAGACTGGTTCGATTGACCAATATTTCCAGAATATTTTGTTCAAATGCTATGAAATATTGACACGATATTGTGTTAATGCTGGCTTATCGTCTGCAACGCTGACCCACCATCGAGTCAACGTCACCTGTGTGTTGTAGCCAACTATCCCAGAAAACACGTCACATTGATCCAATCCTGGGTTAACGTTGGCCTACCATCTAAGACGCTGGGCCGTCATTATCCCAGCATGTCGTGTCGTTTTGCTGGACCAGGGCGACACGGAGTGTGGTATGTATTTTTAAATGGATTCACGAGGGAGCACTAAACTGGGATTCTATTTATTGTTACCTTCCCAGTAAACACAACACATTTGCATTACATCTATACAATGTTGGTCCAACAACAAAGAGCTAGAATATGCTGACATATACGTCGGGCCAGTAAAAAAGCATATCTCCCTCAAAAATCATGTTATAATTGTTATATTATTGATTAAGTACCCTTATTGATACTGTGCTATGCCAAACTATTTAACATAATAAATCAATCTGATAATTTGCAATGACGTTGATGATATCTTCCCTATACATCCCAGAGACGTTAAACCAATCTTGTTTTTATGCTGGCCCACCGTCTACGACGCTGGTCCGACAGTAAAACACCATTAGATTAACGTCTTATGTTGACTGGGAACGTATCACGCCTTAACAGCTTAAGGGCAGATTCGTTCATTATAAATTAGATGCAATGTTCATCAACAGAAATGTTGAATGTACTGATCCATTACACACGAGACGTTCATTCAGCACTGGGCCAATGTTGGCCCAGCGTCTGCGTCGCTGGCCAAACATTGACCCAATGCTGACTGTTTGCTGGAGAATGTCCACATATAATCAGATAATACGAGCATGTAGTTTACATGCATACCGACGAGCTGTTGTTGGACTGTCTGACAACACATTTTATGTATTATTATCTACATACGTATAAAAAATATTGTCATTGTCTACCATCGTATAGTAAATGCTTCAGAGTCAAATAAGATCATTTGATTCCACGCTGTGTTAAAATCTGTTAGTTTTGTCGAAATATTAACTATTTTCCAATATTTCATTTTAAATAGAGGTCTGCATCGAATGTGTAATCGTTTCTTGTCGAGACATGATACACTACTTGGATTAAATTATAGTGTCGTTGTTTTCTGGTACCCGGTATGACTGGGCCGCCATAACTCATCTACTGCGCGAGGCTATGTCATCAGGGTGATTTTCTGGTGTCTTATTATAAACTGTAATATGCATAATCAATGATACTAATTTTCATTTTATACAATTTAATTTAATTTTTCTTGTAATCAAAATACGTCATCTAGGGATGTGACTGCCTATTTATACATCAACATGATCACTGTAGTTGATACTCATGAATAATATATCCATGTATGACATACCCATGTATAATATACCCATGTATAATATACCCATGGTTTAGATACCCTGTTAAGATACAGAATATGCTTATTTCTACATCAATATAGTTGATCATACCCATGTATAATATACCCATTTATAATATACACATGTATAATATACACATGTATAATATACACATGTATAATATACACATGTATAATATACACATGTATAATATACCCATGTATAATATACACATGTATAATATACCCGTGTATAATATACCCAGGTATAACATACCCATGTATAATCATGATAACATACACATGTATAATATACCCATGTATAATATACCCAGGTATAATATACCCATGTATAATCATGATAATATACACATGTATAATATACCCATGTATAATATGCACATATATAATATACCCATCACACACAGCCGAACTAAAGTTATTTTACTCCACAACAGTATTACTGTGTATTTACTCCCATTAGGAGTATTTTCGTCTGTTTTATAAGCATTTATTAACTCCCTTGTGGAGTAGTTTCTTCTCTGTCGTCATTGGAAAAGGGAGTTATTTTTGACTTGATGTGGCTGTGTGTGATATAATTATAATATACTCATATATAATATCCAAATGTATCATATACCTATGTATAATATACCAATGTATAATATACCCATGTATAATATACCCATGTATATTACACCCGGGCAGAATATACCCATGTGTAGCATGCAGAACAAGCTGCAGATATGCCTATCCACTTTTGTCACCCAGCTCGCTTTTCGCTCCACACTGATGTGGATGTACAGTGAGTGCCACGCCACCTATTATGCCCATTTATATATGTGGACGGATAACAAAGTATATTTTATGGATTCTCTGAGATACAACTTCGGTCGTATCAGCTAATTTACTAAGTGGCAGTGGCTGTCATTTCATCCCATGGGGTGATACGACCGGCAATAAACAAGTTGTTCTCTTGCGGAACACACCCAATTTCAGCACAGTGGAACAGTAAACATCGTACATTGACCCTATATATCGGTTGACGGTCGGATCACCGTCAGCCGTGTTTGCCGTTGCATGCCGCGCGACGAGTTGCCACCACTTCGACCCGTTTGGCGCCAGCCTATAATCTTCACACACTTGATGTTGTGTCCCGCTACCACGACCCACAATTTCTAGTGTCTAAAAATTATATTATTTGTGAAGGCGAATCTTTCGTATTCCTAATGTTGAATAAAACGTTTAATCTCAACAAGCTGTTATTTGATGCACGAGATAATTAAAATAATTTAAAACGACTAAATGTGAGTGAGTGAGTGAGTGAGTGAGTGAGTGAGTGAGTGAGTGAGTGAGTGAGTGAGTGAGTGAGTGAGTGAGTGAGTGAGTGAGTGAGTGAGTGAGTGAGTGAGTGAGTGAGTGAGTGAGTGAGTGAGTGAGTGAGTGAGTGAGTGAGTGAGTGAGTGAGTGAGTGAGTGAGTGAGTGAGTGAGTGAGTGAGTGAGTGAGTGAGTGAGTGAGTGAGTCTTGCTAAACATTGGAACAATACTATTATTATCGCGACAAAAAAAAGCCAGAAATATGTCCAGTAACTTTTGTGAACACTGTAGATGAACACCACGATGACAAACACCCGATCCGATCTGCATTTTAGTTCAATACATCCAGTATGCGACTGAGAGTCCAGCCATATGATCCATCGACAGGAACTGAAGAGGGAACCCAGAAGGCCCAATATTTTGGCCCTATGTTGATCAAACGTTGGGACAGCTTCGTAGACGGAAGCCCAACATTGACTCAACATTGAGCTATAATAATTTTATTGTACCTGCAGCTGCGAAACGACAAAATTACAAAATTCAGATATTCCATATACAATTTGATATATTGCTGATTGTTTCTTCTCTTGAATTATTAATGTCATGACATATTGATACATGTACATGCTTTTGCATAGATTGAATCAAATAGAGTAGGGTTTGTCATTATTTCACTTCCATAAACATATTAATGGCTGATATTATGCATTGTTTTAGATTTCCGATCGCTAAGAACAATAAATTAAACAAGAACCTGTTCTAAATGCAAATAATAAACTTAGAGTACATGTATTATACATCACACAGCATTTTTGTGGTGGGAACAAAAAACGATTATGTCTTGTTAGAATTTTAAAGGCCGATTCATTATCATCTATCAACACTGTGTATCTGCGTGCATGTGCATCATGCATTTCCAGGAGATTTTAGGACATGAAATTGACATATATTATTACTTCATATAATATCCTTTTTCACCTCCACGCATCTTCCATACAGCAAGGCTTGTTGGCTCCGCGACGCCCTCGCCTTGCTGTGGGTCACAACTTTATCTTCTCTCTTTTATCATGTTTATGCATGAATGTACACTAATTTATGCATTGATAAATTATTAAATGTGTGGGAAAAGCTACGAAACTGTTCAGCATTGACCAAGAATAGGCCTAATGTGTGTGTGATATAACTACTAAATTGTTCAATGTATTAGTCATAGTCCTGAATTTTCCACCCTGGTTGTCATAAGACCAATGACGTGACATATACGACCATATTATTATTGTCAAATAAAACCACAAGTTTTGCAGTTAGATCTATGTTTTCAGTAAAGCTACAGACGTCCGTCAATGCCGCGTAAAGTCAAAATGCATTAACTTACTTTTCAAGTAAGCAGCATCAAAGTTTTAATCAACATCACTTGGATCTCATTTGGATCTCTTTTTATTACCATACCAAACTATTACTAGTAGGTCTATACCTCTAAACTAATCAGAAATATCCGTTAGAAAAACAAGAGTTTGTAAGGAATTCATTACGTTCAAGACGGTTAATTTTAGGATTTTTAGTTGGATGGGGCCCAGGTATACTTTAAGTTTTAAATGGTAATCCAATCGCACAAGAAGCACAATTATTGATTATTGTGCGTTTTGACAATGTAGGCTTATACTGTATGTATGTACTAAATATATTTGTATGATAGCAGTTTCTATGTAGTAGAAAAATGTGTGTTATCCCGTAGCCAATACATATGCCGAGTGAATTATTCAACCATTTTATTGTCCAATTAAACTGATTTCGAAAGTACGAAATTACTAAAGAACCAATGTGCGAAACTACGAATTGGCGATACGAAAGAATGAGATTTTAAACAGCGAAACAAGTGCGAGATGGCCATATCCGGACACCATAACATAAAATTTATTTGTATTTGTGGCAAAGAGAGGCCATTATATATATCCCCATGACCATGAATTAATTATGCATGTGGAAGGTGATTAAATTAGGATTGACCACACAGCCCTTTGATATATACTCGGATGTAATATTATTTTTTATATTTATATAATGTTTGGCATACATTATGTATCTTTTTTTGCTCTACCCCGAGCCATTATGTAATGCAGAATGAATCAATAATATTCGTTATGTGCCGGGGTGATTACCAGTACATTACCCTAGCAGGTGGGACAGTAAACATCTTTATAATTCATGGCTGATGGCATAACCACCATAGCCATTGTCAATTACTAACATAATTATTCAATGTGGTCATAGTGTCAACGTGATCTCAGCCAAATTATATGCACATCACTGTACTATCTGATGAAAAATTGTCTACATACATGATTTCAACTATTGATTTGAGCAAAGATATATCAATACTCACTCACTCACTCACTCACTCACTCACTCACTCACTCACTCACTCACTCACTCACTCACTCACTCACTCACTCACTCACTCACTCACTCACTCACTCACTCACTCACTCACTCACTCACTCACTCACTCACTCACTCACTCACTCACTCACTCACTCACTCACTCACTCACTCACTCACTCACTCACTCACTCACTCACTCACTCACTCACCACTCACTCACTCACTCACTCACTCACTCACTCACTCACTCACTCACTCACTCACTCACTCACTCACTCATTCACTCATTCACTCATTCACTCATTCACTCATTCATGTGATAAACTTTATGGTTGAGAGTTTGTGTGTGTACAGTGTACACTATAGCATAGGATAAACCATATGAAACGATTTATTAAAAATATAATTGTAAGTTTATATTCGGCTCATATAAATATATATACGGTGTATTACAATCACGTACCACACGATACAATACATTTGAGATCATATTTAGCATGTTTAGTTGACTCAGAAAGAAAAATACTGTGTGAATACCGCGGCTATTTTGGGATCAGGTGGGAATGATTATTGGACATGACAAGATAAATCATTGGTGAGAGGCATCCCAGCAAACACGAGTCGTTGGTTCAATGGTGGGCTGATGTTGGCCCATCGTCTACGACGCTGGCCCAACATCAGCCCAAAATTGGGCCAATGCCTCGTGTTTGCTGGGATCACAGCTGCTGTCCCCTACGTGGAGGACAAGTTGCATAATTGGCGTCACTCTTGACATCACCAATTCCCACGGCAGTCACCTTTCTGCTCCCGCTGCAACGATGCACAAATGTGGCAGAAAAGTGAGAATGTCAATGTTTGAAGTACAAGTATCTGTAGGTCCCGTTGGTGGCCATGTTTTCGCGCGTGACATATTAATCGTACGATTCGGGACAACAACTGCAATCGTTTATTTCTACTTTTTTACGTCAGATTTTATCATTTAATACACACATCATAAAACGAATCTACGTTTACAAATTTTGAGATTACTGGTATTTTAAATCGTCGATTTTTTAATATTTATCATAATCATAACATTTATATAGCGCTGATTGTCATTTATTCTCATTCATAGGCGTTTTAATATCAGTTGCATAATGCCTTTTTGAAACGGGTAAGCCCAATTAGGGTTCCCCCATTGCGGCCGAGAGTTCATTCCACATTCAAGGGGCGACAAGGCGATCGCCAAAAGTATTTGTGTTTGAATAAGGTTGAGCTGAGCATCGCTGAAGTTACAGATCGTGTTGCGCGCTGTGTCAAGCGCTCTGGATCACATCGCAAATATTATGGATATAGCGAGGAGTTTTCCCCTGGATAGCCGTGAATGACGTATTAACCCTTTCAAGCCTGAGTTTACCATTGTCATCTTCATCCACTACAAGCCGCGAATTGCTGTCGCAATTCTCGACTTGTAGTGGATGAAGATGACTTGAAGTGGGTGACAAATGAAAAAAATATACTGTTATTTTTAAAACTGTTCTTTGGGAATTTTCGTTCCAAAACCGCTAGGCTTCACGAAATTAAGTCTTTTTTCAGAGATGCAAGATAATGCTTTATTGCATCGTGAGGGCTTAAAGGGTTAATACGTCAACTTAATAGTACCCAGTGTAATAACATGAACACAGGCGAGATATGATCATAGCGAGGGACACACTGCATGGTCTCGACATTTTTCTGTGCCCGATGGAGCCTTTCAATCTAGGATGATGGTATTCCAGCGAGGAGCGAGCTGCAATAGTGAAGACGAGATAGTACCAGTAATTAACCTTTTCACTACCATACATGACGGAAATTTCCGTCAATGAACGTAACCATAAAATGACACAAATTTTCGTCAAATATATACTACATTTATGTATTTTTCGTCATTTGAAGCTGGAAATTGCGTTAGCAATTCCAGCTTCAAATGACGAAAAATAGAACTCCTACACCAGTATATCTGGATCCTGGCATGCACTCCGGCTTGGAAGTCAAACGGTTAAACTAGTTGTTGCGTAGTAGTGTAGTGGTTAAGCTCCCATAATGAAACCATTGTGCATTTTATGATTAAAGCATGAAACTTCTACCATTATTAGTACATACCCTGGAGTTTATTTTAAGATGTGGAGGTAAGTTAGATTTGACCCCTGGTGACCTCTAGAGGTCATTGACCTGAAAGGTCCAAATATCCAATTACGAAGCCAAAAAGTGGTGAAAATCGTGTATCACGATATCTAGAAAATGTTCTTGTATTTCAGAACTGTGCCAAATACTCTAAGAGACTGCTGTTAACCATAAACATAACACAAAGGTCATGTCAAGGTTACCTTAGGGTCATTTAAAGGTCAAAATGGCAACAAATAGTGAAAATATCCACTTTTAAACAATACTAGATGTACAGTCATCTATTAGAAAGGATTGGGTTTGACACAGTCTTGGTCACATATCTTTTCCACGCTCCTTTTGGGAGATTGAGGGCAGTATCCAGCTTGGGAGGGGAAATATACCCTAAGTATTCCCCTTACTACACCCCTTCCTAAATGTTGAATTGGACGAGAAAATTACAGTGTGCAGCAGCTGTTAAACATCAGTTTGGGCTCCTATGGCAAACTATTGATGCGTAATTGGGCTATGAAGTCTGACATGGGTTATGATTATGTTTTACTGGGGTACCGTCGAAAAACAACGTTAAGGTGGTCACATCAAAGCCATTTCAAGGTCAAACTGTGAAAAATCATAAAAAATATTTATTTTTACTTTTATACCGGATACCAGAATGATTGTCTAGGCTGCATCAATTTTTCAGAAAATTCGGCAAAATACACAAAATACTACAAAATATTGTAGTGGTTAAGTTCCTGCAATGAAACAATTGTGCATTTTTAAATTAAAGCATGACACTTCTACCATTAGCGGCACATATCCTGTTCTTTATTTTAAATTGTGGAGGTAAGCTAGATTTGACCCATGGTGACCTCTAGGGGTCATCGACATCGAAAGGTCAAAATACTCATTCGCGAAGCCAAAAGTTGGGAAAATTGTGTATTACCATATTTATAAACTATTTTTGTATTCCATAAATATGTCAAATGCTCAAAGAGACTACTATTATTGATAATAATAACAGCAGTCATATTAAATTTACATCAAGGTCATTTCAAGGTCATAATAGCAAAAAAATCTGAAAATATCCACTTTTTTTATCAGCGTGCAGCAGTGTGAAACATCAGCTTGGGCAAAATATTTATTTGCAGAATATGTATCAGATAGATAATTTGGTGATAGTGATAACACAGTCATTATATGTCCCAATATATTGTATGAAAACACACACCCTTGAAATGACCTTAATTCGACCTTGAAAGCCCAATTCCAAGAAGCTGAAGGGTGCCCTGTTTGTATGTTAACTGTAGACACCTTTACATCGATTGGTTTATACAAGAGTGAGAGGCAACGTTAATCAGTATTTCAAAAATATACAGCGATATGATGTTACTCACAGTTTTATAATCCAGTACTAATATGACTGTGTTCGTGGTACCGTGACTAGGGCTATACCACACATTTAAACCTATATGTATCTATTTAGGCACCATTCAATTATTGGGGGGGGGGTCAATTAGACAAATTATTTAATTCACTTTCTATCTGCAGAAGTTTACTTTTTTCACACTCGAGCAATATATTAATTTCAGTTTGTGTGTGTAGATATATATTTATTTCACTTCCTTATATATGTTTCTGTCTACAAATTTGGATCCCAAACTAATCCTAGTCTTGATCTGGAGGCAAACGATCCGAGCAAGCCGAGGCTTCACAAATTTTAAGGTCATTTAATGATGCCAGATATATGAGGCTCGATTTTTTTAGGCCTATTAGATGATGTTGCTCATAAGCTGAAATCATTATTTAATTCAAATTTAAATATTATTTACAAAATCAGACAATTATTTATTTCACGAAAATTTAGTTTGGAAATATATATTTCATTTTGATTGTTTTCAATTCTGAAGGATGAGAGCTCTACATCCGCCCAGATATCAATACAGGCGTGAATAATTCAAAGAGAAAAAAATATATCAGCCAAAACAAAGTGTTTTTATGATAATAAGATTTTTTTCAATCCCTTATAACGTCTACTAATCCGTTATATTGTTCTACTAATCCTTCATAACGGTGTAATATTTGTTATAAGAGTCTCGTATTTCGTTATTTGGGTATAGTATTTCGTTATGACGGTCTACTAATCAGTTATAACGGTCTACTATCCCGTTATAACGGTCTAGTATTTCGTTATGACGGTCTAGTATCACGCTATAACAGACTACCAATCCGTTATAACTGTCTACTTTTCCGCTATAACGGTATAGTCTTTCGTTTTAATGGTCTACTATTCCGTTACAACGGTCTAGTATTTCGTTAAAGCGGTCTACTATCCCGTTAAAACGGTCTAGTATTTAATTATGACGGTCTAGTATCACGTTATAACGCTCTACTAATACGTTAGAAAGGTCTACTATTCCATTAAAACGGTCAAATCTTCCGTTTTAACGGGCTATTATTCCGTTATAACGGTCTAGTATCTCGTTATAACGGTCCACTATTTCGTTATAACGGTCTACTAATCCGTTATAACGTCTACTATCCCGTTATAACGGTCTAGTATCTCGTTATGACGGTCTGGTATCACGCTATTACGGCCTACAAATCTGTTATAACGGCTTACTAATCCGTTATAACGGTCTACTATTCCGTTATAACGGTCTAGTATTTCGTTATGACGGTCTCGTATCACGTTATAACGGTCTACTAATCCGTTATAACTGTATAACTGTCTAGTATTCTGTTATAACGGTCTAGTCTTTCGTTTTAACCGTCTACTATTCCGTTACAACGGTCTAGTATTTTGTTAAAGTGGTCTACTATCCCGTCATAACGGTCTAGTATTTCGTTATGATGATCTAGTATCACGTTATAACGATATTATACTAATCCGTTATAACGGTCTACTAATCCGTTATAACGGTCTACTATTCCGTTATAACGGTCAAGTCTTCCGTTATAACGGTCTACTATTCCGTTATAACGGACTAGTATCTCGTTATAACGGTCTAATAATCCGTTATAAATGTCTACTATCCCGTTATAATGGTCTAGTATTTCGTTATGACGGTCTGGTATCACGCTATTGCGGCCTACAAATCCGTTATAACGGCCCTACTAATCCGTTATAACGGTCTACTATCCCGTTATAACGGTCTACTATTCCGTTATAACGGTCTTGTCTTTCGCTATTACGTTTTCCCAATCCGTTATAATGGTCTAGTATTTCGTTATAACGGTCTACTATCTCGGTACAGCAATCTAGTATTTCGTTATGCCGGTAAAATCTTCCGTTAAAACGGTGTACTATTCTGTTATAACGGTCTAGTATCTCGTTATAGCGGTTAAGTATTTCGTTATAACGGTTTACTATTTCGTTATAACGGTTTATAACAAATTAATATACCTTTATAACGAAATACTAGATCCTTATAAAAGAATAGTAGACCGTTATAACGGATTAGTAGACCGCTATAGCGGATTAGTAGACCGTTGTAACGGAATAGTTGACCGTTATAAAAGATTTGTAGGCCGTTATAACGAAATACTAGATCGTTAACGAAATACTAGCCAGTTATAACGGGATAATATACCGCTATATCGCAATAATGAACCGTTGTAGCGGAACAGTAGACCGTTATAACGGGTTGGTAGACCGTTGTAGCTACTAATCCGCTATAACGGTCTGCTAATCCGTTATAACGGTCTACTAATCCGTTAAAACGGTCTGATATTTCGTTATAACGGTTCACTATTTTGTTATAACGGTTTATAACAAAATAATATACCTTTATAACGAAATACTAGATCCTTATAAAAGAATAGTAGACCGTTATAACGGATTAGTAGACAGCTATAGCGGATTAGTATACCGTTGTAACGGAATAGTTGACCGTTATAAAAGATTTGTAGGCCGTTATAACGAAATACTAGACCGTTAACGAAACACTAGCCAGTTATAACGGGATAATATACCGCTATATCGCAATAATGAACCGTTATATCTGAATAGTAGACCGTTGTAACTGATTGGTAGACTGTTGTAGCCAAATACTACACCGTTATAACGAAATGCTAGACCGTTATAACGGGATAGTAGACCCTTATAACGGATAAGTAGACCGTTTTAGCAGATGAGTAGACCGTTATCACGAAATACTATATCGTTATAACGGAATATTAGGTCGTTATAACGAAATAGTAGACCGTCATAACGAAAACTAGACCGTTATAACGGAACAGTAGCTCGTTATAACGGATTAGTAAATCGTTATAACGAAATACTATACCGTTATAACGAAATACTAGACCGTCATAGCGGGATAGTAGACTGCTATAACAAAATACTAAACTGTTATAACGGAAAAGTAGACTGTTAAAACGAAATACTAGACCGTTATAACGGAATAGTAAATATACAAAGTACCGGTAGTTAATATTATATATCCTACTTGATGGCTGTGAAAGGTTTAGTCTAGTTATAATGCAACTGTGGTCGACAAGTCATTGAAAAGCGTCATGTCCTAATTGAAAATAATGGAGTCTATGCAGAAGGAATTGAATACCGAGCGATAACAGTTTTTATCAGTTTTATATATATCGTGGTGACAGGGTCTTAATTTAACGAGAAAATATTTGGCAGTCGTGACATCGATATTTTGCCGAGCTTTCTCAGGAATTGATGTAGCCTAGAAATTAATCTAGTATCCGGTATGTATTCAAAAATCACCTGCACATCTCCATATCGTGGATAATTTGATTGTAAAATTTGACTAATTTCTTACAAAGAGTTTTCGCGGCACAATAAATTATGAAGTTGATTTGTGGCGGCCATTTTAAATTTCAGCGAAATCTTGAACAAATTGCCTGTACATCTCCATATCGTCACATTCGTGGGGAATGTGATTGTAAGATTTAGATAATTTCTGATTAAGGTTTTGAGTTTTTGCGCCCACAACAAATTATGAAGTTGATATTTATGAAGTTGATATTTTGCATTTTGGTAGCATGTTTAAAAACTCACTTGCACATCCCCATGCTGTGGGGAATGTGATTTAAAAATTAAAAAAAAAATGACCACTAGATTTTTAGTTAGTTCACCCACACAAATTAAGTACCGCCTGATGCCTCACGCTTGATAGATCCCAGCATGCCTAAAACCCCTTTCCCCTGCGGAATGGGAATAAAAACCTGCTCGCCACTTCTATAAGGATATTAGAGTCACGCTAAGAATATATATACAATTCAATGTTCTAATCGAGCAGTTATAATCAGTATAAATGATCCTGATTTTCTCTAAATTTATGTGATCTTCTAACAACTCCCAGCTACCTGGAAAATTAGACTAGCAGGGGCGGATCTAGCTTCTCACTGGAAGGGGGGGGGGGTTAACATTTAAAAAAAAATTAACTGTCAGGGCGGCGAGGGGCCCGCCTCCAGGGAATTTTTTTATTTCCAAAGGCTTTCTCATGCAATCTAAGGCATATTGAGCACTGACCAAACTTATTGAATGAGACATGATTGCTACACGAAGGCTAGTAGATGTATAACCAATAGGCCTAAGACCAATTACATTAATGGAAGTCACCATAATAAAACTGAGCTGTCTTTAAATTATCAGATATGGCTCACCTGCATAAAGTTAGGTTGATGTAGATAGATGTGATTCTAGAAAAATTGTATACATGCCACCAGACTGAAGCTCATGCTCCTTTAAATGAAGACACGTTTGAAAAAGATATTCAGTGCTGGTGATATGAGGCGTGTGATCACACGCACACGCCATCACACGCCTAAAACAAAGTTGAGGTGTAGGAAAAACAGCACGCCTCATACAATGTACAGATACAAAGGCAACACTTGAAGTGCAAATCACACTCCTTGCTCACACTCCTTGCTCATTCAACGAGTGTGATTTTTCACACACCACTATTTTTCAAACGACCAGCACTGGATATTGGGACAGCTCTGAAGAAGACACGTGATCATGGTAACAGTTTTTGCCAGCTTGACATTGAAATGACCTTGACATGACCTTCAAATTGCTTTCGGATGGTACGCCAGTAAAACAAAACCACACCCATGTCAAACTTCATAACCCTATTATTTATCAATATTTTGCTATTGGAGTCCAAGCTAATGTCTTAAAATGCAGCATAATTGTAATTTGGCCCGTTCAACTAAATATTGAAGAAGAATCGTAATAAGTGGAATACCTAGAATACCTAGCCTCCTTCCCAAGGTTGCTACTGCCCTTAATATCCTAAAATGTGTGTGGGAAATACATAGGACGAAGAGTATGTCAAAACCAGTCCTTTGTGATAAATGACTGCACAACAACAGCGTGGAAATTGATAAAAAGTGGACATTTCAACTATTGTCTTGCAGTTTGACCTTTAAATGACCTTGGTGTGACCTTGATGTGACCTTGGTGTTTTGTTTATGATTCAAAGCAGTCTCTTCGAGGATTTGCCATACTTTTGGGACACAGAAACAAATTATAGACATTGTAATATACAATTTTCACTACTTTTTGGTTTTGCAAGTGCATATTTTGACCTTTGGAGGTCAATGACCTCTAGAGGTCATCAGAGGTCAAATCCAGTTTACCTCCACATCTTAAAATGCCCCTTAGGATATGTTCAACAAGTGGTAGAAATTTCATGCTTTAATCATAAAATGCACAATAGGTCACCTTATCTACTAAACTATAGCTGTTAAACAGCGCCTTATTCGGCGAACACAGAAAAAAACAATAATTACAAATTTGACATATTTAATTGTTGATTCATGTTCATACTGCTATCGAAATGTACCACAATATTCTTATCGCATGTATTTGGCTCTATATCGCAGTCGCCGATTCTAACACCATCAATGTTCACCTTGGAGATGATGTTTGGAGCAAAAGCAAGAAATTCAGTTTTGTCATCATTCTAAGTTTATTTGCGAGCATCCATGTAAGTATTTCGGCGATACAGACTTTGATCTTATATATTACCCAAAGCAATTTCACGGTCTTGCTCATACTAGACCGTGGGCCACCCGTAACCCCGCCTCCCCCCCCCCCCTGGGGATTTTTCACGGTGGTATTTTTAGAGCCTCTGAATATGGACCTATTGAAATCCGGTTATTTGCATTTAAGCTGTTGGGGCTAAATATGCTAAAATATGCAAATTAGGCAGCCATTACCGAAAATCCAGTTTCAAGCAATATCTCAGCAACTAATCAAGTTAGAATCCTAAAAACAGTGTCCATCATACGGTTTTCATGGTCAACGAATGCAATAAAATATATCTAATTAGAATCAAAATAATAAATTAGCATAAAATATGCAAATTAGGCAGCCATTACGCAAAATCCAGTTTCAAGCAATATCTCAGAAACTAATCAAGTTAGAATCATAAAAACAGTGTCTATCATACGGTTTTCATGGTCAACGAATGCAATAGAATATATCTAATTAGGATCAGAATAATAAATTAGCATAAATATGCAAATTAGGCAGTTATTTATTACCGAAAATCCAGTTTCAAGCAATATCTCAGCAACTAATCAAGTTAGAATCCTAAAAACAGTGTCTATCATACGGTTTTCATGGTCAACGAATGCAATAAAATATTTCTAATTAGGATCAGAATAGTAAATTAGTATAAAATATGCAAATTAGGCAGCCATTACGCAAAATCCAGTTTCAAGCAATATCTCAGAAACTAATCAAGTTAGAATCTTGAAAAAATGTCTACCCTATGGTTTTCATGGACAGAGATTGCAATAAAATATATGTTATCAACATCACGAAAACATAATTATTAGCATAAAATATGCAAATTAGCTAATAATAAGTATTATAGAGAAGTTTTAGATTTATAGATTTAAAAAGTCATTATATATTATAATGAACCCCATATTTGTTAATCTATTTTCTTTTCTTGTTACATAACATCTTCTAGTAACATAAATAGTGTTTATTCCTTGGAACACATACCTGGAGTTAAAAAAACAATCACAGCATGTCTTCTAGGAAATTAAATTTACCGCTTATAATTCATGGGGTACATATGTTTGATGACCCGTTATTTTTTTCCAGCCCGAATATTTTGAGTGCAAACAAGCAGATATAGAGCAGATAAACTATAAGGTGTCTAAAAAAATGTTTGTCTTAAAAAATCCCGCCCAGGAGGAGAGGGTGGAGAGGGTTTTGTTTATCTGGTTTTCATATACACGTAGCATAAGAGGCATGCAATTTGGGATTTAAAGGGTTATTACATGTATTGATAAACACCTAGTTTTTATTTTTTTTATTTTAGTTTCACATAACATCTTGTAACAATACTAGTGTCTAATTCTTGGAATAACTACCTGTAGTTGAAAAAATATATACATGCCCTTTAGTAAATTAAATTTACCGCATAAAATTCAAGGCGGTACATTATGTTTGGTGACCCGATATTTCTTCCTGTCGCAATATTTTGAGTGCAAACAAGCAGATATTGAATGGATATTGAATAAGGTGTCTATAAAATTATCGTCTCCAAATATTTCGCTCTGGAAGAGGGGGTAGAGAGGGTTTTCATATTAGATTTGTATGTGAACGTAGCAAGCAATATGTCGAATTTGAGATCTAAAGGGTTATTACATATATTGATAAACCCCATATTCTTTATTTTTTTTATTTTCGTCTCACATAGCATATTCTTGTAACATAACTAGTGTTTAATTATTAGAATAAATACCTGTAGTTAAAAAAATATATACAACATGCCTTTCAGTAAATTATATTTACCGCTTAAAATTCAAGGGGGTACATACATGTATGTTTGATGACCTAGTATTTTTTCCCGTCGCAATATTTTGAGTGCAAACAAGCAGATATTTAATGGATATTGAATAAGCTGTCTTAAAAGTATCGTTTTCAAATTGAAGAGGGGATAGATTTTTATGTAAATGTAGCAAAAGATATGTGGAATTTGGGATTTAAAGGGTTATTACATATATTAATGAACCCCATATTATTATTATTTATTGTTTTCGTCTCACATAGCATCTTCTTGTAACATAACGAGTGTTTAATTATAAGAAGAAATACCTGCAGTTGAAAAAAATATACACAACATGACTTTTATAAAATTAAATTTACCGCTTAACATTCAGGGGGGTGCATATGTTTGATGACCCAGTATTTTTTTATGCCCCAATATTTTTAGTGCAAACAAGCAGATATCGAATAGACATATAACATGGTGTCCAAAAATCACTGTCTTCAAAAATCCCCAGGGGGGGGGGGGGGAGGGTTTTCATATCTGGCCCATGGACTATACGCAATGTTTAACGACACATAAACTTGTGTGGGCTTATCATCGGCATATATTGATAGTTGACGCCTTGACGTTGGCATCTCGCACCGATGGGTACAGTATGTCTTCACTGGATGAAAAGAAAGGTCCTAGCACGGAAATCTGAGGACACCAAATCTAAGTAGCTGATTATTGGAGGAAATGTCTTTGCGGTTAGCAGACTGGTATTGGTTTTCTATATGCTGACTGGTGAGACTCGTGTTGGTCAGTAGATTCAAGGTGGTTTATCAGTCGATTTCGAACTACACGTTCCAGGACCTTCGACACAAAAGCAGGTTTGATACTGGTCTGTAAGTTTTAAACGTGTTGTGGTCAAACGATGTTTTTTTAGCGGTGTGGTGACCAGTACCCGCTTGAATGATGATGGGATAGTTCCTGTTAAAATAGACAGGTTTAAAATACGTGTTTGTGTGCTTGCTATTGATTCAATATTTTCTTTGAGATTTTGGGGCAGGTTGGGGTCGAGACCACATGTCTTAGATGGTGATAACATTATGACACCTTGGATTTTTGTCTCGGACACCTCATCGAAAGATGTCAGATGGTATTTAAGAGGAACTGTTTGTATATTCTCAACCACAGAACCACTAGTTGCAGTCGATCAAGTCCATCACGAATGATTTGAACTTACTGTCAAGACATTCCCTGATGTATTGACCACTTTTTTGATGGAGTCCATTTTAGGCATATGGGAAATATTTTCACGACCAAGCAGACAATACATGATCCTAAACATCAGCTTGCTATCACGACCACACTCTTGTCACAGAAATGTCAATGTGATTACCCATCCGACACCGTGTAATAGTTATAACAAAAAAACTTCCGTAGACAACTCTCATAAAAAATCGGCAGTTTTCCCAACATTTAGGAAGGTAAAGCATACGTCTATCAGCGAATTTATTCCCAAATAACGTTTCGATTTAATGTTGGAGACTAGCATTATTAGAGTGACGTGTTCCATGATCACGATGCAGCATTAGTACAGTCAATATAACTCAGTACAATGCGTCGAGTTCAAAAAAATTGTAACATAATCTTTTTTTCACAGTCATTTCGAACAGCATCTTGGCAACATAGGCCCTACTACAAGTATAGAAAATCGCCCATTAGGTAAAAAGGAACAGGCGGTGTAAATTTATTGTTTCTAGAAAAGTATCGACAATATTTGCAAACAATGCCACTTTACGTCCTGATAAAACCCCAATATAAAGCTAAATTGAATCCCATTACATCTGTGTGTTTTCTATGAGCTGACCTTATATGTTTATGTACTTGAAATATATTTTTTTTTTGTTCCCTTGAAGTTAAAGGGTCCTACATGCCATGGGATGTAGAATCCTTTCGCTCCGAGTTATGACATTATAATCGAATGTGGCGGATGTTGATGTCGTAGTAGATTTAGCTGCTATATATCGAATATCGGTATACGAAATCTTTATTTTCGTCAATAACAACATGTAATGTGCCTTTCACAAAATAATTATTACAGATCGATTTGTTAGATTTGTTTTTTTCACACCAGTTGCCCGGTTTCTCGGCTCTCTCTCTCGACAACCATGGATTGACTTTTGGCTTCATCTAACTAATTAGATCTGCGTGGCCGATTTCACAAAAGTGGTCACAACATCAGCATTTTTGGGGCACGAAATTGACAGTTAAATAACAGAAACACTAATTACTGTATCTTTCTAATGTTTTTATTATTTGGTAGTTTAGATACGTGGCATACACCAAAATCACCATCATATGGATTGCAATAGCCTTTTACACTTAAAAAAAAATAGTACCTAAAACAATTCAATTTTTAGGACGGAAAGTTTTCCCGATGAATTTTCAATGAAAATTTACACATACATGCAATGGAATAACAAATGTAAGAATAAATTATAATTAAAGAAAAATGCTTAATTTTCAATTTGACATGTTGCTTTATATGCTCATTCCCTTTAAAAATATGATTTTTCACAGATAAAAAAAAATACTGCTATTGTGACCATTTCCGTCCTAAAAAATGAGTCAGGATAGCACTGAAAAAATAGGATATCACGTGCAGAGGTGGAACCCTATTGGAAAGCTTATTATCTGATAAGCAACATTCAATGTCTCATCAGTTAAATTTTCAGGTGACTGGTGATAATTTAAACTAAAAATATAGTGTGAAAGTAGGGCACCCTAGTGGTTAACGTTCTGTTCGAATTTTGTCACAATATCACAATTTTGTAATGACCACTGTGAGTGAAATAATTATTTGGTGCGGTCTTGTTGTCAAAGAATAGAATTAGCAGAAAAAAATGTACCACGAGGTTTAGTTCAGAGCAATAATTCCTCGCCAAGTATTTCATGGCGAAGGACTTAAACCATTCCGTCGTAATTTTTTAAAATAAGTCACCATATATTATAGCACATTACCCACAATTATGTCACGATAGCAAGCAAGTTTGTGTCACGATAGCAAACAAACAAATGTCGCTGGTCACTTTTTTAATAGTAGAAATAAAAGATGAGCATGATGTTCTTAGTAAATCGTCCAAATGCTATCAAACTAAAATGATAAGGTGTCGTTAGTTGTACTAGGTTGCTGTGTATGACCGTATTTAAAATGCTAAATTTGCTATTGTGACCAAAAGACAAATTTGGACAATCGCTGATATCGTGACACTTAGATACATGATAACTGTATTGTCTCTTTTCACAATAGAATATTTTTAAATGAGCTTTTTTACCTCTAAAATATATGTATTTTGACAATGTTTCCTAACTATTTGTTTTGATATGATACTTATTCAGTTTTTATCAATAACTCTGTATATTTGCTATCGTGACTTCTACTAGCCAGACCATAATTGTTTTATGTCACGATAGCAAGTGAAGTTCATCGGGAAAAAACTTGTCACGTTTTTGTGAAATCAGCTAAACCTGACAGCAGTCGTGACGTTTGAAACATGCACGTTTTTTTCTGATTGCTCTTTCACAGTAGGCTTCGGATATATCCAACGCTTCGGGTAACCAACGTATCAGTATCACAGTAATTGAAAAAAATAACAATATGCATTTATTTTTAACATGACTGTGACGTGTAGAAGCATAATTATACATTTTAAAGACAACCTCGGCAGTGAGAGGATAAATTAGTAGGCCTACTAACGCTACTTGAGAATATTCAACCATGTTTAATAATCATGTTAAAGTAGGGCTTACATGATTTTTCCTCACTTTAATTTGCACAATACTAATGATTATTGTTATAATGCACACAAACAGTCTTTTGAATACTAATTTTTCTAATGAAATTCGATGGTAAGAACAAACATTTTTACTAGTAATTGAAATCCATTGAATTGAAATGCAGATTGACGCGTTCTCAACGTGAATCTATATGTTTTTAAAACTGGAAAAAACATCACGTGTAAAATATTTCAGAGGCTCATCGGGGAAAAAGTACAATTTTACCCGCAATTTATATGCTCATATTAATTAACCGTTATCCCTTACAACGCTGAATTATTTTTCTTCAAACTATAGAAACTGAAGTTGTTGTTTTTTTTAATTTGAAATCATCATAAATGTCTTAGTTACCTCTTTCCGCTTTATTTGAATACCTATGTTATAGGTCTACGGCCATTAGAAATATTTTAATTCGTTGAGTACGGGTACAGTCTTTATACGTCAGAATCTGACGTCTACAGACATCAGATTCTGCTGTATGAAGACGATACCCACGCCGAAAGGGTTAGCTATAAGCGCTAAGTACGGCTATAATCATTTGAAATCTCATTCACCGATAAAATCACTGTTATTTTTAGAATAAAAATAATGTTTAAACATTATTATTTGCAAATGTTCCGTCTGCCAATAAAAAAAAGTGAATTTGTGGGTCACGGTAGCGAAATCTTTGTCATGGTGTCATTCGATATTAACCCAGCGCAACATTATACTATTTAAATTTGCATTTACTTTAAAGTTGTTTTTCAAAGTTATTGACATATCACGGCGAAAGTAATGAGTATTAAAATACATCGGTGGCGTCTACGAGTCTACTGTTATTTCAGGTCGGACAAAATATACAGGTTTTACCATAACACTGCATAACTACATATGGCTAATGTTTCACTTTTTACCATGCTAACTATAAATTGTTTTCTAAATTGTGTTTATATCAAATCTTATGATGTACCTGTTTCGTGTATATTAAATTGAAGAAAGAACTTAATTTATACAATAGATTCGTATATCCGAACATACTCGGCACTGCACGCCTCGTACATGTATTCATATCTACGAATTTATCGAATTTTGTTCTTTCTCCTTCTTGACATACTATCCTTCTGCCAACGCCTTAACCCTTTGAGTACAGCGACCAGCAACTAGATTTGACTAAGTTGTGGTAGTACGTGGTGCCTGAAATGTATAAATGAGCTGGTACACTTCTAGTACGGCAAGCAAAGTGCTAACACTTTACCCGCTTAATAATTTTAACCCTTAGAACGCTGAATTAATTGTGCATAAATCATGGTGACCAAATAGTCCAGGAATTTTAGGTTTTGAAATGGAAAAATATAATATTAAGCTGAAAATTTCAGGAAGTGTTCATTATGTCCACCTTTATTACCTGTAAAAAGTCCCAAAGTTTCCCCTGAGCGGAACATCTTTTTTTTTGACAAAATTCAAAATTGCCGCCAAGCGCCATGTTGAAGTTGTAATTCATGAACTATTTGACATATATTTTAATGTAATACCTCATTTCCACATAATTTTTAAAGCTGAATTCATTTCTGAAGCTAGTAGTAACTTTTAGGGTTTCATTAAAGAATAAATCCAAGATGGCTGCCATTTGCTGTTTAATTGGGAGCAAGTCTATTGTCATTAGTATTTGACATACTTGTAAGCTTTTAAATCTATAGACTACCAGTATGTCCTCCTTTAATACCTGTAAAAAGTCCCAAGGCTTTTCCCGGAGCGGAACATATTTTTTTTGACAAAATTCAAAATGGCTGCCAAGCGCTATGTTGAAGTTGTAATTCCTGAACTATTAGACACATATTTTCATGTAATACCTCATTTCCACATGATTTTTAATGCTGAATTAATTTCTGAAGGTATTAGTAACTTTTAAAGTTTCGCTAAAGAATAAATCCAAGATGGCCACCATTTAGGGTTTCATTGAGAGCAATTGTCATTCGTATTCGAGATACATATAAGCTTTTAAATCTATAAATTACCAGTAATTAATGACCAGTAACAAATAACTCCAAAAGATCCAAAAGAAATATGCAGTGAACATTTTAATGTATTTATTTCATAATACATAATAGCCAAAACATCATATTCAATCAATTAAACAACGCTAGTCTGAGAGAGTTGTGCCATTTTTTCCTAATCATCAACCTGAATTTCATTAATTCGAGATGCCTTACTGTACCCAGTTCCCATCCAGATTGTGTATCTCGCAGACCTGTTGCATCGTAACATGCAACCAACTTCGGCAACATATTCTAGACGGGTATAAAGTCAAAATGACGGGCAAAAAATTTCCAAATTACACTATAAAGGAGGAAATGCACGGGCAGTTATGCAAAAATTGGAAAAAAAATGATGGGCAGTTGTCTAATCCCAGCTAAGACAGTGTTTGGCAACCACGCCTAATCATTTTCATTAATTTGGGAGGTGCTGCATCAAGCTCCGCGAAAACTGGTTACAGGTTTAAAATTGACATCCCCAGCCTGTTGGTGGTAATCTGTTGCATGGAGTTTAGATATGTCAGTGGTAAATGTTATTAAATACTGCTTCAGCTGGGGTCCTAAACAAATCTCCTAAGCAAGGGCTCACACTCGAGTCCACAGGGTCATAGGCAAGGTCTCACACACAAGGCTCACCCGAGCCTACATGTCCTAGACAAGGTATCACAACCGAGCCCCAAGTGACTAGGCAAGGACTCACACACGCACATGCATGGTCCATGGGCAAAGAATCACAACCCAGCCCGTAGTGTCCTAAGCAAGAACTCACACTTGAGTCCACAAGGTCCTGCACGGGCAAGGTATCACACCTGACCCTACAGGTCCTAGGCAAAGATTCACATCCGAGCCTAGAGGTCATAGGCAAGGATTAACCCCAGGCGCGCATGGTATTAGGCAAGGACTCACACCCGAGCCGCAGCGTCCTAGGCATGGTCTCAAACCCGAGCCTTCAAGTCCTGGACAAGGATTTAGCGTGAGCCCGGGTGTGAGCCTTAGACAAGGACTAGGCAAGGACTCACACCCGACTCAGGTCGATTCCCTATTTATCATGTTTATATATATTTGATGCAACATTAATAGGTATAATTTGTATATGTTTGAAATAACGAGGCCGTCCTAATGGCCCATACGATCCTGCTGTGGCTCGAAACTCGAGCTACTGTGTTCAAATCCTGGTCGGGTCGGATGTTGGTCATCGAGATTGTGCCTATACAGTGCTCCAAACTGTTCAAAGGCATGTAGTGTGTAGTGATGTCTATGGCACTGTGCACTATAAAGAACCCTTGAAGTTATTCAATAAGAATAGGGCATAATCCCTTCCTTCTTTCGCGATATTGCAATGATTGCAATATTCACTTGAAATAACGACACGTGTATAGATGACAGATATTTTGTAGCTGGGTAAGTCTATATCCTAAAACCTCAATGGGGCATATAAACCTGTAATATCAATTTATCAATGGTGATAACGGCACCAAAATTGGTCTGTGTATGCACCTGAGGGTACTATTATATGATAACAGCATGTTAGCCAAACCTTAAATCAAAATGACCGCGATTTTTCAATATATGACTACCATATGTAATAATAGGCCTACCTGAATTATTATATTGACGTTACTCATACGATTGTTTAGTTTTTATTTGATATTGTTATATTTTAACATGTTTTAACATGTTTACAATTTCGCTACGTTTGTGTTTCTATATTTTGACAAAAAAATCAACAAACCTGTCAACCAAAAAATTACCACCACAAACAATAATATTGATTATTATATTATGAAAGTTATTTTAGTGCATCTAAATGCATATGTCAGTTCTTCGTTAGATAAGCCCGACTGTGTTTATGCATTATAACATAGTATTTTTCTGCATACAAACAATTACAATGCCTGCTATTTTTTAGGATGTCTGCTATTAAACTGACCCGTTCAACAGATACTTGTCAGTCACCAAACTGAACACATGTCCGCAAAAATGCATTCCAATTTCTTGCTTCCAATCTCCATCTGGTTTTTTTCAAATCCTTCTTGATATCTGATTGATGTCTGCTTTGGATGTAATTAATTTGTCTCGTTAGATAAAGTGATTTTTTTGTGAATTATGTTTATTGTGTCCCTGCTTCTCGTGTATCTGTTATGAATGACGAAATCATATTATATTGAGTAATAACACATACAAATTTCCATACAATAGTTTTTTTATTAAATCTTACCTTTAGAAATATACTGAATTGTTAAAGGATGTTTAGTGCTGAAAAATAAAATTAGTAGTACCAGGGACACGTTGATCCGTCTTGGTGTGGTAAGTTGTTGTGACATGCACACTGGCACAACGCACGCTGTTGTCAGCATAAGCAGCATAAGACATAAGCTTTACAATGTTAAAGTAAGAACAAAATTAGGTTTCTCGTGAAAAAATATCCAGAAAAAAGATAGTACAAAGTAATATATTTGAATTTCTTCATAAGTTACAATTTCAGTATTGTATCAGGCGGCCATTTTGAAATTTTGCAAACAAGACACGAATGAGGCTTTAAAACTTAAAAAAAAGACCTGAAATGAATTCCTCGTAAAAAATTAAGTGAAAAAGATGTATTACAAGGGAATATATGTTAACTTCTTTATATGTTACAATTTTGAAATGGCCTCTGGTGGCCATTTTGGATTTTTGCAAAAAAAATCATGTTCCGCTCCTGGGAAACTTTGGGACTTTTTACAGGTCATTGAGGATGACCATCTGAACAACTCCTGAAATTTTCAGCTTTATATTATTTTTTTCCATCTTTACCCCTGAAAATGCCTAAAATTCCTGGACTAAAAGGTTTTTTTTCAATTTTAAATCACCATAAATGTCTTAGCTCTTTTTGATTCTTCTGAATACCTATGTTATGGGTCTACGATCAATCTAAATAGTTTTATTCTTACAGTGCAGGGATCAACTTTAGTCGTCAGAATCTGACGTCTAGACGTCAGATTCTGACGACTAAAGTCGATCCCCGCGCAGTAAGAGTTAACCCACTTGAAGTTTCACCCACAACTTCAGGCGGGTTGCATTTGTTTGATTTGAGACCAAAATAATGCAAATGTTGATACACACTTTTTATTCACAATAGCAGTTTTTAATCTACTACATGTAAGGAAATGAAATAACCCTTACAGCGCTTCAACAAAATTGTCGAAAAAGGTTTCTCAACGGATTTGTATTCAATGGATTGCTTTAGATTTATAACAGTTTAGATTTATAACAGTTTTAAAATTGGTTAAATCAAACATGGCCGCCATCGCAATAATGCAAATTAAAAAAAAACTAGAACTCCGAGGCCCTGCTTTAGTCTGTTTGAGTGCTAGGCCTATTTAACGAAAAAATGGCTTAATATTTTCTAAACATTATAACAGTGCATTTTGTCTACCTCGTGGGCCAGAATCTTAAATGTTCAGGAAATAATCAGAGATTGTTTATTAGTAAAATCTCTGATATAACTAAGGAAAAAAACAAGGAGACAAGTTAAAATATGTCTTCAACGTGTATTCCTTCCACTACTGTCGCCAGTGCTGGCCAACATTTATTCAATACAGTGCAACCTGTACAAACCGGACCCTGTTCAAACCGGAATCCTGTCTATACCGTAATAATTATTTGGTCCCGAATTAATTACACTCAAAACAATACTAATTAACCCTCTCCAAACCGGGACCTGTCTACTCCGAATACCGGACTCATTATTTTCCCCAAATGCATAAATTGTATTGTATTTCACCTGTCCAAACCGGAATCAATTTTTTTTCGATTTTTTTTAAATCGCATGCGGTGCACCAAGGGTTAAACAGGAGGCGGCAAGGTGACGTAATGTTCATTCTGCTTGTTATCTGGTTATGCAATGGGGAAGGTGCGAAGTTAGTGCTGGTAACACCTTTTTTGAGTCAGAGGAACTATTATAGCGCCTTTACTTTGAGATTGGTAAGATATTTTAACAACATACCGGTAATAGATTAATAAGATAAATGGTTAGTAAAATATTGTAACAAAATCTTTGAATAATAAAATATTAAAAGATCGTATCAATTCATAAACATATCAGTGCATTAAGCAATAATTCTCACTATACATTAAACTGTGTTTTGGGATAAATTATTCTGTTTGTGATATTTCTTGGCCCAATAAATAAATAACTAACGGTAGGTAAAATATAAAAACATTTGATTTATTCTTTCATCGCTCGATTATTCCTATATTATTTTTTACTCTTAGTCAAGGCATTAATTTTATTAAATGACATAATTATGCAGTATCGGAGCATTTAGTCCAGCGTTATACATTCCAGAAAATATATAAAAGTTACCAAACAAACGAGTGTTGTCGTCATAAAACAGTTTAAAAAATAAAACTGCTGCAATCTCCGTAGCGATAGCACAGCTTCCACTACCGCTTTGATATTCAAACGGACTGATGTCGCTGTTAACAAATATGCTCCTGTTTGAAATGTGTGACCGACGATTACAAAAATGTAATGTTATTTTAGATTAGGCGCTAAAAAATCAACGTTTATAAAATGGCAAATGCGCTCCATGCGATGTGTGAAATATGTGAGACACAATTAATTTTAATATAATAAAACAACTTTAGAAAATTGTGTCTTATTATATCAATTTATTTGCATACATCCACCTATCCTTTGTAGACTTACTGACGACACATCCTGAATTATAACCCTCATGTCAATTGTACACATAATCGTTGTCTGCTCCTCTCCGAAAGCAAAAACCCTCTGCAAACCGGAACCTGTCCAAACCAGAATAAAAGTTTGTCCCCAAGGCATTCCGGTATGGACAGGTTTTACTGTACTTGCCTACGATGTACCTTGTACAGAGGATGTAGCCCAACTTCCGGTTCAATGTTGGGCCAGCATCGCAGCCCATTGCTGAATCACCGCCGGTCAATTGTCTACGACGCTGGCCAAACAATAATTCACCACTGGGTCTACTGCATACTTTGCGCAAACACGTTGCATTCACCCACAATCTTCGACGCAGGCTCGGCATTGAAACAACAATGGGTGATTGTACCGGGTTTTCTGACTGCTGCGGGTGACGCTTTCAATCCCGGCGCCAGAAACACCAGATAACACGCTACATTGACACAATGCTGATGTAATGCAACAATAAGCAAATGTGATTGCCTATGTGGCTTGCCTACCTGATATTTTCTGTCACCTGATCTCATGGTATTGTTTTGTGACGTGAGTGTACCAGATAAAGTCAGGGAAGTCAATACAGATGATTTCGATAAATATGGTGTTGCTTAAAACCTGAATTTGTACTAGAATTACGGACATACTCAGGGCATCAGATCCCGATTAGAAAGGGTGATAACTATGGATAAGGTAGGTGTAATATTCAGGATAAAAAAATGTCTGGGAGGCCATGAAAGGTGATGCTTCATGCATTTTGTCGTGATACAGTTGATCCCCTTGTTTAATAAATTAGAGTAGCAGGTTATATGTGGTCGAATCCCTATGGTTGAAAGTGACTACAGTCGTGCATGCTTAGCGGTGCAAGGGTTAATAATAAGTATAGAGAGTGGCCCAGCATTAAAGGGACTGGCCCCGGCTAAAAAACATCAAAAAAATCGGTGATTTTATTTGTCCTTCTTAATATTACCATATGATGTAAACATGTCCATAGACTAGAACTGCAAAAGTTTTTAAATTTTTCTGCTGCGCATTCACCAGTTAGACTAGATATAGAGACGAAATTCCCGTATTTCTAATTTTTGACATGGTTGTCAATAATTAGAAATCAGGAATTACGTCTCTATATCTAGTCTAACTGGTGAATGCGCAGCACAAAAAATGAAAAAAACTTTTGCAGTTCTAGTCTATGGACATGTTTACATCATAATATGGTCATATTAAAAAGCCAAAATAAAATCACCGATTTTTTAATGATTATAGCCGGGGCCAGTCCCTTTTAATAGAGTTTTCAAGTTTTAAGGACCAGGTGAAGTGTCCAAAACTACTCTGTACAAAGTAATTATTCATTCTATTTCAAAATATGTTTTAATCCCTTAAAGCGCTGAATTTTCACAAAAACCTTGGAGATCAAAGGGTTCATTTCAATTTGATATCATCATAAAATGTCCTATTCAACTCTTTCCGATTCATTTGAATAACTGTGTTATGGGTCTAAGGCCATTATAAATATTTTCTCTCTTACAGTGTGGAGAACAATCCAGCATATCGTGGCATACTCTGGCATTGCCACCACCAATCAGCGACTACTATTTATTGCGCTGTAAAGCGCGAAACACACCAACACGATTGCCCACGCGACGTCCCACGCGAAGTCCCCTGTGACGAATACCTCAAATGTCGCGCAGGACGTCGCGCGGGACGTCGCGCTGGCAATCGTGTCGGTGTGTTCACTCATTTTTGCAGCTGACAAAATTGGTCCTGGGAGCGAACCACGACCACAGTTGCAATAATGCTATCAAATAATGAAAACGTTCGCCCAACGTTGAGACGTAGACACAATATTCGTGTAATGTTGGACCATTGTCTGAGACGCGGGCCCATTTTACATTTAATTACTATTGTGTGACCCGCCACGCCTAAAGGTACATCCAGGCCAACGGTAGTGATACAATTATTTAGGACGTCAGTTAAATACTAATGATTACATAACAAAGATTTAAAATGAAATAGCACGGGTACGGCTACTAATCTACTGAAACAACACATTTTTTACCTCTGCTCTTTTAGTGTGGTGGGTGCCATTTAACAAACACTGGGTCAACATCTCCTCCCATACATCAGGACGACCACGCCGATCACCAGGCATCCAGGCTGCAAAGGTCAAAGGTGACAAGAACAGAAGAGACAACAACCGCTGTTGCTTTTAAACACAGATTGATGTTTTCACATGGCCTCGAGGGGGTGCACACTGTAGTGCCAGAAAAAATTACTTCGCTATTCTGCCTGTTATTTAGCCGTGTCGTCCTCTCCGAGGTTTAACCCGAAAAATTCAACATGGCGGTGGCTGAGAGCTATCTCGACCCCAAGGTCCGAATAATGTCCATAACTTTCTATTGACTATGCGACCTGTGAGCTGAGCATGCGGGCATGGGACTGAAATGCTACTGATTATCCTCCGATGTATTCAGATATGACAGTCCAAAGAAATGTCCCACGAATTTGTACGCCGTCAATCTGTGGTTAAAACCTGTTTCAGCCATTTGGGCTAGGCCCTATACCTCTTTTTCTGCCGTAACTGTCCGCCAATTGGGTGAGAAGGCTACCATTTTTCGTGTTTGTGTAGTCTAGTTGTTTTATAACGGTTATTTTATATGCTGTAGAATGTATCAACATTACGACCCATTAACCCTTAAAGCGCTGAATATTAAAAAAAACATGGAGTCCAAAGGGTTTTTTCAATCATCATAGTCAGCTGTTTCTGATTCATTTGAATACCTATGTTATGGGTCTGCGACCCTTATCAATATGTTTACTCTTACAGTGCGGTGACCGACTCTAGTCGTCTGAATCTGACGTCCACAGACGTCAGATTCTGACGATTAAAGTCGATCCCCGCACTGCAAGGGTTAACCCCTGTGCTCCTGAATTGTTTGCTTCTAATTTTCATTAATTTAAATCAGGAATTGTTAACGCAATTTCCAGGTTCAAATGGCGAAACATATTTTATGAAGCAATTTCCAGGTTCAAATGGCGAAACATATTTTATGAAAAATAGACATCTCCAATAAATTGTAGCTTTTGATTAACCCCTTTGACCGCCGGTAGGCCTACCGAATTATATATATATATATATTGTTTTTTTAGCCAATTAAGCACCCCCTTTCAAGCATGCTAAGTATAAAACGTGACATCAATCAGCAATACTTGAAAAGTGCTGACCTCCATTTTGTCAAATTTATCTGAATAATTTTCACTGACTTGAAGTTGTGGATCGCGTCAGCGAGACACAACTTCAAGTGAGAGAAAATGCCAATCAAATAATGTGGCAGGTAAAGGGTTAGATAACTAACTAAGATTTGCTAAGTAAATCATTATATAAAACAACTGTACAGTCTTCTCCTCGCTCTGCGATACCTGTTTTCATAAGGTTATTTACATAACGTATATCACATAATTGTATGATAAAATTAAAATTTAGGATAATGACTTCACACAATCATGGTCGAAGCTATAACAGCTCAAATAACAGCTCTTATAATTAGATAATATTTTTTCCATTTTAGAATAATTTTCTTTTATTTGGAATCAACTTATTTAATTCTCTTCAAATTGTATAATGTTCCGTACATTTATTAATAGGAATAATATTCTGCAATAAATTTATCGTAGTAAGGCAGTAACTCTAACGCTTAGTAACTTGAGGCCAGACCCATACATGGTTAGGGTCATCTTAACTTTAAACACACTAAAATGTAAAAAAAATTCAGACATACGTGTCGTAAGGATACATTAGGCTTGCTCCTAACTTATATTCCATGAATTTCGCAAAAGCAATAAAATATCCAGATGGTAGGCCTACTGTCGCCTTTTGCCATCGCCATAATGACCAATGTTAGTTTCAATTCTACCAAATTGGAAGAGAAATATAAGCCTAGCTACAAGAATGAAAACGTTTTAAACTTTTTTTTCAGCAAGTGGAAAAAAGTGTTTCCCATTACATCCCACTAAAATGGTTAATAATATTATGTAATAATATCCACAGACTACATGATAGGTACATAAAAACTTATAAAAGGCATAACAGTAACACACAGGGTAGGGTTAAATGACGTCAGTGAAATGGTGTCCCAGTTCTCCTCGTCTTCCCCTAGAGCTCCGAGGGTTTTAACTGACTTAAAACACATCCGACCATAATTTCACCTGATAATGAGGATCCCTCATAATCAACAGCTCGGTCACACCTGACTGATTATAGTAGCATATGCCTACCATGATAATTGTTCTGTACTTTCTCAACAATAACTCTCCATTCCCGGCTTAGAATGTCGTGGTCGGACAGAGAAAATAATGTAGTGGTGTGTTTCAAACCCTCTAGATCGATAGCTTCATATTCTAACCTATCAGGCAGTTGGTTATGTTTATGGGTGATGTGTAGGCTTACTACACATGTATAATGAATAGATGTGCCGGTATGTAATTTACTTGGGAATATATATAATAAAGTTTATCGTAGCATTTTAGGCATTATAATGATGTCGGATGATGGTAGGATTTGTTTTATTGCAGTTCCTGATAAAAATATTATGGTTTGTTGCTAAAAATATAACTTCAGTGATTTCATGGCAGCCATTTTGAATTTTATGTTTTACAAAAAATCCACAAAGAAGAAAGCTCCACATCCGTCCAGATATCACCATAGGTGAACCAGCCAAGCATAATCAAAACAGAAAAAAACTACCAGGAAACAATGTTAGTCGCAGTTTTACTGCGATATCCGATTGCTTCTGCTTATATTTGCATAAATATAGCTTTTACAATATTGTTTTCTAAAAAAACATATGAAATAATTGGCTCTCTCATACCTGAAAACATAAGAATAGACATATTAATGTCTCCAGCATATGTACGTGTAGTTGCAAAATTATTCGTAAATATGTTTATTTTTATATACGTAGGCGGCCATCTTGAATTTCGCCATTTCGGACATTTTTTCGAACTATAAAAAAATGCAATCCCTTTTTATCTTGATCTTCATAATATTTTGATTCAGAATCAAGTGAAAAATCAATTTCAACAGACAAAATACAAGAAAGTGTTATATGTGACATACATGTACATGAGCCTACACTATTGACTATTTGTCGTCTTTCATTTTACCTTCTAACATTTCATGGTAGTATTCACCATACTTCTTACGATCAGTCAGTTCTAGATGGTCTTCGCAGCCTCTCTCCACCTGGACAGTCCGACCACAAAATCGGTAAGGTACATAATTTGTACATTCTTGGACCATCTTATGATGAAACAACGGTAGCAACGTTTTTTCCTCTCACAGTGTGGGCTGGACATTTGTAAGGTCCATGAGATGTTAGGTCGCAATGCTTTCACTCGGTTCTGTTGCTGTCACAAAAAATCATCTCATCAAATTATCCGATATCAAAAGTGCCAGGAATATTCTTCTTTGCGTCGTCCAGTTCCAAGTGGCGATTTCCGATCTCGATGCTGGTGTGTTTCACCCTCCCTCGACGTATAAGGGAGGGTGGGGCTGAAAATCACAAAAAAGTAGAAAGAGTTTACATATATTTCATGCGTTTATTCAGAACCAGTTTGGCAATGGCAAAGCATAGGTAAATAGGCTATCTTAGCTAATGTCTAGTAAAGTCCTTTGAAACGAACATTAAACAAAACTTATAAAGAAACGTTGTTTGTCCTTGTTGGTGAGCTTCCCAGCAAACATGAGACGCTGGCCCAACGTTGGCTTACTGTTGGCCCACCGTCTACGACGTTGGCCCAACAGTAAATCAACGTTGGTCCAAGGTCTCATGTTTGCTGGGTTGTGACTTTCGACCCAGTATGTGGCTTAATGTCACAACACTCGGGCAAAAAATCACAGTGTATGAAGGTACAGTGGGGTTAGATGTCACAAGCAATAAAACAACTGGGGTAAAAAGTCACATTATTGACATCGACCTAAAATGGTATTTTTACCAATTCTGAAATCCCGTTTCAACAGATGGCAAAACAGCACATCTTTATGTTCTTGGGAAACACAGGGAATGCTATGTATAGATTAGGAAATGATTATTTTGTAAACTTGTCAGTGACGTCATAAAATTATATTTACCCATAGAGAAAAAGCAACGGGCAAATGACCTTACCCCTTTACATGCCTTTCCCGGACCGGGTCCGGGAATTTTAAATACTGACTACAATGCCAATCCCGGACCGTGTCCGGGCTAGTCTACAGTTAATTGGTTAGGTACCCTTGCATGCTGAACAGTCGCCAAGTGAGGTCCAAGGGAACCAGCGTGCATCAAAACAGTATGGGCGTATGCTACAGTGCCATCTGGTGACTGTTTGGCGGGTACCAACCGCTAAGTACCCTTTGGTTATGCCGTGTATGGGTATTTCGGTGGTGTGATTCACAAAAAAGTGGCGGTGTTGATGTTTTGGCGTGATTTAAAACAGTTGGCCTGTATCTGTATGTTCAATAATAGGAGTATCCCACCGATGACAATCACCAGATCACAATGCCATTAAAAACTAGGCGAGCAACAGCTCAACAGTTCAACAGTGTATAATACACTCTTATTGATATCTATGTCGATTCATCCACGCTCTGCAGCAAACACAAGACGTTCAGTAGCGTATCCAGAAATAAATTAAAGGGGGTGCGCAGATTTTCAAAGAAACCATTCAACAGCAGGGACCTATAGGGGGCATGCCTCCGCAAAATATTGAAAAAAAAACATGAAATAGTGCGATTTCGTGGTATTTTTGCTGTAAAACGAAGATATGAGATACTGGCTGAAATGTTTGTTTTACCTTAATGACAGATTAACCTAGCCTACTCTAGTCCAACTATTTAAGCTAACACAACCACGCTATGGAAAAAAAACACGTAAACATGATCATTAGCTCATTTAATAGCGAGTGCGAACTACTAGGCATATTAAATGAGCTAGATAAAAATAAACAGCTGTCGATCCAATGTTGTGTTAATGTTTGGCCAGCGTAGCAGACGGTGGAGCAACAATAATATTAATCAAACGTTGGGTCACCCTCATTGTGATAATAATTATGCAACCTTGTTTGTGGAATGCCGAGTATGCAATTATGTAGGGCCAAATTATTCAAGAATCATCTAATAAAAGTGATAACATGTCATTGAAAAAAGTTGTGGACCATTAAAATGCTTACAACGTTTACTAATGATCACTTAAAATTCCTGAGATATTTATTTTCATTTAACCCTTATTAATTTGCCACCCTCCCCTATGGTAGATTATTTTTTAATGCAAATGTTATATTCCAGTTCATCATCAGTTAGGCCTATATCAGATATTTGTGTTAGTATTGGTTGTAGTTCCACATTTTTAAAACAACTTTACTGCCAATTTTCAATTCGTATTCTTGATTTCGTCTCTGATAAAAAAAAACTGTTGAGTCCCAGCTGTGTCTGAATTATTTCGTGTCAGTGGCTATACTGGAGGTCTATATATTGCACTTGGAAAATACGAAAAATTCAAATAGGCCCTAAAACAGTTAAATTTTGGAAATTGAAAAAGCGACCCTGTTTTTTATCTATTTGTTCTCAAGACTGAGTCTCAGAGATGATATCTCTTGAGAAATAAATTCGCCATCACCCAGGTGAAAGAATCATGGTAATTGAGGAATAATCTTTATCCCGTGGTCCTTATTATTTTATTTTATGCAACGCCAAGGGCTTGAATGAGAGGGCAGCACGTCCAACTTTAATCTAAGCCGTTGTCCGTTTCAAGCGATCCCCATAGCCTACTGTGGATTGTGCTTGTGGTGTGTTATAATTATCATAGGGTGGGATAGTCTATGATAATTACTATCAATCTTAGCATATCTACTTTGGAACAACGTTGTTTCAAGGTATTCTATGATGATTATTATCATGAATCTTAGCATATTTATTCTCCATAACGTTGTTTCAAGTTTCGCTCAACGTTTCAATTATTGGCCAAGACTAACACAAAGTTGATATATTTCACTCTGTTTCTTTTCAAAAAAAAAATGAATGTTTGAAAAATATGTCTATCTCACACTAATTGAGGGTGGACAGGAGAAAGAAAACTTTTAGGTGATCTGAATGGTCAAATTTTAAAGATTTGCATTGTAAAGATTTGCTTCTGTCGCCACATAGGGGCTATGTGGCTATCATTTATTTGACTTCTATTTAAAAACATGCAAATATGGTACATTATCATTATTATTAATTGGGTATTTTTTTGAACATGTTATTACCTTTGGTTGACGGGAACAGGTCAATACGACCTCTACAATGCCTGTCAATCATATTAGTGAATTAAAATTATATAATAAAATAATATGACAGTATAATAAAAAACCAACTGTTCACTGGCTATAGGTGTTGCCATACTTATCATGTAAGGCAGCATCATAAATATATCCAGTGTTTAAAATAGCAATGCTTTTGTGTACATGCTATTTAAAAATGTACATACATAGTATAGATTATAAATTTTGCGATATGTACACATAAAATAAAATAACCGACAATTGTCTGTCATCTGTTTCCCGCACCAAAACCAGAGATAAAATAGCTACACTGTGCTCTACACAGTGTGGCAAAAAAGGACACTCTGGAAAGCGTAGAAACCTAATTAAAACCTCTAAATCCTTTAGTTGTTTATTATATAAAAGGACAGACAACTAGGGTATGTGTAAAGGAAAAATAGTAAAAACTAATGACACTCCTAATTTTAACATGGGCCTACATACATCCCTAAATAAAAGTAATAATATAAACCTAGAATGCATCTACTGACGTCAGCTCATATAACCGTCGCGCAGCCGAAATATGCTGAGTAGTACCACATATGCAATATTAGACTGGAGGAAAAACAATCCCAAACTCAAGGAGTAAATCACTTGATTAGAGATCTTTGAAATTCAGCGTGATGACCCACCTCGTCTGGAAACAAAGGCGACTGAAAAATCACTAAACCTAAAAATAAAACAGAAAAAAAACAAATAATAATTTTGAGGGGAACAGCCATCCATGCCATGTGGTAATACTCTAAGTCAGATCATGACAAGCGTGATCTCGTAGAGTGATGTCGGTCTGCTCCGAACAGTAGCAGAGACTGTCTCCGGCCTGAATTCGAGCCAGGCAGACAACACAATGCAACATTCGCAGATTATCGTTCATAGGTCGATCACTTAAGGTTCGATTTGTGCTAGATGTATAGATATATATTCAATACACTAGTATAAGTTAGGCAGGGCGGTTTGTCAGCTGCCAACACATGAGTATCGACAACGGAGCCCTTCGTCCCTAGTCATGCGTGGCTGGTGACAGCTCAAATAGCCGTCTCACAGCCGATTCAAATTGCACAGGTAGTTTGAGACACAAAATATTCCGCTATATTCGACAATTTACACAAGCACAAGCCAGGCTCCAGGTACATCGATTATTCACATCAAATAAGTTTACCATGGTGAGATATAATTCATTCAGGTTCTTCTTAAAAATCTGCAAGCTACTAGCACCTCGGATAACAAAAGGTAAAGTGTTCCATAAGCGAGAAGTGCGATAAAAATAAGTACATTGGAACTGAACAGTCTTGCACAGAGGTAATTTGAATAGAACACCCTGTTTTGCCCAGTTCATTGTCTAATCTGAGTCTTTAATCTGTTAATGGCGCCAATGATGCATCCCAGACACCAGCCCTTTAAATCGGAAGGGGTATATATTTAGGTGTGGAGGGGGCTGGAACCAACATGTCGGACTCTGGTGGATTAATTGTATATAAAAATTAATGGTTGGAAAATTACCACTATGGAAATTAAGGGGGGTGCTCGAGCACCCTCAGCACCCCCCTGGATACGCCCCTGACGTTCACAAGATGCTGGGTTAATGTTGGCCCGACCTTTGCGACGTTGGACCAACATTAATCAAACATTGGTGCAAATTATCCCGACGGCTGTGTCTGTTGCACGTCTCGTCGTTATATGATGTCTGATAGGCTATATCTGGTCACGTTGCACTATTTCTGGTTGCCGTGTAATTTTCACCTCAATGTGAGAAACAAATTTTATCAGTTTGCAGGCTGCCCTCTTGTTCTGAATATGTGTTATGAGAGCTTCCGAGTAGCGCAACGACTATGCCTTTCGGAATCTCGACCCGCACGAATAATGAGAGATTGTGGAAATGCACGAATGAGTGGTAGTATGAAGAATTCCATTTAATATATGTATCAATTATAAAGAAGATTCATTATTACTACTGCTGCACACTGTTGAAATGCATGCGGTATGCGGTAGACAATAGACAATAGTTTTATCTCCTAAGATCTGCATAAATGTAGCTCCCCCCCCTAGCCTATATCAATCTAGACATGTATGAGTAGTAGGCCTAGGCCTATACTGTCCTACAAATCTAAAAGGCAGTACAGTGGCGGATCCAGCATAGGGCGTACCCGGCGTACGCCCCCCCCCCATTATTGGTAAAAATATTGAATTTTCATGCATGTTTTTGAATAAAGTGAAGCTAACACCCCTTTTTTCAGCCAAAATGTGGCTTACGCCGCCTCCTCTTGCACATTCTGGATCCGCCACTGCAGTAGGCCTATATGCTTACTTGTAAAGTAATCGGATACTGCCTTTTGGCTTTTCACGGCAGTATACGGACATGTGGAGTAAATACAACTATCTTTAATTAATTGCCCTTAGAACATTTTGATGGTGATTTCGTGCTTTTGTATTGCACAGCAGAACTGGAGAAGGAAACCCGAAGGGGATATCACTCCTAACTGCCCCCCAAACCACTTGAGACACCTGCTGAAATGGTCATTGACTCTTAATGATTCAAATACAGTCATTATTACACCTAGCTCACACATAAAGCACGTTGAAGGGCACAAAATTGATATTTTTTTTATTTTTTTTATCGAGTTTGACCTTCATATGACCTTGATATGACCTTTACACGCTACCTCAGTATAGTGGAACTCCAACCCATGCTACCCTTTGCATACAGTCATATGTAAATTTGTTGCAATTCATGGCATAGCTGAAGTTCCACACTACTATATTTGGTCACTTTTGGCATTCAAACTTAGTCCTGGAGAAGGGGAATTTATCCGAAGGTGAAAATAAAGGAAATCCGAAGGGGCTAGGAGCCTATCATTCCTCGGGTACTGTTATTACTCTAAAACTACTTAAGACACCTGCTAAAATAGTGCTTAACCCTGAATGATTCAACTACAGTCATATATAACACTTCGCTCACGCATAAATCAAGTTGGAAGACATAAAATGGTATTTTTTTGTATTTTTTATCGAGATTGACCTTCATATGACCTTGACATGACCTCGGCATGACCTTTGCCTTCAACCCCAGTAAAGTGCAACCCCAACCCGTCCCACCATACATTACAGTTACAAATATGAGAGTTCACTTTGAATGATGTCCAGTAGACCTACTGATGAATCTTAATGGGTTTTTTTAGCCAAAATTACCATTATGCTAGAGTAATTAGGCATTGTATAAATTGGCAGGGGCTAAATTATTTGGCATGGAAAGGGTTAAGCCCCAGTGATTTTTAGCCCCACCCTCCCCTACTGCCTTCCACCACATTTGCATAGTTAGCCAGGGCAGCTATAGCCTGATAACATCATAATCAGGCATCTCATATAGGGCGCCTCCACACAGAGTAGTGGAACGTTTGTCACTGAGCGGCATACATCACTCAAAGTCACCACATTGTCTTTGATCTGTTGATGGTCAAGGGAGACACAGCTAACTGTTGTTTTACTTTAATGCTAGCCGTGGTCACACGACATGAATCTTCCGTTATCTGAATAGCTCTGATTGTCGTATCCATATTATAATAATAGACTACTGTTGGTTCTTGTAGGGCCTACTTTTGATGTTGGATGATGCGTTATAAAGAATGCCAAGGGATTTTAGTTGATCTGTGTTTCAATTAATCAACTCTCCAAATATATCCTCACCTGGACAGCTTGAATTGGTTGAGCAATATCCAAATAGTAGTGTGGAGATGCACATAAGCCTATATCCACCAAATATAGCACATACGAGACATCGACTGAAAGCTGAATCAACATTGAGCCAGCATTGGGTCGAGGCCACGGTGCACTACGTTTTGGGGCAAACGTGGCCGCCGTGGCCGCCGGTAACATAATGTAAACCTAGCATTGAGAACTATTTTGGTAGGCCTAATGAAATACGCCATGCGCCTCACGTCATATGTGAGGAATAATTGAATAAATATGAAGAGCTGCGCTCAGGACTGTTTAATACAGTATTTTCATTTTTATATGACGTCAGCAATATTAAGCACATGACGGCAAATAAAGATTACATGACGAACTCTGGGACACCCATAAACAGTTAGGCCTTAGTCTGCCGCCTACTTCAAAGGCTAACCAACGGTATATTAGGCCTTCCACAGAGCACCCAGTGGCATGACATGAGGCCCACCCCAATAAAAATAGAAATCTGAACGGATCGAAACACTCACCAGGTGATGCTAGCTTACGGCCCATACCACCAAGTTTTACTACCCTACATTCACCAGGTGGCGCTTGATGTTTTTGTTTGCTACACACCCTGCAAGCAAATATATTAATATGTAAGCTGTTTCTTAAGTTGTGTCTGTTTTTCCTGTCACTCGTACAGTCCTTTGTAACGGGTAATTAATATAATTATAGTTATTCAGCTCATTGTTTGCTTTCAAAGTCAGTGTATCTGATTTAGATTTTAAACTTAATAATAATATGCGCGTATGAACTTGTGCAGTGAGACCTTATGTCCTCTGCCATGCATGTCATGTGACTTACACACTGAACACGTGATTTGTTGATTTTACGCTGCTGTCAGATTGAGGTGAGAAATACCGGTGGCAAAAGTCAGAATGCTTTCTCTTATACAATTATATGCTCTGGTGAAATCTAAAGTGGGTTCAACTTTTCAGAAAACTGTTACGACTAAAGAAAGAATTGCGGTAAGGCTTCAGACGTTCAGTTTAGTTAGACTAGAGTCTAGATCTAACGTTACATTTTTTATTAAAATAACTCCACTCAACCACTGTGACTGTCTCCACTGCCACTGCCAGTGCCAGGCACTGGCAGTGGCACTCACCGCACTGCAGTCAGATTTTAATCTAAATTAGATTTATTTTATGTAGGCCGACTGTCGAATTTGAAGCCTGAGCCGAGGCCAGGGCAGTGTCAGTGAGACTTTGTCGATCTCTCTCTAACTCCCAGCAAGGATCAATGTATCTCTTAGACTTAGAACCCATGGCCATGAGTGCCGAGCCGACTTCCTCACTTTACGAATCTGCCGACCAGCCACTCTCCTCATCCTCTGCTTCTCCTCAGTGCACCTCCAGACTCAACTTCGAAGAGTCCCAGATCGCTGTGGTGATGCTGATGATGCCGGGAAGCTGTGGTCTAACCAAAACGAGTAACGCGTCTTCTCGCGCTCAACAAGCCCGCATTGATCCGCTGCCAAGCGGAGCAGCCCAATTAAATCATATAGGCGACGAACTGTCTGTCTGTTTCCAGACCCCTCGAGTCTGTTGCCAGACTCCGCGACGGCAAAACCGACTTTTGTTGATCTGTCATCACAACACTGATTGCAACAAAGGAAGTGAGTATCCGCATGCATGGTTTGCGACCGGTACCACTAAACAACAAAATGCCATCGAAATACCACTATGATCGAAATGGCACAAGAAATGCCGGGTAAAGGGTGGTAAAAGAAACGTGTAAAATTACCAAAATTCACATATACCTCCACTTATATATTATACATATGATACTAAAATTTTAAGGCGATATAACTTCAGTAACGTATCTAAAAAGCGAAATTTTGATAGGTCTTGCTAATCAAAGTAATCAATAGACGGCAATAGACGGCAAGCGATAGAAATGTCATTAGAACGACTCGAAAAATGAAGATACAAAAACCAAACTTTGCATATCTATTATATAATATAGCTTATCATTAATAGAATTGTATGAAAATCGAAAATCGGCTTTTGGAAACATATTCGTAAAAGTAACTTTTAACTGATATATGACTTGTTCTACAATTATTTCCTAGGCTTAAGATAATTTCAACAAGGGAGGTTTTAGAAATGTCACGATCATGACATGAACCAAACAAGGTACGGAAACCAATTTTAGTTTATATCTTACAAAATATATTCTACGAATCATATTGAAATATTGAGAAGATCCGATGTCATGATCATATTTTATAAGTGGCCTTTTGCATGTTTGATCGGTACAGCTCTGCAGCGAGTGCTCAATCACACATAAGCAGAAGTTGAACGCGTAGGTCTATTGTTAGAACATGTCGAAATGCCACAAGAAATGCCAGGTAAAAGGTGGGAATGGCTGGACCTAAATTTGTGAAACTTCGCAAACCTCTCCCTTAATATCTTATAGATATCATACTCAAATATCAAGACGATGTTGTAAGCATCGTATTGCGGCAATATTTACTATGGTTTGTAATATATATTATATTTTATATATGCAAAGTTTGGTGTCTGTAGCATTTTTTATTCATTCCGTACTTGTGACATTTCTGACACTACCGTTGTTCTAATTGATCGTGTGACATGTACAATATATTTGTAGGCCTACTTATCATGTCTATCGAAATACCACCTTTTATGTATGTTCTAAGCATCGTATTGTCTCAAAATTTTACAATTTTTTGTATTATATTTTATGTTTTAGCTATGCAAAGTTTGGTGTTTGTGGCATATTTTATTCACTCTGTACTTTTGACATTTCTAACACTACCGTACCGTTGTTCTGATTGACTGTGTCGTGTGCCGAGTGCAATATATTTGCAGGCCTACCTACCGAAATACCACTTTTTCAATATGTTCTGAGCATCGTATCATCTCAAAATTTTACTATGGTGTGTATAATATACTCTATATTAGACATACCAATTTTGGTGCATGTAGCTTTTCTTATTAATGCCGTACTTGTGACATTTCTAACACTAAGTTGTTCTCCTGCTGTTCTAATTGATCGCGTGCCGAGTACGATATATTTGTACATATTGAAATACCACTTTTTAAATAGCTTCCCTATTTCGTATAATTCTAATATTTTAGTATGATACGTATAACATATAAGGGAAGATGTGTGCGAAGTTTTATCTTCCTACGTTATATATTTACCCTCCTTTACCAGTTTACCTGGCATTTCTTGTGCCATTTCGATATGAGTGGCATTTCGATGGCATATCGTTATTTAGTGTGACCCGTTTGCGACTGCCTCAGACTTGCTATGGTGTGCTGCATGTTATGAACACCCATACTCATCACCCTATCCCCAGGCAGTGTGACAGTGGTTTTGTCTGTTGCCAGACTGTCTGTTTGACTGTTGCCAGACCCCCAGTCTTAGAGTCTGCTGTGAGAAAAAGGCCGATGACAGAGCCACCCTTTTTTGTCTGTTTCCAGACCGACTGCTTGTCTGTTGCCAGACGCTTTGTGTCTGTTGCCAGACTCGGCGATGAAGGAGCCAACCCTTTGTTTGTCTGTTGGTACTTGTCAAACTGATCACGAAAAGTGAGATAAATATCAGTGCCCAAAGTTTGCGACTGCCTCGGACTCGCCCTGGTATGCTGCATGTCATGGACACCCATACCCATCACCGTATTTACCGTGGGACAGTGGATTATGCCTCGCCCCCATGTTAAAATTAAGCAGAGGGATTTGAAGGGTGAGAGCCATATGTTCAAGTTGAAGGAAGGGGCTGAGGGACGAGAGCCATTTCAGTTTAAGGGAGGTGTTCTTGGGCCATGTTGACATTAAAGACTAGATAGGGGGATAAGAGACAAGAGCATTTTTTAAATTCCTTATGTATGTCTGCTTGCACAGGCTAGCTATGTGCAAAGGCATTTAATAATTGATACTGTAGATCCACCATGTTCACAGCGGACGTGAATCGTGCGACTTCTGTTGTTTTGATGTTGGTCCAATGTCATCAACGACCAGGACCGGTGTCAAGCGAAATTAAGCATGGGGTAGATATTAGGCATCAGCTACATTCCTATACATTGCGCATGACTGTGTGTAACACTTACAAATAATTATACAGCGTATTTTTTTGCATCAATGAAACCAGAAGTAACCCAAACAAACTATTTGTATAGGCCTACCTGAAGGACGATTGAATGTTTTCACAGCATTGGGCCACATGCTGATGGCATCGGCCCAGCATTGGGTGAACAATCAGTGCTGCAGGTGTGTCCTCCCGTGTCCTGACTATAAGACACCAATTAGCGGCGGCTGCTCTGATCTTACCGTCTGATACGTGGGAATATCTGATGTGAAGTGCTGAATATTGCTGACTTAATTGTTTTGTTTACATGGCAATATACGACCTGGAAATACAACTATTTCACTCTTTTTCAGTGCTTTAAAATTGTTTTTTGACTTTTTCGTATTTTCAGTTAAGATCAGTAGGCTATATAGCTTCATATAAATTAAATTTGCAAAATTGACAACATTGAAAATGTTAATACTAATTACAATATATATCACAAAATATACATCAAATTCAATGTGTGTCAAGTTTTTATTTTTGTTTCTGCAATCAATCTCACTCAACATGCTCAAGTATGATGTTATTATTATAAACCTGTAATAATCATCAATCTGTGCCAGTGGCAGTGTTGGTAGTGGTAAAATTAGGAATGCGCATGGTTGATAAATTAAGCATGACTTGACAGTGGTACATATGTAAAATTAGGAATGCGCCTGGTTGATAATTAGGTATGACCCAACTGTGGCGAAATTAGGAATGCGCCTGGTTGATAAATTAAGCATGACCTGACAGTGGTAAAATTTGGAATAAGTTGTTAGCAGTGTTGGACTGTTGGTAGTGGCAAAATTGGGAATGCACCTGGTTGATTAATTTAAGCATTGGGCCCAGACTCTACCTGACAGTGGTAAAATTAGGAACAATCTTGTAGCTAGTCATGGCTATAACTAAAATTTAAAAACATGAATAATACAGATAAGTTGTAATTAAAGTAATTGTTATCTTACCTTTAGTGTCGTTTCTGAAGTGTTGGCAATACTTTCTTAGTGATGTTTTCCTCCCATATTGCCTAAAGTAGCTAACCAGGATAATTAGCGAATTTTAGAAAGTGCCTCACATCATGCACATCCTCGAATGGTATTTTTGTTCAGGCTTTTTTGTTTTCCGTTAGGTCAGTTGTTGTTTCACTTGCTTAAATGTATGGTCAACTGTTAAAATTCACGGGACAAGGGTCCCCTAGAAGGCGATAGTGCCCGTGGGTAGGCCAAGTCCCTATTCCATAATAATACTAAATAATTATGCGTTTCATACCTAAAGCCTCATTAAGAGCAAGTTCTCAAATCCCAGCAAGTTCATATATACTTGAGCGACATCTATGAGTTTATAATTCAAAGATCTTGGCCCTTACCCCTACTTGGTCGCTTGCTTGCAAACAAACTGACTGTATTACTGCGGGGATGTTGAAACTGCTTGACCCAAGCTTGTATTGACATGCAGGCGGACTTTCTCTCAAACATTGTACATTTATTCAATGTTGGTTCAATGTTGGGCCAGCGTCGCAGACGTTGGCCTAGCATTAAAACAGCATTGGATCAATGTCCCGCTTAAGTAGTATCTTGTAATCAGTTCAGTGGCTATATTAATGCCGTCAATCTGTACTCAATAGGCTACTGTTGGCCTACACTTGACCGTCCCAGGCATGCGCGTCTTGCAGTTGAATCATTCTTTAAGCTGACATACTAGTATCCATGTTGACAAAAAATCTGAATGATGACCATTCAACCCCCCGACCACTGCGTACCACACCTTGCATATATACCTGACCTTAACTTGACACCCCATGTCTGCTATAACCCCTTTCCTAATTAGGCTTTTTACCATGTTCACCGGCATCGAGTCGCCGTCTCGGGTTTGTTGCGATTTTGAAGTTGGTAGTCTAGTGCTGTAACTGTATGTAGAGCTGATAATGTATAACAACCAGTGCCGGATTTACCAGTAGGCTATATAGGCCATTAGCCTAGGGCCCACCACATTTGCAGGATTTTGGGAGGCTTACTTAGTTATTTAATTATTTGAGGATTTAATTTTTTGTTTTTCGATATTGTTGCCCCACCAAAACAAAGACCTGATCACAGCCGAGTAAGACACATTGTCTGTATCACCAGGACATTATAAGTACCAAGTGGCAGATAACGTCATCATTAAAAAAAGAGTGGAAGACTTTTAAAATTATTCTCATTTTTTATGTGATCATAGATACATTTCGCAGTACAAAGTGTATTGTCTCATGTCTGTTAGACATATCTAGAAGTTATTACTTTGTGTGATATGAGTGATATCTGCATATAATGTCATGTTTAATTTCGGTACCGGTATAGAGAATGTCACTCAATTGAAAAAGAGGACCCTGTTTTAGTATGGTGCTTTTAAGTGTGGGCCAGCATCCGAGCCTTTGGCCCGCCATTAAGACGCTCTCCCCCTACTGTCGGAAATTGCAGTCCGAATTACACCAAATTCAGTGATGTAAATCATCTTTTTTTTCCCTGTTTTTTTATTTGATACCTCACGGGCATTTCAAAATATAGTGGCAATGCTATGAGAGAAACACGATCTATAGTGACTATGCTATTCGAAAATGCTCTCACTTGATAAATAACTGAGGGAATATTTCAATATCAGCTGAGTGGATGCATAAAAGGTCACTAGGTTAGGTCAACACAATTAAAATGTATTTCAAAGGCGTTAATAGGGGTTAAATCGATCGCGTGTCGCCGGCGACACGCCATCTTACGGTTCAGATATGGAATGCTTGCTAAACCGTAACACGTTGTGTTATATAAATAGCGAAATGCGGTAAAATAAAATAATTGTAAAAAAAGCAGCCTTTACGGTACCAGTAGCTGAGTTCCTAGCAAACAAGAGGCATACAACCATTGATGGGTCAATGTTGTACCAGCGTCATAGAAGGTGGACCAACATTGAGCCATCAATGGGTCAGTGACTCGTGCCTGCTGAGTTATCATAGGGGTTGACCTAGTCTTAAGACACTAGCCGGTGGTTTGTGTGAGCTTGGCATCGCAACCAGCACGACCCAACAAACACCAGACATAGATCCAATGTTGTTTTACTGTTGGACCACCGTCTGCGACGTTGCCCCAACATTAGAACAACATTGAGTGAATGCCTCGTGTTACCTGGGGAGGCGGGCGGGGGCCCTAGGGTATTGGTTGGCACCGCTGCCTTTCACGCCAGAGTTCGGGGTTCGGTTCCCGGTCTCGGCGGTTTGAAAGAAACAAAAAAAGTTTCTTCCCCATCCACGTGTGAAAGTTAGTATTGTGGGGAGCCTCCGTGACCGAGAGGTAGCGTGTTCGGCCTCAGACCGCCAGGGTTCGAGTTTCGAATACTGTGTCTGGAGGACAGTGTCATCTCAATCATCTCACCATCCTCGGGAGGTTCTCCTGGCCCAGTTTAGCCTATATGTGCACAAAGGTGGCCTAAGGCCCGATTCATTTCATTTTTACCTGGGGAGGCATTGGTCCGATATCAAACTAATTCGGGGCCATCGGCTACGGCTCTGGCCCAGCGTTAGACCAATGCGGCTCAACGTCTCGTGTTTGTTATTAAGGGGTTTGATGTTGGTCTAATGTAACATTATATTGGCCCACAATTAACCACTATTAGTATTACGTACATATTGTACACAGACGGACCGATTTACCACACAGTGACAATATAACTTGATGGTGTATCGCGTCGTGATCTAATCCAGCTACATTTACATCTATTTTGTCCATTTATAAAGACTTCAAAAATATATGAAGTGTTGAACATTTTAGGTTATTTCGGTCGAAATAAACAAAACAGTTATGCAGCTTTAAATATAGAATGCGGAGCCCGTGACGGTGTAAGTGTACTGTAACCAAAGTCAAAGTGCTACATGTTCGTTGCTGTAAAGAATGTAATATCGATACGCCAGAAATCTGCATCTTTTTCCGATTTGGAGACCACGACGTGGTAGCGATTACGGAGACGTGGCTAAAAGTTAAAGAAACATCGACAGCCCTTGCTGACATAACACCGCAGGGCTATAGTTTGATACACGAACCACGCCGAGGTAAACAGGGCGGTGGCGTGGCAATTATGACCAACAATAAGTTTGATGTATCACCTTGCAAAATTCCACAGTATACCAGTTTCGAATCAGTAGGCTGCAAAATATCAGCTCCGCTTTTTAGTGCGCATGTACTATGCATTTACAGACTGATAGAATATCCATGCCACTGTAAAAAATATAGGTTCTTTAGAAAGAACCTTTCAGTACTATTACCATGCAACCCCAGGAGAGGGTTGCATGGTAATAGTACTGGAAAGTTATTTTTAAAGAGCCTATCTTGTTTAGAGTGCACTGTTTTTTTCGATCAATTTCAAAATCTGCTCGAAAACCTTTCATCCATCCCAGGAGAATTGATAATATTAGGTGATTTCAATTACATTTAGACATTCCATCATATCATACAGAAACGTTCACAGATATCTTAACGTCTTTCGGACTTATTCAGCACGTCAATTTCTTAAAGTCTGACATCCACGGCCACTGGTTGGATCTGTGCATCACTCGATCAGAGCTAGTCAGATTATCTCCTCCATTTTCCCATCTTATAGCTGAACTACAGAGCGATCTGCATCGTCATACAGCTAAGTTCTAACAGATAACATATACAGACGAATCAATCAAATTGACATAAATAAATTTAAAACAGATATTATTAAATCACAACTCATTACAAATTCAAAACTATCTGCAGACAAGTCTTTATAAACAATTCCACGATACATTGTCATCCATTTTGAATACTCATGCTCCTCTTATAACAAAATGAGTTTCTCCTAAACCGCCGAATCCTTAGATTACATCAACAATTCAAGCAGCCAAACGCACACGACGATATTTTGAACGCGTCTGGTGGAAATCTCGTTTTCCATCAGATAGATCAAAATATTTTAAGCAAGCCCACCTATGCAATAGAATGATGGAGAGAGCTAGTCGAGAACATAATATTGTAAATTACATTCATGAAATGAGAATGACGCTGGAAAACTTTGGAGGGCGGTGAAATCGGTACTACACCGAGTTCCTGCTAAATCAATGCTTAACACAAGTGATATCACCACACTTTCCATATTTTTTCCACCTTTTTTTGAAATAAATAAAAATGAAATTTTGCGATCGTAAACGCAATGTGCCTCATATTCCACCACCAGAAATAAATTTTCAAATGACATTGTTCAAACCAGCCACTGCAGATGAGGTTGAGAAATTAATCCTTTCTTCCCAGGACAAGTCCTGTGATCTTGATCCGTTGCCTACCAAATTATTGAAGTTTTGTCTAGATGTATTGCTAACTCCCATCAAGAACATTGTCAATTTGTCTTTGGAATCCGGCTCTTTTTTTTTTAGAAAATATCACACAATTCACACCCTTAATAAAGAAACCATCACTGTCTAAGGATGCCATGAAAAACTATCTATAGACCAGTTTCGAACCCAAATTTCATTTCTAAAATAATAGAAAAAATAATTTCAAATCGTATCCGGTCCCATCTAGACAAAAACAACCTATCAAACCCTAATCAATCAGCATATAAACCTCTTCATTCTACAGAAACAGCCTTGCTAAAGATTCACAACGACAGCTGTATGAGCATGGACAGTGGCAAGACCACAGCATTGGTCTTGCTGGACCTGTCCGCAGCCTTTGATACCTTGGACCATAGCAGCATCATTGTGGTATTTCTGGAACAGCACCAAATTCAGTCCGTTTCCACCTATCAAATTGTGTGCAAAGGGTTCAACTTCTGGATAAACTTGGGGAACCGTTCAAGACGGATTATGGTGTTCCACAGGGCTCTGTCCTGAGACCACTCTTATTCACTCCACGCCCCTAAGTATTGTGATCAGTAGGCATAACATCTGCTACCATGCTACCATCTGTACACTGATGACGAACAGATTTATCTTTCTCTCTCCAAGACAGACTCTCAGATGTCACTGTCGCTTGTCCAGAATGATAGCTAGCAAACTCAAATTGCCATACTCAAATTCACCAGTTGAGCTAGATATAGAGACGAAATTCCTGATTTCTAATTACGGGAATTTCGTCTCTATATCTAGCCTAACTGGTAAGTGCGCGGCATAAAAATTTAAAAACTTTTGCAGTTCTAGTCTATGGACAAGTTTACATCATATGGGCACATTAACAGAATAAGAAGCCAAAATAAAATCACCGATTTTTTGTGGATTTTATACCTGGGCATGTCCCTTGAAAAATAACCCGTAATCTCCGCTCCTCAGATGATGATCAACTGGTTGTTCCCAGAGTGAGTTCTAAGATGAGTGGAAGGGCTTTTTCGGTTGCGGCCCCCAGCTCTGGAATTGTATCCCTTCGAGATTAAAAAATCTAAATCTACAGTCATTTCGAAAAAAATTGAAAAACTTATTTCGGCCAAGCTTTTCCATCCTAAATCCTCTGTGTCCCGGCATGCTGGATCTACAAATTGGAACGGCAAACGGGCTATAATAAATTAACAAGCCTGATTCGGATTTGCAGCGCTTCTGAGCTCGGGACAACGATTTAGGCGCATTAGAAGTTTTTCAAGTATACTCAAGTAGTTTCTGTGGCCAAGCCTTATATATTAATGTACTAGGGCCTACCTGTAATGTACCGAATATATAATAATCATAAAAATATGCCTACTTTCATAATAGTATGAAATGAAATGAATGGGGTTTTATGCCACCTTTGTACACATATAGGCTAAACTGGGCCAGGAGAACCTCCTGAGGATGGTGAGACATATGAGATGACACTGTCCTACAGACACAGGATTCGAAATTCAAGCCTTGACGGTCTGAATCCGAGCCGCTACCTCTCGGTCACGGGGGATTTCCACAATATTGAATCTTTATGAGTGAGCGGGGAAGAAACGTTTTGTTTCTTTGAAACATGAAATGCCAGGGTTTCCAATAACAGTGATTTGGTCGACTAATAAAAAGATTAAAAACGACAATAGTCGTGATCAGCAGGATAGGAGTTAATGTTTCCACGATATATAGTGGGCCTACTGAGCCAGACATGTGTATTTAGAATGTTTAGTACATGGTGACTGTTTTATTGAAAATAAATTGAATGAAATTTGGAATGTTATCATACCCAACCGTAACGTCAAACGTGTACCTGGCAAATACACGTTGGCCCGTCGTCTGCCATGGTGGGCCGTCGCCTACGACGGTGGAACAACATTTTTACCAACATTCGGTGAACGTCTCATTACGCACCGTAGGCTGCGCATAGTAACTAGTTACAGTCCAATGGTGCTCTGGTAGCATCATTACGCTAGCGTGACGAGCCAGTACAAAAACAAACAGCAGTAACTGCTTACTTTAAGAGTGAACAATTACTGCTGTTGTATTTGCAATATAGATGTATACAACATACAGTGTAAGGGATGTTGAATATATATAAAGAGATGACAGAAGTGTAGTGTCACACAACTACAGTGACGAATAACAAGTCAAGAGTATCTTTACGGCTCATCAAGGCACTTTCATACACTCCAACATGAATACGTACAGACCTTCTACCACCGTGAGTGTTGCTAACTAAATTTAAATGAACTAGCCCGCTGACATACGCTTCAGAGATATGTTAAGCCTTCATTAGATTACTAGCTTCATGCTCTTGGCATTTTATAAAAATGACAAAGCGAGTGAGCGAGAATGAGAGTTTTGCACTACATTTTTCATTTTAGACAGCAGTGACTTTGCGATGTAATAATATTAACATGACAAAGTCGCCAAATGTGACATGGTTACCTGGTTACCCGCCTCAAAATCACGATAATCAGAAATATTGATTTGTCTAGTAAAATTGCAATGATAAACATAAACAAATACATAAATTACATATTCGTGCGGCCAGTCACCCGTAATCAGAGCCCCCGACATGTTCACGATAAGTACATACTGATCGATAATTATTGTAGACTTATTCGACTTTCCGTATTTTCTGTAATTTACAGGGAAGGGATTAAGGTTTGTAGAAGACAATGGCCATGATGACAATAAAAAGATTCACTTAAAAAACGCTCCAAATTTACATTTAGAGAATAACTAGCATTCAAATCTTTTGTAGTCTTATCTATAGTCGATGAATTACTTTATTGTATGCTATATTACCAAGATTCTAATATATTAAATTGACTTCTAAAATGATAACATAGATTCTTATATTTCCCCTTAAGTCGTTTGTACCTCTTCCGCACGTTCTGGTTCACATGCTATCGACGTGTCCACTTTCTGATGATGCACGCATGAACAGCCTATGTTGAATTTTAAACGATATCTTCACCATATACATAATAAATCACAGGACAGTTTGACCCAATGTGGGGCCAGCGTCGTAGACTTTAATTTAGCCTCGAGTCAAATGAGTGTCGCATTCTCTAATAAACTTAGGAACAAGAACATTAGATGTTTCTGATAAAAAACTTTATATAGGTATAGTTCTTGGTCTGATGCATGTGGTAATTCTTGTCATGCTGCATGAATAATATGCCAGTCCCCGTGTGTTTCCTACCTAAAATGAACATACCAATTTAATTTGAATATATCGTCCAACAGTCTGAATGAAAATATTATGGTAAACACGATGACCAGTTGCCGGAGAAAAATGGTTATATAAATATAGATATCCTTATAAGTTGGACCGTGTCCGTATTCTCGTCATGGTGCGATGTATCGTAGGCTTCGGATTGGTCGAGATGGCCACCTAGATCATTCTAAATCCTGCGATATATCGTAACTTGTATGCATTTTGAATTTAAGGACATATTTACTTATAAATGTTAATATAGGTAAATATGCTAATTTAGTAAATACGTTCACTTTATTCAGTTAATATACAAGTAATTATATACCGATATATGTAAATAAGACCTATTAGTTCTTATAATGGTAAATGCTAACTTCTTCCCGTGCATCTGTACGAGCCGCTGGGTTTCCAAGATTATATTTATACAAAATGAGAAGAAAGTAATGCCAGTCAAATGGAAAGTAGAAAATCATCAATCAAAACCTTTCAAACCAAATCTTTTCTATTATCAATAGGAGAACCCCCCCTCTATATGTCGCGGCCGTTGAGAGTATCTTACATTCCTCGCAGTGTGATACAACTCGGGAGGGTGTCCCAAATCTGGCATGCAGTGTAAGAGTACTTGGGTACATGCAATGATTATATAACGACTATGCATCAACTGAGTGCTGTATTCAGTGGCGGATCCAGGATTTGAAGAAAGGGCGCTGGTGATTTTGGTGGCCATTCTTATTTTATTTTTCGAGCTCAATTGTGAAGGCGTGTTATATCGAAAACCGCTAGTCCTTAGGCACTTACCTGTGTGGCCACGAGATAACAATATTTATGTATTTTCCGTAATTTTAGCTGCTTTTTCTCCTCTCAATTTCTTGTGAACGCGTAAACACGCATAACGCTTATCTTTGGAACCACTAGTTTCAATCATCCGTGATTTTGAATGTAGACATCTACATCCCTGGACCCGATAGGAAAAAGTTCAGTCGTGCACGTTTCAGTGATTTTCATGAAAATGGCGGGCATTTATTTTTTCGAATTCTTGTAAATGTGTTATCGTCAACACAGATATATATCATGTATAGCTAAACACATTTTTAATTAGCATTGTTATATAGGCATTTTCCAACACAGAGGGTGAACTAGAAAATGTATTATATTCCGTTTATCGTCTACAAACATTCACCAGAGTGTCCCCACAATGTGAATAGTTTGTTAACCTTTCAACCGCCAAATTTTTCAATTTGTGAATCGCGTCAGCGAGACACAACTTCAAGTGGGTGAAAATTCAAAATTATTTAGATTTGACAAAATGGAGGTCAACTCTATTCAAATCTTGCTGGTTGCTTTCACATTTTATCTTTAACATATTTAAAATGTGGTACTTCATGTGCTAATGAAAAATGAAAACCCGAATATATGTATGCGGCACCGGTGGTGAAAGGGTTAAGTTAATGCTTGCTTGACTACACCTTTCGAGGGAACAGAGCATGAATGAATGATGTCTCAGGCCACCATTGTGAATACCAGGTACATGTTAAACCTTGGCCAGGAGACGAAGCAGATGATTTTATTCTCCAGAGACAGGATTAGAAATGCGAGCTTTGGCAGTCACCGGGGAGGCCGAGCATGCCATATATATACACTGTAACTCTTGGTGACGGAGGCTTCACACTGTTAAATCTTGGCGAGTAGACACAAATAAACTGTCTGTTTCTTTGCAACCTAACTATTAAGAGCGGTGAACAAGCTGCCAATAAAAAATATTCGAATATTTTTATAGAAATGTGATAGCTCGCATTTATTTTTTGTAACTTTTACATGATAGATTATAAATGTATTCTGCAACGGGTTTATCACGTCCATTGCCCAGTAGACACGAAAACATTTTGTATAATATTAATACAATGTTGGTCCAACGTGGGAGCCGACGTTGTATAAATGTTATACAAATGTTTTGTGTTTGCTGGGGGACAGGACTCAAGTGTTTACGAGGATAACTTTAAACTGGTTAACATTATTTTTTGGACAAAGTATATTTAATATTCATCGCTTCATTCGCCATATGGCAAGTGACTTGTAGAATTGGAGTTGATATATTTTCTGGAAGCGACATACAGTTGTTATCTAGAAGTTAGGTTGTTTATTGTTGCTGTGTCTAACCTTTAGGAGTTCATGTACAGTGTATTCGTTTATTAGACACATTGTGCCTCATGCAGTTTGATTTCACGTGTATTTTGTTGTGCTCAGCAGCTAAGACTAGTTCATGTTTTGATTTTACTCATTTATCACTGTACTGAGCCTATTATCATGATTATTATATATTTTCGAAACGAAATCTGGCAGCAATATTTATTTTCTAATTTTGACATATTATGACAAGCTGAGGCTGGATATAATTATGCTGTACATACAATCAAATAAAAATCTAATCAATGTTATCAGTACAAAATGGACTTTAGTACATAACAACAGAAATGTTAATGTCATGTGATAATATTGTTACGAGCTCTTTAAAAACACTTAAATTTAATCGAGACAACGTATCATCATTCTGTGGTCACTCGTTTCCACGATTTCAACATGATCAACACTCGTTAAATACTCATCGAGTGCTTTATTATTCATTGCCATGTTTTGAACCATTCATGTGGTTTTGATATCAAACCGTACTATTAGTCTATGTTTCACATATACATGTAGATGTGTATTTACACAGCACACACAATCGATTTTAGTTACCCCTAGGCAGTGTGTAAATTAGAGAAATAATGTCGGATATTTATCAGTAGGCTCACTAGTGACAACTATAATCAGTTGTTTATCATGTAGATATATCCGAAAGAACAAGCACTATATTGTCTTTCACTCTAACTATGAACTGTTACATAAGAAAGTGTCTTGATTTATTCTAGGCAATAAGAAATCATATCAGTCCATAATGGACATTCATTCGTGGTTGTTGTGTGCTGAAATCAAGCATGTACAAGGAGTGTGTGTTTTGATCCATTTATATACAGATATACATGTGAGATATCTGATTTAATTTTCATGAATGTATTGTGTAGTTTACATTTAAACAGGTCACATCCCAGCAAACAGGAGACTCTGATCCAGTGTTGGTATGATGATGGGCTAGCGTCGTAGACACCTGGTAAAAGACTCGTATCTAATGGGTTTGTCTAATTACAAGACAGGTCACTATACAGGCCACACCACATGTCCGCTACAAGGTTGTTTTTATGGACATTTTACGAGTTAGAATATTTTGGACTTTCATCAACGGAGCAGCTTCATTTTCTAACCTGTCATTGAAGTAGAGATTTATAAAGAAATCTTTAATAATTGTGTGATCGAAATTATGCGACCCAGGCCCTATTCCTGTCCTTGTAAAGTCTGAGAAATTCTGGAAAGAATCTATTTTTAAAAAATAGCATAGTGTGCCATACAGTATTTATTATAGAGTACTTCTCCACTAGTTTTACTATAACTGGTATGATGAATGTACAACTTAATTTCTGAAAAAAAATCTTCTAAGACTATTGATAAAATATCTTAATATCTTCGTGGACTATCTGTGGAATTATAAACCGGTATCAAATTTCGGAAAAAGATATTTTGTGTGATCTTCTAGTGCATATTCTGTTCAGATCTGAACATCCGCAAACTATTCACCTATGATGATCTATGTCAAATGATTCTCATCCTCAAGTATCTTCTAGCGGATATCTGGACAAATAAAGGTTTTGTGATTTATTATGATAGATATATGTCGCAGCTAGCGCTCTTCTGAAAAGTCCCAAGCAAAACTCCTTTTCAATTTCGCAAAATTGACTAAAACTATTTCTAATACGATCATGATCGCTGGTAAAAATATAATTTTCCTAGTTTTCCTACATTTTTTAAATGTTCGGTATCGTAACTTATGTTTTTGGACAACACGAATCGATTGCATCTATCAGTTTTATTTAAATACACTGATTGATTGATTTGAAGGCGATTAAGCGATTTCAGGAGGGCCTTTTAGGGGGGAGGGGAGTCTCCCCCATAAAACTGGCCATCCCCCTACCCTCTTGTATTATTCTTGTTGGCCTATTTACTTTATGCTCTCGTTTTACTGGGTAGATTAGGTATTGTTAGCTATGTTTTTGGACGCCAGGAATCGATTGCAGCTATCAGTTTGACCATAAAATACAGCGTGTTTGATTTAAATTCAGTTTAAAAATTAATCAAATACTGGATAATGACATTATAAACATTATAAACATGATAAAGACATGATAATATTTTTGACGTCGCGACTGCTGTAATTGTTTTTATCTAGAAATATACTCATTATACTGATGATGACAAAACATACATGTAGGCTTACAATAACAGGTCTAATTATGACCCTGCCAGCGCTGAATTATTGACCGATAATCTGATAATAATTATAATAGACAGAGCGAGTCATCCATCCATTTATCACAATATTTTCTGACTGGATGACTACATGTAGCTTGCTACCCTTTAATCCAGGAGCATAATGAATACCGCGTCCTTATATGACACTCACTGCTCACCATTCACACCCATGATACCTGCATGATCACTGAAACCTCGAAACGATCAAAGTACTATATACTGCCCACTGCCACAGGACGCTGTGTCGACGTTGAATCAACATCTTGACTTTGATTCGTCGTTGATGCAACGTCATGTGTGCAGTAGCCGCACGACTTCAACATGTCCAATAGGTTTGAGACTTACAGCGCGGGGATTGACTTTAGACGTCAGAATCTGACGTCTGTGGACGTCAGATTCTGACGTCTAAAGTCGATCGCCGCACTGTAAGAGTAAAATGATTTTTATTGGCCGTATACCTATAACATAGGCATTCGAATGAAACAGAAATAGCTAACTAAGATATTTATGATGATTTCAAATTGAAAAAACCCTTTGGTTTCCATGTTTTAAAACATAAAAAATGCAGCGCCTTAAGGATTTAACGTTTTTCAATTCTAGATAGTATTAATTATCCACAGATACCTCTATTAGTTAAATCACGTCATGCCTACATGTATGTTGTGAATCGTCAACTATTATTTAATTTGAGATTAACCTGATTATTTAACCGGGTGACGTTCGCTAGACTGGTTTCATAATCATTATTATAGCCACCATAATGACATAGCAAGTCAGAAATGGCATATTATGTAATTCAAACATATTGTTGATTGGTGATGACGACCCTGACCGGGTAGTATATCACGCCGTTTTGTATGTTGACAATTATTATTGTCAACATACACAACATTTTTATGCGTGTCAAGGTCAATTGTATGTATCATGTTTATTTAATAAACATGATAAACACAACCTTGACACTCATAAAATGTAGGGCAGTTGGGTACAATATGGGAACTTTGTTTTGCTGAAAATATTGTGGTGTTAATATCTGCAGACTCGCAATCTGCTAATGGGCTCACATCAACCGTTGAGGGGGGGGGGGATACCTATTTCGTTATCCGTTATTTGGGCTTTTTTAACCGTGATTCCCTATTCGGGCTTGTAATTAGCGGTGATCTGTGATTTGGGCAATTATCTGTTACCTGGTTACTGTGATTTGGTCCCTATATATAACTGTGAAGTGTGATCAGAGATTATTTTTTCCCGATAACTGTGATTACACGAATTGACCGTTACAAAAAAAAATGTTTTTATTACTCATAAAAAATATAGAATTACATCAGATGATTTTTTTGTCATTTATTGCATCCAAGAGAATCGATGTATGAATGTGGCTAATAATTACCCGTGACTGTGATCGAACATCCAGAAATACCTATGATCGTGAAATGGGGGGAATAAATAGCTGTGAATTGTGATCAAGGGGGGGGGGGTATCCACCGTTAGGCATATACCTGACATACCCAGCAAACGCAAAACGTCTAACTGATGTCAGTTTAGCCTTTTCTACGCTGTATACGACACTGAGCCATCATTAAATAATAGCAGTACCAAGTAAGGCAGTACGAAGTCAATTTCTGGGCAGAGGCTATATTGCGCCACTCCCCCTATAGGAGAGAAGGGATTAATCTGACCAATACCCGTTCGTCGTGCGTCCATTTTTTGTGGGAGCGAAAACTCGTAAACTTTATCGATAGTTCGTCTAATGTTGCAAAACAATAATTTCTCGCAATTTGAAAATTCCTACCAAAATTAGTTTCTAACAAAATTAAAAATAGCCGGCATAGTTGGACTTTTTCTGTACACACAAAATCTCGCAGTCACGGACTCTTCAAGTTTGAAATTACATAGCCTTTTAGGCATGTTAAGTGGGCAAGTTTTTTTCAAAGAGTACATTAACATAATCAATGTAAAAATGGCCACTATGATCATCTTATGTATAATTACCTGATTACACAGTCTGTGTGTTTGCAGAGACTATGTGGAGGCGTTACCTGATTACAATATCTTATAACATGAGAACATTCTTGTACATGTACTTGTATTATCTATATTTACCTTTTAATGTCACTACAAAAATGAAGGCATACATTACAAACCAACCATATTGGTAGTAACAACTGATACTGTATATTTAATATTATGTTTATGACAATGATATTTCATAACATCGGTGGGTCTCTGATTATCTGAATATAACTGTGGTGTAATACAATGACAGTTATTTTAGAGCACTGCTGTGAGTATATCCTGGAAATATGTTATACAAAGTATTCATACACTGTGATATATACTGATGTGTCATACCCTCACACACGTCGTCATTATCTGTCGCTGACTTCCCCTGAGATTATTCTTCAGGCGATGACGGTGCAGCTTTCGAAGAATACAGAACTTGACTCTTCAGGCTTGAGGATTGTGTAGCTCCCAATCATGGGATATTTAATATAGTGGATCGTTTCCGCGAATTACTGTAATACAGGACTAACCAACATTTCTTTGAATCAACGTGTTAAACTAAAAACGTGAAACCTTTTCTAATTGAGTTTTGCTCGAGATTAGACGCGGGAGGGGGGGGGGCGCCTTTAGACGGCAGAATAGTGAATATTGCTTTACGTCGCGACAGAAGGAAGCCCTAAGACAGGACTATGGCCTGGAGACTTTTATTTCGAATGATTTTGATGGTTCTTTATAGTGCACAGTACCATAAGCAACACTGTAGGCCTTTGAACAGTTTTGAGCACCGTATTATGCACAACCACGATGTCAAATAGCCGGGATTCGAACCTAGTACCTCCAGGTTATAAACCCCAGTCGATACGAATACGGCTACGAGCTAAGACATTTATGATGATTTAAAATTCAAAATAACCCTTTGGTCTCCACGGTGTATGCACAACTATTTCAGCGCTGCGAGGGTTAATAATACATGTATGTTGATGACGTATGGGCTGCTGAAGCTCGTACATCGCTGACCTTGCGCTTAACCCTTTAAGCCCTCACGATGCATTAAAGCATCATTTCGCATCTCTGAAGAATGGCTTAAATTCCTGAAACCTGGTGGTTTTAAAATACAAATTTTCATGGAATTGTTTTAAAAATAACAGTATATTTTCTCCATTTGTCACCCACTTCAAGTCATTTTCATCCACTACAAGTCGGGAATTGTGACAGCAATTCGCGGCTTGTAGTGGATGAAAATGACAACGGTAAATTCAGGCTTGAAAGGATTAACGTGTTGCTATCAGCATCCTGATTACCCGGATCAGCATGGTTTGTGATGACTCAGTTGTGGTCAGTGGATTTTTGATAGTAGTCAGTGTCGGATTTAGACCGGGCTGACAGGGTTCCGGAACCCCGTCAGCGATTTCATATCTATCAAATTACAGTGTTCGAGACCTAAAACATGTAAAAAGCGGTAAATCATTTGATTTTGTTATACTATTATTTTTGTTTTGGAAATTTGTTATTTAAACGATGAGAGGAGGGTCATGATTGTGATATTGATAGTCGAGCGAAATCATAATCTATGTGCAAACATGTTGTCATTGTGGGTTCGCATTCATCGACACTGGATGCTTAACATTTATGTTTCCAAAGACTTCGAAAACTATTTCAATTTGGTTTGAAATGTCTGAACTCTATGTTACGTTATATCATTTACCTGAGCACAGTCTACCCTGATTAACTAAGCTTCCCCTGGATCCACCCTTAATACAGGTTTCCTCGGATCAACCCTGAGCCAGTTATTATTATTATTATTATTATTATTATTATTATTATTATTATTATTATTATTATTATTATTATTATTATTATTATTATTATTATTATTATTATTATTATTATTATTATTATTATTATTATTATTATTATTATTATTATTATTATTATTATTATTATTATTATTATTATTATTATTATTACTATTACTATTATTATTATTATTATTGTTGTTGTTGTTGTTGTTGTTGTTGTTGTTGTTGTTGTTGTTGTTGTTGTTGTTGTTGTTGTCGTCGTCGTCGTCGTCGTCGTCGTCGTCGCCGCCGCCGCCGCCGCCGCCGCCGCCGCTGCTGCTGCTGCTGCTGCTGCTGCTGCTACTACTACTACTACTATGTCTCAGTATCAAGTCCTTCAAACTATCATGTGATTTATAGATACGTGTCTTTGTTTGTTCCAACCTATTTTACATTATACTTCATCGTAGGGTAGGCCTATGTGTGTGTGAATGATGCGTACACTGCGTTAGTATAATCTAAGAATATATAACTGGATTATACAAAGGTAAACACCATATTTTTCATTTCTTCAAAAGTATCGAGCAGTTTTAATTTGAAGGTCAAATTCCTTAACATCACTTAGAAAATGTACATACATGCATAAGGCCTGCAGCACGAAAAGTGGTTAAATGGGTTAGCATCTGTATCTAGAAAAAAATATCCGTGATTTGGCTCAAAATCTACATAAATAAAGCCGCATATATGTCAACTAATAGACTGCATTCTTAAAAATGTATTACTATTATGTTACAGTGTTTATACAAATTCATTGAAATCAGTAAACATGGTCAGTTAGGGGACGGACGTGACACATAGATATCTGCCTGGAAGCAATATGAAATTCGAAAAGAAAAAAATGTTATTACTGAAAAAACAAACTTCCTTTCAAATGGTCTATTTAATGATGTTCCATTAAATTTAATACTAAGTTTTAACTTTGTTCGCACATTTGTTACAAAATCTTACAAAATCAGCCGGATACAGGGAATTATCAGTCGGATTAAATGAATGTCAACTAGCTCCAAATATCATTTGATAGATAAGATAAAGCATTTTCTGTACAAAGCTCTATGTGAATGTATTTGAATAAATACATGTATTCCTTACCCAGCCATTAAGATCAGCTGCTTAGTTTGGTAGGCATATCTATATAGCATCTAAGTGATTTTAACCCGAGTAAATGGTCTTTTATCACCCTTTCACACTGAAAATCCACGTTATGATATCTGATATAAATGTAGGTTTTGAAAAATACAAATATATGTTAAAATCCAAAATTGTGATATATTGCTATTTTAATAATCTAAAATGCTTCACATGGTGCTAGGATACTTTATAAATGGTCAAAACATTATCTGTCAAATACCAGTGCTTGATAAAGAGCGTAGATTAGATTTTTTTAAAATCGTGTCACGTCCGTCCCCCTGGAGATTAATATTGTTGTTGCCGAGTAGAAAACAGTTCTAAACATAATATGAACTATTGTAAAATATGCATATAATATAAATTATTACATTGCAGCTTTATTCCACTATGATCCTAACAGTTTATTCAAGATTTTAGCGTAAATACATATTATGGGGGACGGACGTGACAGGGTGGGGACGGACGTGACAGCCATATTTGTGCTATCTGCCAGAAATCTTCTTAACATTTATCCATTTAAAGTTGCTGTAATTAACATATCACCTGAAGTTTACATAAGCACCAAATCGTCAATGACAAATATTTCTGCTTCCTTGATTTTTACCGGGGGGAGGGGGACGCACGTGATGGATTTTTTTGTGAATTTTGCCGTCAAGACACCCCAATATTTAACTAAAACTTTATTTGCATACATATATTTTTATATCTGCTGGTCATATACACATTATGCTATATAATAAAAACAAAATAAAATATAAACTATTATGTGTTAATTAATAATTTTAGGTGATTAAGTAAATAAATAAGTCAAAATGCTTGAAAAAACATTACAAGGATATCGTTTTACATTTCAAATCAAACTGACGTAAATAATTGAACTAGATGCACATGGTATACCTTAAATTGAAGGTATTTTTATGTAGTGTTATATAGGATTTGCTGTCTAATGTAATAATGCACAATTTTTAAATGGCAATGACAAAAAAAGTTGATGCTAACTCGTAACAGTGCATTTTTGACCATTTTTGGTGACTCATATGCTATTTTCACTTTTTTTTTGCAGATTCAAATTCGCTAAAAAGTGACATTTAGCTCGAATGTATGCCCAAGTTCATTTTCAATCAGCTTTAGTCTGTATTTGCTGTATATATTTAGAATACTTGCATCTGTAACACGATTTAATAGAATTTGACCACTTTTCGTACCACAGGCCATAAGATAAACAAATGATTATTACTGACTGGAAGAAATCAAGTTTGACATTCAATATTACGGTACTTACATGTATTTCTCAAACATACGCTTTCGGTCCACAGTAGTTTGCATTGTGTTTTTACTTTTGTAACCATAATATACGTAAGGTTAGTTTTCTTTATGCTAGCTTGATTGTCTTATATTATAGCTGTTGTCCTTACATTTGGTTACAAAAACTTTGGGCTTTAATAACAAGTTATCGGAAATAGTAAAAAATACACCAAGCTTAAGAAATTAAAACTGGTGACCATATTATACTTGTTAGTCAAACTTTGTTTGAATCATTTTAAAAATGTGTCAGAAGCGATGGGTTTACTGGCCTTAAGCTAGTTTTCTGAACGGTCCATCATGCTTTTTAAACCCCTGATATGTATGTAAGTGAAAAACCCAACAAAAGTTTGTCTCCCACCTGGTACTAAATAGTTAAATTGTTAAACTATAAGAGTGTGAAATAACAAGAGATTCAAACCGGCGGTCATCTTCGATTTTTTAGTCAAATAGTAGATAAATAGTTTCTAAAACATTAAAAACGTATTCTCGTATTCCTTACCCCCAAATATCTCAGAAAGGATACATATTATACATTTTGTAGGTCGTTAAGATAAAAATATATAATTTGTCGTTACGTTTTGGTATCGACCATTAAAAATGGGTATATTGACCTTAACCTGAAATTGTCATCATGTTTTTATATCCCTGGCCTATATTTATAAATATATATAAGTGAAAAACACAAATGAGTTTAGTCTGGTACTAAGTCGTAAAAATTCGGTCCCTGTCTCAAGGGTTGTGGTTTGTACTGACAGCATGGAGTGAACGACAAAATATTTATTACGATAAATAGTACTCTGTGATCATTTGGCTCACCCTCAATCATCACTGCACTGAACTATCACTTGTAATGCAGGAGACCCCTTTCAGTGCGGTCCGGGCGCTGTACCTGGAATGATGCAGCATTTGTAGCGTTGTACCAACGCTTGGGCAAAGTTGGGCCACGTCTCTTGCTGACTGGAGTTCATTATCTTGAAATGCGTTTGTTTTGTATAGGGGTGACGTAATCTGATAGTTATATCATTTACCATGTTTACATGTATAAGAGTACAAAACGCTTTGGTCCATACCCAGCAAACGCGATAAGTCAAGGCTTGTTTATTGTTGAGTCGTGTTCGCTGGAACTTCACATTACGTATTTTACTCTTCGTTTCTGAAGATTATTACATACCGGTACCAGTACTATATTCAGCTGCGAAAACTTATTTTGAAGTGAGAAATGTCGTAATAATCGTTAAGTGAATCGTTTACACTTGCTTGTGAGTTTACATTTAGCATGTTCAGATGTTTTATCTGTTGTACAGAAATTTCGGTAGATATTTCACATTTAATTTTGCACATGTACCTGCAGAGCTGTGTTCTGAGATGGTCCTAAAAGTTAAGTGGGTACTTCAATCCATCTTAAGCCATACATGCATATAGTAACATAAAAGTTCAGCTCATACCAAACAGTGTTAACAGTGTTGTTAAGATAACAACATGTTAAGATCGTCTCAGAACTGTCGGACCCTAGCATGATAAAACGGATACCAGTAGGAGCTAAGCTAATTAAGGAACTCCTAGCTAGGAGCTAGGAGTTCCTACTAGGAAGTGGGACCATATCACTAAAATATGTTTTAATGTTGAACCGGCGTCGCAGACTGTGGTCAAACATTAAACCAGCATTTGGTGAGTATCTTGTTTTGTCGGGTATAGTATTAAACTAATGTGAAGGCAAGGGTGTTATATAGACAACCTAAAGGTAGGCATGGTAAAGGTATAGGTTTATCATGTTTATAGTCTGATATCAATCTGACGACCTACAATATCATCCGACTTTACATTTCACCCCCTGGTCGCTGGACCTGTTCATTCGTGTGTCAATTGAACTCCACGCAAAGAGTACAGCTCTGCAGCCATTTCGGCGCATTGCTTTTATCCTACACATTGCAATTTTTGTCTCACCAGGTAATCATTTTCCCCTGAGTCAACATGGTCAAGTGAAGCCTGTGAAGTGCCTTGGCCAAGGACACACGATCGTAACAATGTCCCAAAATTGAGATGGGAGATATTTCTCTAAAATCCATCATCAAGCGCGATTCGAACCCGCACCGCCTGGCGCAGTTTACCGACAGCGGCAAAGCGCCTCGCTCCAACCATTACGCCATGTCCCTCTTTCTCGTGTGTATGAACTATATGATGTTAGTGTTCATATCTACTCTGTTATATGGGTCTATGCCAACAAATGCCACTCAACATGCTCAAGGCTCGCTGGAGTTTTTTCTTCCCTGAAGGTAAATGACTTTAAATGTCACTCTCTCTGATTGCTCAAACCTTCTCACGTACCTGTCATGTTTTTTTGCTCTGACACAATAGTTATTGTAGTGATGTAAACCTCATCTTGCCATTCATTTTGTACACATATTTATGCATGGACTGTTTAGAAACTGGGACAATAATTATTTCCATTTTTTTAAATTACAGATCTGTCATTGTAATATGAATCATATTGATTGACGTGAACACTTTGATATGTGTCGTTAGCCGGCAGCTACGAGACGTTAATCCGGTGTTGGTTTAATGTAGGGCCACCGTCCAACATTAAATCAACTCCGTCAACGTATCGTGCTCTCTGAGTATTGGCTGCTTTCCAGACATAATAATAATATGGCTGCGGCAGCTGGATGCGCAGGTATGTCTACTTGTGTCTGCCACGTGCGCACAGAGGAAGGTGTGTCTGGTCGAAGACGCTGATTGGTTGCCTACTGATCATTGATTGGCTCAGACGTAGGTGTGTCGATGGCTATTGATATTCAGGATTGTACTCGTTGACATTTTCTCGATGTTTTAAGCGCCACGTCCCACGGCATTGATTTGCTGTGTCACACAGAAATGTATGATCACATGAATGTAACGATTTGGCCACTGGAAACTCTGAATAATGTGTTAATTATGCTGGTGCAATACTGCTCTGCAAAGGCAAAAGGCAGTAAGCAGATTCTGCCTTTGCACGGCATAATCTATTGCCAGTAAAGATCTGAAACAAGTGGTGAAATAACGCATGTAATATTGTATAAATTCAGTTGTTGCCTGGCACACGATCTGACCCATTCGTAACGCATCATCTGACCCATTCGTAGCGCACCATCCGGCATCTGACCCATTCGTAACGCATCATCTGACCCATTCGTAGCGCACCATCCGGCATCTGACCCATTCGTAACGCATCATCTGACCCATTCGTAGCGCATCATCCGGCATCTGACCCATTCGTAACGCATCATCTGACCCATTCGTATCGCACCATCCGGCATCTTACCCATTCGTATCGTACCATCTGAACCATTCGTAGCTCACCATCAGGCATCTGGCCCATTCGTAGCTCACCATCAGGCATGTGAACATTCGTAGCACACCATCTGACCTACTCGTAGCACACTACCAGACCCATTCATTACGCACTATCTGACCCGTTCATAATCCTCTCCTCTGTTGACATTCAACCTAATTGATGACAGTACTTTGATATATCCCAGATACTCACACAGGAAGGTATGAAGTGCTATCTTGATCCGTGTTCATTCTAATCAGTTATAAAACAGTGGAATTATACTACGCATGAAGATCGTGTTAATATGCGACCTACCAGATTGACTGTGATTATGGTTGGATTAAGTTGACACTGAGACAGCAAATGTTAACCCTTAGAACACTGATGTCGACTACAGTAGACATTCTGTCTTTTTCTTAGCACCTGCATAACCAGATGTTAAAAGTAAAATTTGCTTTCAATCTTGAAACACTGGTAGATGTTGGGAGTTAAATTTCACAAATAACACAAATTTTCAGTCACTTGAAGTTGTGGATCGCGGTAGCGAGACACAACTTCAAGTGACTGAAAATTGAAATTTCTTACCTCAGTGCTCTTAGGGTTAAACATCGTAAACGTGTTGGTCAGTAATCCATTATCCAATAAGCCTCAGACACAACAAAGGACATCAATGAATGTGGCAACAGATTTTGATGTGATAACACAGTATCTCCGGTCAGCGTCCATTGGAAATTGAAGTGGCGCATCTGCCACTTTGTAATTATTGATATTCAAGGTTAATTTGTGGATTTGAGTCATGCAGCTTCAAAATTTTCCTAAGCGCCATTGACGCTCACATACTGTATTTTGAGACGGAGGAGCTCTAGCTCTCATGTGACTATGTGACGTAGTTTGGCGATTAGCCAACCGGAGAATTAACAACAGGATAAATAACATGGACTGATTAAGTCCGGGTGAGAGTGGCATGAATGTGGAGAAGTGACAGCAGTGTATGAAGGACATAATACAGAGATACATAAAGTAAAGCATACTCTTTATCTTGAAAACGTGGTGCTACGTGGTCCACAGCCTGATACAAACAACGAAGACCGATTGGATTAAAACACGTGTACCTACTTCACTGTCAACATCACCTGTATCGTAAACACTGGTAAAGGGATACATGCAACCAACACATTGAAAAAAAAACTGTACTGACTGAATTAATCAGTGGCCACACGCTGTCATATTGACAAAAACACTGCCACTGACAGTACTGCTGGTCACATTGTATTACTGACCAGCCTACTATAATACCACCACCATATCATTATCACCACGGAACTATTATTGTATTGTCAGAGTCGATTGAGGACGCAAGCCAACTAATATTGTATAACTGACTCATATATTTTTGTCTACATCTCCAATCTATTTGAAGACCGTAGGTATATTAAAGTCTACACCTAACTGCCAACATGGGAATGAAAACGATAGAGATACAAGTAAGTTATTTAGTTGTTATAGATTTATCGCCATATGCAAGTACACATTGTGAACTCGCTATTTCTTATAATTGTGTATAATTATTATGTCGGAAACGGAAGAAAAAATGTATAGCGCTTCATTCAGTTCTGAACCTAGGAGCATTTGAGTGTATTCGTGTAAGATGATCAGAGTATTCTGGCTTTATTAACCTTTTCACTACCATACATGACGGAAATTTCCGTCGTCATTCGTCACTGAACGTAACCATAAAATGACACAAATTTTCGTCAAATATATACTACATTTATGTATTTTTCGTCATTTGAAGCTGGAAATTGCGTTAGCAATTCCAGCTTCAAATGACGAAAAATAGAACTCCTACACCAGTATATCTGGATCCTGGTATGCACCCCGGCCTGGAAGTCAAAGGGTTAATACTGAAATATTGATCATTTATTGATAACAACGCAAGCAGGCTATGCGTGATGTTATTGGTAGCTTAGATCTGCGAAAACAAGACGCTTTCCATACCACGTGTGTCTTACTCTCACGTCTTATGTATGTGTTTCAACGGGCTATAGTTCTCACCATTTGAACAATTAGTTTCACTGTTGAGTGTGCACCTAATGTCAGCTGTGTGGGAATCGAACTCGGGATCAACATATTTGAATGGAGGCATGTTGCCAAATAAACTATTCTATTTCAAGTGGCTATATGTAACCCGATCTGACAAAATGAGAGGTTGATTAACATTATCCTGAATCCACACAAAATCACCTTCATAGCGGTATGGCACACAACTTTCTAGCGTGTGTATTGTCAAAAATATGGTTCAACAAACTCATAGAATAGTTAAGTCTGAAATTGCATGTTACATGTAATCGTGCACCATTTCCGCGATGTGGGAATCGAACTTGGGCAAGATATTCAAATGGAGCTATTCAAGCGGCTATATTATCATGTAGTACATATCTTAAGCACTACGGTGGCCTTATATAGTGAAACCTTATTATGACGTCAACACTGAAGTATATGACTAGCATACTTGGTTCCGGGAAGTGATACTACTAGCATTATAAACATGATAAACGACTGAATTGTTGACAGCACGGGTAAGGATGGGCATTTAATTGTGTCAGAAACCCAGTAATAGATGGGATATATAGCAACCAGACCTCATCAAACGACACTATATCAGTATGTAGTCTACCCAACAAACACGATTTGTTCACCCAATGATAGGCTAATGCTTGGCAAGCGTCGTACATGTAGTGCTACTGAAGAGATGTAGGAATCGGTACCCATATACATAGGGCCTACTTTACTTTACATATCAGCAGTTCCTGTGACTCTACATAATATGCGATTTTCAAACATGACTAGTGTGTCGACATTCTAGATGTTAAAGCTGGTATGTTAACGGTATGACCTCTTCACCATGAACTACTCGCGACTATAATCGGTTTTATCTCCCGCCCACGAAGTAGGGGATATTGTCATCACCATGTCTGGCTGTGTGTCCGTGTTTCGTTTCCGTACGATATCTCGAAAACCGCTATTGTTTTCAAATTGCATACACACATCCCTTAGGGGGTGTAGATGTGCATTTTGCGGGTTGTGACCTTTGACCTGAATTTTCTCCTTAGAGTTTGGGCCGATTATTGACTTTAATTGAAGGCGGATGATAAGTTCAGTTTCTGGGCGATATCTAGGAAAGCATTTGCTAGATTGTTTTCATATTGCATACACACATCCCTCAGAGGGTGTAAATGTGCCTTTTAGGGGTTGTGACTTTTGGCCTATTTTTTTATCTTTGATTTTGACATGTTTGAGCTGATTATTCATTTTAATAATGGTGGATGATAAGTTCAGTTTCCGGACAATATCTCGGAAAGCGTTAACTGGATTGTTTTCATATTGCATGCACACATCGTTCAGGGGGTGTAGATAATTTTCCTTTAAATTGGGGTTAAATTGGGACATTCGACCTAATTTTCAACCTTTGAGGCCAATATTGAATTAAAGAATCATCCAACTGCAAAATGTGCATGTGTGGAACGGTCAAGTGTAGGCCAACACTATGGCCTATTGAGTATAGGTTGACGACATTAATATCAGGGACTGAACTGATTACAAGATAACACTCCAACGAGACATTGGGCCAATACTGTTTTAATGTTAGGCCAACATCTGCGACGTGGGCCAACATTAAACCAACATTTGGTGAGTGTGCCGTGTTTGCTGGGAAAGCTCTCACTGTCAATACGTGCGAGTGTCAACTGTTTCTAGACCCCCATGGTATCACAACCATTTGTGTTTCGACACAAAGTCCACATGAGAGAATTGGTGAATTATTTACTCATAGATTTCGCTCAATTGTATAAACTTTATATGATTTGGGAACTTGCTCTTAATGTGGCGATGGGTATGAAACGCATGCAGTATTATTATCTTGGCTGATAACTGTGGATGTGGGGTGATTTGTCATTGTGGAATGTCCAGGGGCCACTGTCGCATCCTGGGGACACCATGTCCCACGTATTTTGACAGTTGATTATACCTTTAATAAATTGCAGAAAAATCGTTTTGTATTACGCTTTTGTTAATCTGTGTTATTAGCAGGTTAAACCACAGCTATTGGGAATGAAATGAGTGTCTAAACATCAATATTTGCAAATCGTTTAGTCTAAAATTAACATGATTAAGCAAATATGAGTAATTTTCAGCCACGTGAAGTTGTGGGTCGACACTGGTAGCCAGGGTAGCGATACACAACTGCAAGTGAACTAAAATTCAAATAACATAACTTAACGGGTGAAAAGGTAAAATCAACAGACAAATACATTTTGTAGGGTGTGATATGTTCAGGTAATAATTTATTCTGATCAACGTCTTTTTTAATGTTTCTTTATGTTAAGTGTATATTGAGAGTAGTGTGATGGTTGTTAGTTGCAGTATTTACCATACTTACCAGTCTGCAATGGCAATTTTACTCAGTAGGGAATTGTATCGGCAGCAGCGTGCTTAATATTTGATAGCACAGTCAGCATCCAATGAAAAGAGTGTTGGCATCACAAATTTTGCTAATGGCTGAGTAGGGTTTGTAGTTCAATCACTGTCGTACTTTCCCTGTCTTCGTGTTATGTGTAATATCTTGTGGAGATACTGGGATGTTTTGTTGGTTGTAATACTTTCCGATTCGTAAACATGGTGAAGCAATTTTCACCCACTCGAAATTGTGTCTCGCTGACGCGACAACTTCCGAGTGAGTGAAAATTCATCTCGTCCGCTGCAGGCTGTATTGCATGGTGCTGAGTCGCTGGCCCACAGCGTCCATTCAATATAATGTTTAGCCTCTAATGCGGCTGGTGATATTGCTGCCGTGTACTGTAAACGGGATATACCTTGGGACCTCCATTCAGTAATGGTGTCAATGGATATCTTACATCAGCAATGTGGCAGCGGCAAGCTTTCAAAAGCTTGCCGCTGCCACATTGCTGATATAAGCTAATCATGCAATGGAGAGCTTGGAGCATCACTGTTGTGTTCCATCATGAGTGATCTATTTAAAATATACACAGTAAATAATCGAAAACGCATGATGGATACTTGAATGTATTATCAGAAATGCATAAGCAGCTGATAAGAGAGAATCTCTTATCATTGATTATGCATTTCTGTTATCACTTGTATGCACGCCCGTTGTTAGAAGTCAACTGTGATATTTTATGTTTGCTTCATTACATTTCACAATGTAATGAATGAATTGCAAGGTGTCTGTAGATTACATGTGTTTTACTGATAACCACATGTCATACAATCGTTGACTGAACCGTATCATGTGTTAAACTGATACACACGAGGGCGAAAATGTCCGGCGATACACTGGCGATGAAAAAGACGTGTTCTGGTGGCGATGGGTACTGATGTCGAATGTGTGTTCCCACAAGAAAATACACTCAAAGTATAGACAAACCTTAGTGGAACCTTCATGGAAGTATCACTGACATTTCGCCTAATATTCGGCGATTCATCGGGAAGATTCGGGGATTAATCAGGGCTACATGGCTAACAGTTCTCGATGTACGATTAGAATCTGATATGACCGGTGATCCTTCTAAGTGCGACAGACACATATCGACGATGCGTCGGCGGCGTAATGATGATGTCTTGATGATGTTGTAGTAATGCCTTGACGACATAATGGCGATGGTATAGTGCCTTGTGGATAGCATATAAAAGATGGAGATTTTGCCTGCCGAATGAGAGCATGGATAAGGAAGAGATCACTTTTGTCCTGGTGCTGTATTACTGGGTGGAGATAGACAATAGAGGCGAAAACATCACCATAGCATAGCCGATCCTTCGCAGAGATGTTCGGAAACATGAGCGATTGATCACCCAAATCATCCGCTATATTATCACATCTAATGTACATCACCGATGTTTACACAATCATGTTGAGAACATCGTTGATGTGTGTGGTACATTTTGAACCTAAGTGTACCTCGCCGTATGTTCGCTAACTGTTGTGCGCTGCTCAGCGCTGTTCAGCGATATATAGCCGCTGGTTCTTGACGACAAAATATCGGGAGAAAATAATCAATGCATGCATTGAAATTTATCTTGATGTCCCGATGCCTTGGCAAAGCATGGTGATTACTCGTGTATAAGGTGTATGGTGCTGATCATTCGCCAAAATGGTGGTGCTGCCCTGGCGATGCCCAAATTTGTGCATCGCGAAGACATCGGGTCGGTAGCATTACAGTACTTTATAGCTTTACCAAGCACCCTAGAAACATGTACATGTGTGTCAATTGCATTTACCATGGATACATCATCATCATCAGTATTATTCAGTGATACATGTGTGGCAAACTAGTTATAGCTCATTATGTCAATTTTGATATGTCTGTGGAAATGTACTTTAATTTTGTAGCAAAGGTATTGATAAATAAAAAGTTAATTAACATTTTTTACTCTTTCTATGTTTTATAGATTGATGAAGTGTTGGAGGATTACATCTTAGACGACACCAAATGCAGGGAAATATGCAACCTGTTTTTGAAAGACATGAACTTAGGTCTGAGCCAGGAGACGACTGCAAAGGCCATAGTCAAGATGTTCCCAACCTATGTAAGGAGTCTGCCAGATGGGACAGGTTAGTATACATTTCAGTCAACATTTAAAACAATTGTGACGAATATGTAGCATTTATGACCCTATTAGTATCTGGAACATAAATGTTACATTAGTACTAAGAGGTGGACTATTAGAGATGAATTGCATATTTAAGCATCTCCAATACCATGAATACTGTAAATCTGGTAATATTCACAAGGTTTTAATTTCGTGAATTTCGCGAGGAGGACAAATTCGGAAATTTAAGAATCTCACTAAAATTATCATTACAATAGCACTAATGAAGAAAAATGGAAATTTGCTAATTCTAACCTTCGTTAAAAGTCCCAAAATCAGTAACTCACGAAAATTTAAAAACACAAAAATCACCATATCTACAGTATTCTGCTTTCTGTTCAAGTTACATTTTGAGTTTTATCTTCATAAAGTTGAAGATAATATGCACCAATAATAATATTTTTTACCCATGATAGGCATGGTACACATACAAAGGACAATATTAAGCCATTATCTATTTGAAAAACAACAATATTTATTAATTTCTCAGTCCGTCAGAAAAGTTATTTATCAGTTCCCAAGCTATAGGCTTAACAAATAAAGCTGAAATCATACCATTACAGCAGAGGTAAATTTTAATATAGGGGCCTACATATATACATTTTTTGTTACTTAGGGGGAAATTAGGTCAGCTATAATACATAAATATATACATGTAAATATCTGAATAAATTGACATTCGCTGACTCGTATTTGTCTATTTGTGTGTCAATTGATTCTGCTTTACAGTTCATGTACTATTTATCTACCTATCAATATCCAGTATCAATATGTAATCATTATAAGAAAAATCCATGTTTATGAATATTGTATTCTTACTTTGTTACACAGAAAAAGGTCATTACTTGGCTCTTGATCTTGGAGGTACTAATTTCCGTGTTCTGTTGATCACCCTCGAAGGCCACAAAGTAATGATGGAGAATGAAATTTATCCTATTCCTGAAAATATCATGATAGGAACTGGCGCAGAGGTAGTAGCTGTAAAAACATCTTAAATTTCATTTATTTGTTTGAAGTCATTATTATGTATTTCTCCGAAGCTCAGAATGTAGTTAAAATACATATTTTGTGGTGTCATTTAAAAAACAACAAAGTATACATGTATATGAATACCTAAATATAGTTTGTGCACTTATATCGTAAATTTGTCACTGACTCTAACAGCATGCTGATATATTAACCCTTTCACTGCGAGATTATGGCGTCATAAATTGCCTGAGCGCTGAATTAATTAATTCTTTAACTAAAAAAAGTAATTAACCCGGTCTGCCAGGGGTCACCTTTTGTCGACATCAGCGGTGAAAGGGTTAATGTGCATACCCAGCAAACACGAAACTGTGAAACAATGATGTTTTAATGTTGGCCCAACGTCACCGACGCTGGCCCAGCATTAAAACAGCATTGTCTTAACGTGTCGTGTTTGCTGGGTACACAGTGGTCATTTGATGTGGCATTGGAACTCAATTAATTAATGTGGTGGTATTGTTTACAATATTTGTATTTTCTCTTCAACAAACAAATATTCATATGGAATGACATCAGCTGTCATAAGTTGTTGCACAAACTAAAGCATGTGAGAGATGTACCAGGGTATGTCTTGTAGTAAAAACCATAGCGCTGTTTGTGAGAAATAAAATGTAAATCTCTAAACAGATCAATGCTCAATGACATGTTATTTACCATCTACCTATCATTTCAGACACTCGTTCGTTCTAAAGTTAGTACTATTTACTACTTATCTACTTATCTTATCTATCTTCTCTTCTTATTAAGCTGTTCGGTCACATTGCTGACTGTATTGTGGACTTCATGAAGATACACAAGTTAAGTGGTACAACTTTTCCTCTGGGTTTCACCTTCTCCTTCCCCTGTAAGCAAGAGGGATTAGCTAAAGGACGCCTCGTGAAGTGGACTAAGGGCTTTTGTTGTTCTGGAGTGGAGGGGGAAGATGTTGTGGCACTGTTACAAGAAGCAATTAAACGCAAGGTAAGATTAATTAATCCTCCGAACCATCATGATGCCTCAAAGCATCATTTTGCATCCCATAAATCTGACCTAATTTACTTAAACTAAGGGTTTGAGAACAAAAAACCTGAAACTTTTTTAACATTGTACAACATTTTTCTTTAATTATTGTACATTGTATGTTGTTTCAGGGAATTGACGGTGTTAATTGTGTTGCAATATTAAATGACACTGTAGGCTGCTTGATGTCTTGTGCCTTTACTGATCACAACTGTAATATTGGTGTTATTCTAGGTAAGTTGAAGACTACATGTGACATTGGTGTTTTATGGGTTTGTATTGCGACATTTACTGATCACATCTGTCCTCCCAGTAAACACAAAACTTTGTATAACATTTGTACAATGTTGTACGAATGTCGAAGACATTGGGCTGACATTGTACAAAGGTTATACAAATGTTTTGTGTTTGCTGGGCTTTTGGGGATATTTCAACTAAGTTTGAAGAAAAGTACTGTAATCAAGGATGAGAATTTCCCGAGGATCCGCGGTAATTTTTGTGAATCATTTAAATCTTTTGAGAAAAAAAACACGAGCCCCATCTTCAATTTAATGTTAATCACATAATGTTGCTAATGACAGGTACTGGAACAAATGCCTGTTACATGGAGCACCTAGAGAGAGTTGGTACGTGGGACGAGGAACGCGGTGAACCAAACCAGGTGAGAAGGCTTACAATATTCACACCAACCTATTGAGCCTCTTAGGACCACGTGGAGGCTTTTAGCATTTGCTTGGTTTCCGTCGCCACTTGGTTTTCCCATCAGGCCATTAGGTAGTCATTTTCGAAGATAGCCGCCAAATATGTTGTGCACGTGTTACTGTAATTGACCCAATCTTTGGTGGGCTGTTTATATGTACTAAGACAGCGGCTCCATTAACCCTTTAAGCACTCACGATGCATTAAAGCATCATTTTACATCTCTGAAAACACACCTAATTTTTCTACATCTATGGGTTTTAAAAAGAAAATTTCCATGAAGCTTGTTTACTAATACATGGTCATTTTCTTTTTTTTTTGACCCACCTCAAATCATCTTCATCCACTACAAGTCGAGAATTGCGACAGCAATTCGCGGCTTGTAGTGGATGAAGATGACAATGGAAAAGTCAGGCTTGAAAGGGTTAACTTTTGTGCAAATTCCCTTTCAAAATATCTGTTTGGCGGCCATTTAAAAAAAAAACGGTTTAGGTTGCTCTATAATTTCAAAAGTAAGCAAGATAGGGTTATCTTTATATTATTCACCTATAGGAAACTCCAACATGGGCATAGAATAGCATATTTAAGTTTGACCTTGAGGGGTCAAACAGAGGTCAATCACACTTTCATGGTTTATAACTTGTAGATATGGCTATAGTTTACATTATTCACCTATAGGAAACCCCACCATGGGCATACAATAACATATTTACTTTTGACCTAGGGTGACCTTGATCATCTTTAGTTGTCAAATTGAGGTCAATCACACTTTAATGGTTTATAACTTGAAAAGTTGGCAAGATGGGGCTACAATTTTTATTATTCACCTCCCCAATATATTAGTCAAACCACAACCTAGGCATGCAATAGCATATTTACTTTTGTTCCAAGGTGGCCTTGAATTGTCAAACTGTCAGTCAAACACATTATTGTCACTCCCACCAGGGAGTGCTTTTCCAATCTAGTTGTCTTTTCATTTTCTTTCAAATGGAGTTGTGAATAACTGTCATAATTCCAAACCCAAAGTGAACGAAAATGCCCTGCTTTCATCAAATAGAAAAATATACTGCCCTATGAGATGATTTCATGGATTTTTTTCAGATTTATTTAACTTACAGATTCATGATTTGGCCTGAAAATGACCTTCCCAGCAGAGTGATACCCTGAGCCAATGTTGGTTTAATATTGGGCCAGCGTTGCAGACAATGGTCCAGCATAAACCAACATTGAGTTAGTGGATCGTGCTGACTAGGTTTTTTGTCTTCCAAAAAGTAAATCCAGATTTTTTAATTTTTTGACCTGCCTTCCTTATTAGATTTTGGCTCTTTTCTGATTTGAAACAATTATTAATCATACTGACTTCAGATTTTTTCTTGTGCATAGATATAGTTGATATATTTATTTTTACAGGTTGTCATCAACACAGAATGGGGAGCATTTGGTGATAACGGATCCTTAGATTTCATCCGCACAGACGTTGACAAAGCGATTGATAGTGATTCTCTTAATCCTGGAAGACAAACGTATGTGACATTGTCCTTCTGACCCTTTCAAGCCTGAATTCACCATTGTCATATTCATCCACTACAAGCCGAGAAGTGCTGTCGCAATACTCGACTTGTAGTGGATGAAGAGGATTTGATGTGGGTGAAAAAATTAAAGAAAACTACTATGTATTCGTAGAGCAATTTCATCGAAAAGCTGTGAAAAAATCTGTATGTTTTCAATGGTTTAAAATGATGCTTTTATGCATCGTGAGAGCTTAAAGGGTTAAATGAAAGAAACTAGTTATTCTGATCAATTATCAATTAATTTCATTTGATCTTGACATAAACAATGTCATATTTCATCACTTTTGGAGAGAAATATTTATAGTTCCCCGGCTAACAAAAGTTGCTCCACATACCTTTTACCCTTTTATGTAAGAAATATTCTCATCTATTGTAAGCTTTTCATTCATTGTGAGCTACCGGGTACTAATTCCCATCTCACAGTGCATCACAGCCGCGAATTGCTGTCACTATTCTCGACTTGCAGTTGATGAAGATGACTTGGAGTGGGTAGCAAATGAGAAAGAAATATTACCAATACATGTATTATTAACACAGTTGCATGACCATTTATGTTCCAAAACCACCCAGGTGTAGCAAATTAAAAGAGATGCAAAAGGATGCTTTGGTGCATCATGAGGCTTTAAAGGGTTAAGCACACATTTAATTCCTTATAACAGTTTTTTAATCGGCTTTTTAAAGATTTTAGTCGTAATTAGCTGTTAAAGTGTCAAGCATAACTGCATTCATATCACACATATATGCACAGCATGCAATATTTTTAAATAATATAAATACACATGTAATATGACAAACCTTTAGAATTTATTTGAAAAATTTATGCATTGTTTTGTTTTAAATGTTGTTGCTTCAATTTAATGACATTTGTATGAATTATTGTATATATATTATGTGATTGTACACTCAGCAAAACAGTACATAACAGTCATATTTGACAAATACAGTTGTTTACATTTCTGGCTGTGGTGCTACAAGCATGTACATGTGTATGTATAAGCAGGCATCAAAGTAAAACCTATAAACCTATAAAAACCTATATAAACCTATATTTGAAAAAGTAACCTATATTTTTTTGAAAATAGCCTATATAACCTATAAAAACCTATATTTTAATTGAAAATTGAGAAAACATTATGTTAAACTATTTTTTCCTTGTCGGAAAGGGTTTTTGTCAAATCACTTTCTGTGTTTCAGAAAGAAATGCTTTAAATATAAGTCCTCAAATTAGTCTGAAATAAATAATTATTTAAGCTCATTAGCTCCATTATCCCTTAAAAAATTTCCAGCCTCGCTTTGCTCGGCATCATTTTTACTAGACCATCTCCATAGCTAAGCTTGTGTGAAGAACTTAAGTAGGTGCAATAAATAATTGGCCAATTCAAACACTCCAGCCCTCCTCTGGTTGAACATGTATCCAATTACGGCGAACAGTTCGTCTTGTTGTCTATGTAAGTTTGAAATACCGTACTACGATACATGTATAACTATAAGCTGACCCTGTAGATGACGATGGACAGACCTGTACAAGAAGTATGCATTTTTGGCACTACGTATGATACTGTATATTCAGAGATTTGTACTATACAGTATACTCCGTTAAATACAATAAAAATGACTTTGGAAAAGTAAAAAAGTATGAATTTTCACATGGCGGGTACATTATTTTCACTGGAAAACCTATAAAAAATCTATAATATGATGTCAAATATACCTATAAAAGCCTATAAAAAAACTATATTTTGGCCTAAATGGACTTTGAAGCCTGTATAAGACACAATCTTGTAAGTGCCTCTTTGATAACAGTAAACTATACCTCTCCTATGAATCCATTACAGATATGAGAAGATGATTTCTGGTATGTACATGGGAGAAATTGTTAGACTCATACTGGTTCAATGTACAAAGAAAGGACTATTATTCAATGGTGAAATCTCAGAAGAACTTGACACACCACATCGATTTTACACAAAATATGTCTCAGAAATTGAAAAGTAAGTTATTTGCGTGTTCAGATTAATTAATTTATTTTACTGCTGAATTGTTTGTGAGTATTTTTCATTCATTTGAAGCTGGAATTGCTTACGCAATTTCCACCTTTAACTGAATGAAAATATACATCTCCCATATTTAATTATTTGATTAACTGAGCACCTAACACAATATATGATCTAGCATGATGTTTTCACTCCTTAGACATATAGCTGTAAAAATATGGTGTACTAGAGAAAAACGTTTTTATAATAATAAGCTATTTTTTAAATTTGGAGGTTTTATCAAGTTTTCTTACATTGTTCATGGTATAAATTTTTTTAGATGTTATGTTTTTTAAGAGATTGAAAATATATGCGCTTATCTAGTGCCTTTCCAAAACACTCAACACTACGGCATCCAAAATAACAACTTTCTTGAAATAAGCCATATAGATATAGCTAAGATGTACTTACATGCTAAAATGTATTGGCTGGCACTATATGTATATGGCAAATGGTTTTAAAATCTTATTGGATTGATTATTGATTATCCAAGAGCCTTTATCCTTTAATAATTGTATTCTTCAAACAATGATGGGGTCGTTTGATAAATAATTCCCTGATAGAGTACTAGACTTAAGTATTTCTGATATAAACTATTTCTGTCATTGTAGCTTATTTTTTATTCACACCAACATTACACAACTTACACTTGATGGTAATGATTTGTCTCAGACATTGCCCTAACATTGGTTGAGTAAGGTGTCATATTAACTGTGAAGCCTAACTTTATTCATAGGGATAATGTTGGCAGTGACTATAGTCATACACTGGAAGTACTGGGTGAACTAGGTATAGAATCTGAGAATAAAGATGAACTGGAGCATGTCCATCATATTACTTCTGTGGTCTCAAAGCGAGCAGCATATTTGGCATCTGCTGGTATAGTATTTTTATTAGTACTGTAGCTCCTGTTATATTTAGTTGTGATACTATACTGAAGATTTACTACTACCAGTTAATACTGGGTGTGTGATATTTTATAATATATTGGACAATTTAAAACTAAGAATCACTGTTAAATTATCTCATTATCAAGTAATAACATTATGTAATATAAAAACATATTTTTGTTTCTTCTAGACGCCCCTTCCATCAAAACATTTTCGAAGGATTTTTACCTTGATTCAGCAGCTCCACAAAGTAATTTTATTTCCGTAATGATATCATTAATCATGACATATAATATGTTACAGGTATTGCTACATTGTTGAACAGAATTGATAAGCCCAATGTAACAGTAGCAGTTGATGGTAGTTTATATAGATATCATCCACACTTTCACAATATGATGATGGAGAAAATTGCCACACTAATCACACCAGGTCTACGAGTAAGTCCATTTTTCTATTGAAGTGGTAATTCATCATTGCTTTAAAATATCCACCGGACAGCTGTATATATTGCCATAGGCAGTCAAAACATATACAATGTACAATATGCATGGACATGCCACGTTAACAGTTGTTTACTCCGTATGTCTATTTGTAACATAGAATGGAGAATGGTTTTCAGTATGTGGGCATAACAAAAGAAAGAGAAAATGAATGGTCATTTACTTTTCACGACAATGATGTGTTAATCACACTATATCGTCGCCTCCGAGCTAAAGGATCCTATCTGCCACTCTAACGAGTGTCAGATAGGATCCTTTAGCTCCGAGGCGACGATATATCTGTGATTATTCTAATACACCACTAAGCACGACTATAGTCATTTTTAATTTGTTTTATTGTCAATCGAATCATTATTACTGGGACTGAGATGAGTGTTTGAACATCAAGATTTTGTGATGTTTTATCTCAAATTAAACACATATGGGTAATTTTCACCCACTTGAAGTTGTGGGTTGCTGTAACTTCGAGGGGGTGAAAATTCAAATTATTTAATTTAACACGTTAATGGTTATTGAAAATCAGGGTAATTCATCTTTTATTATTAAGTTGCTTTTAATAATAAAAACAAATTAGAAATTCCCATATTGTGAACAGTCACATATCAACATGTATCAGCATACTACTGCCGTGCAAACCCAAATGGCTGTATCTGCTTACTATACAAGTAGGCAGATACTCACTTTTGACTTTGCAGAGAAAACCGGTTATCTAGTTACCCACACAATGAATTATTTACACTTCCTATTGCATAATCTTCTTCACAAAAACTTTAATCTGTGAAATGCAGTGACATCACTCGGTGAAAACAAGGGTATATAAGACCCCCTCCCCCATACTTCATTCTGTGTAACTCAGTGACGTCACTCGGTGTATAGAAGGTTATATAAGACCCCTCCCCCATACTTCATTGTATTAGCCAGCTAGGTGAAAACAAAAGACGTCAAGGTCATTGAGTTTCACAGAATTGAATCTATTTTTATTCTGTTTAATTTTGATAATCTGTATCATGTGACCTTTAATAATTGTAATGTATTGTGATAGTTATTTTGTTTCTGCACAGTATCCAGCAAACACAAAACAATTGTATAACATTCGTACAACGTTGGCCCTACATTGTACAAATGTTATGCAATGCAAATGTTTTGTGTTTACTGCGTAATCATTTATCACTCTGTATGACTGCTGACAAACACTACTTTGTTTACAGTTCCAGTTGATGTTGAGTGAGGATGGCAGCGGTAAAGGAGCGGCGCTAGTGGCGGCTGTAGCTCACAGGCTGGCAGCAGAGAAACAGTAAATGCGGACAATTTAACCTGAATGATCTGAACTGAACTGTTTCACCATCAGAATCTCTTGAACCCTTTAAGCGCTAGGCACACACAGTTAGTGGGAATGAAATGAGTGTTTGAACATCAATATTTGCAAATGTTTGTAAACAAATATGAGTAATTTTCACCCACTTGAAGTTCTCCGTCGCGTTAGACAATTTCAAGTGGTTAAAAATTCAGAAAAGGGAACTTAGCGCTTTATTGGTCAATATTTGGGCAGCTCTACTGTTTTCTTTAGTATAATGCTATGACAATTTACTGGATTGATTACGTGTACAAATATTTTTCTCAAAATTTACACTGTTAGTATCACGTGATTTAAAAACATTTTACTTACCATTGACTTCTACCAGCTATCAAACTAGTGATCTCACTATCTTCACAATATTATTTCAACGGAAATAATTACAGCAGGGAACGGATGACGCTCTGAGGCATAATCCTTTTTACATTAGTGCTTGTTAGTTTGATAATGTATGATGCATTCACTTTCCGAATATTAGTATTTTATGCCACAACAAAAGATCTACCAGTATTGCTAATAATATTGATTTTATGTAGCAATGGGAGACCTTATGCAACTTATGCTACTAATTGTTCAATGTTGTGCCAATGCTGCTGACGCTGGCCCACCTTTATTCTTAAATGTGTTAGGGTGACATCCAATTACAGGCTGAGTTACCATGCTGATTACCGTAGCTGTATATTCCATTATCATAGATTTCTGTCAGGGTAGCAGTATGATATATGTTATTCTAGTCCTGTTCTATATTACTCAACCTGTCACATGCTGTGCAACCTCTGTCGAGACGAGACATTCACATACTAGGCTGGTTTCATATATGGCTTAACCCTCACAAAGCTTAAATATTTTTGTATAAACCATGGAGACCGTAGGTTTTTTTGCAATTTGAAATAATCATAAATGTCTCAGATCTTTCTGCTTCATTTAAATACATGTTATGGTTCTACTGTAATTATAAATATTTTAATTCTTCCAGCACTGGGACCGTCTTTATATATCGTCTATAGATGCCATATCCTGAGGTTTAGAGACAGTCCCCTCGCTGAAATGCCTTTCGGTTAACATGAAGCCAGCATAGGGTCAATGTTTCGTACTTTTTGAGTTTACAAGCTGATCTCTACGCACATCAACAGCATGTATCATTGTATGTAAATTAAAAAGGACTAACAGGCCGACTGGATGCTATTGAGATAATAAGGAATTATTATTTGATTGAAGATAAAAAAAACTGACAATTGCTAGGATCCTATGCGCCTATGGATGGCCTTAGTGGTTAGATATGTTGTGTGTCAAACAAATCTTGTATTATGAAACTAGGTTTTTATAATAAAAATTTGATGGGACAATATTGAGCACGTTCTCCTTTTTAATGTTGTTTATTTAAATAATGCTATATGGTTGAATGCTTTAAACTGATGAAATGGGTGTTTCTGTAAATCTACCATTAAAGAAATAAGTTTTGCAAGACAATTAAAGTAAATAAGTTTTCAATTACCTGGTATGCATATTTAATGAGTTAATGGAATATAGCTTTTGTCTGTTTATTTGTACTGTTTATCCTGGTAATGATACCGGGTGTAACTGTTTATCCTGGTATTTATAATGAGTGTAACTTTATCCTGGTATTGATACTGAGTGTAGCTGTTAATCCTGGTATTTATACTGAGTGTAACTGTTTATCCTGGTATTGATACTGAGTGTAACTGTTTATCCTGGTATTGATACTGAGTGTAACTGTTTATTCTGGTATTGATACTGAGTGTAGCTTTTAATCCTGGTATTTATACTGAGTGTAACTGTTTATCATGGTATTAATACTGAGTGTAACTGTTTATCCTGGTATTGATACTGAGTGTAACTGTTTATTCTGGTATTGATACTGAGTGTAACTGTTTATTCTGGTATTGATACTGAGTGTAGCTTTTAATCCTGGTATTTATACTGAGTGTAACTGTTTATCCTGGTATTGATACTGAGTGTAACTGTTTATCCTGGTATTGATACTGAGTGTAACTGTTTATCCTGGTATTGATACTGAGTGTAACTGTTTATTCTGGTATTGATACTGAGTGTAGCTTTTAATCCTGGTATTTATACTGAGTGTAACTGTTTATCCTGGTATTGATACTGAGTGTAACTGTTTATCCTGGTATTGATACTGAGTGTAACTGTTTATTCTGGTATTGATACTGAGTGTAGCTTTTAATCCTGTTATTTATACTGAGTGTAACTGTTTATCCTGGTATTGATACTGAGTGTAACTGTTTATCCTGGTATTGATACTGAGTGTAACTGTTTATTCTGGTATTGATACTGAGTGTAACTGTTTATCCTGGTATTTATACTGAGTGTAACTGTTAATCCTGGTATTGATACTGAGTGTAACTGTTAATCCTGGTATTGATACTGAGTGTAACTGTTTATCCTGGTATTGATACTGTTCATCCTGGTATTGATACTGAGTGTAGCTGTTTATTCTGGTATTGATACTGAGTGTAACTGTTAATCCTGGTATTGATACTGAGTGTAACTATTAATCCTGGTATTGATACTGAGTGTAACTGTTTATTCTGGTATTGATACTGAGTGTAACTGTTTATTCTGGTATTGATACTGAGTGTAACTGTTTATCCTGGTATTTATACTGAGTGTAACTGTTAATCCTGGTATTGATACTGAGTGTAACTGTTCATCCTGGTATTGATACTGAGTGTAACTGTTTATCCTGGTATTGATACTGAGTGTAACTGTTTATTCTGGTATTGATACTGAGTGTAGCTTTTTATCCTGGTATTGATACTGAGTGTAACTGTTAATCCACTCAGTGTTTAGTCTGGTATTAGTTTAATAATATAATTAAGGAATGTGAAATAAATACCTTGTATCTGTTCGGAAGTTGGGCATTGTCAAGACGTTCTGCTGCCTACAAGCGCAGCATCATTGAAAAGCTGTAAGGTTTCAAAGTAGATTGATCACATTATATGTGTATATATAACCTCCACATTGTTTTACTGATATCTTATTGTAGGCATGATCAAATATTTCTAGGATAAACTTGGAAATCACTGAATATCCGCGAGTATCACATTGTGTAAGTGACACCACCCTTGAATGTGTCATGTGGCATGCAGTCAGCAGATCAGATAACTTCACTGCAAATAACTAGACGAAGTGTTTATCAGTTTATAGGAGTTTTTTTCCTGTAATTGTTATAGGAGCCTACATGTACCGCAAAACAATGTGCAGTTGACAATTAGGTAATTGAATACACAGTTGACTTAACTTTTCTAGGTATTGTAGGGACCAGTGCGTCACCTGAGGATATTGGTCAACTTTGCCTCCGCTGACTGTTGTATAATTATGCATGCTGTCAATGCACCGCATTCAATTTATTCATCGATAATGCAATACTCATGTTTTATAGGCAGCTACAGCTTAGGCACTTGTTATTGAATGTTATTGACTATTATGTTAGGTTGTGTTGTGATTATTATATGTTGTATTGCTTTGTACACAACTGACGTCTTACTTTGAATCCTTTGACAACAATATATAAAAGTTGATGTTCTCTAGATGTTCTTGATCATCTCATTGGCCATATTACAAAATACTGCGATTATGATTTGATGAATTATTTTCTGTGTGAATATAATTTTATTCAGTCATATACTGAGAAAGGAACAGAAGACTTGGCAAAACATCATGGTAATTTTTGCATGTTTCGCAAAATTGTGATTTGGGCACTTTTTACAAAGTCTAGAATTTGCGAATTATCGATTTCGATGATACAGTACTGTGCAATTGAAACTGGTCGTGATAACGAGATTCCCTTTTATTTCCCTTTCATATCCCCCACCTCATGCACCTGTTTCACACAAATTCCCCTGAGGGGAATTTTAGTGAAACAGTTTTCCCTCATTTTCCCCCTTTTTCCCTGATGTGGGGGAAATTGATTTCACAGTCTGTGAATTCTGTTTTACCATTGGGGAAACACAATTCACCAATTTTCCCAGAACTCCCCCCCCCCCCAATTTCCCCTGAATTCCCCGGAAATTCACCAATTTTCCCAGAATTTCCCCGGAAATTCACCAATTTTACCAGAATTTCCCAGCAATTTCCCCCCACCCAATGACTCCTACTGATTCCTCCTGATTCCTTGGCAGTTTCCTGCGCAGTTTTCACTTTACAAGTGTAGCCTACAGCGTCTCTGAGCATTAGGCCTATTTTATGAATATTGCATTTAGACTATCTACAGTATATGCCAAAGTCTAATTCACATCCATGATGATAGATCCATGCTACATGAAGTACACAGTATCATAATAAAGAGTCTTGACAGCACAACATACTTTTTATTTTTAAGGGATAATGTTTATTATCAACCTCGAAAGACCTCTTTGAAAATTCAAGTGCAGAGATGATAATTTATTCATAGAAATGAAACACAGTATGTCAACAGAGCTGATAAATGATCAACCTAACCCAGCAGATGTTGAAGAAATGTTTGTTTGATGTTGGTCCACCATTTACGATGTTGGACCTACATCAAACCAACATTGCTTCAACGTCTGCTGGGAGGTTCCTTAGATATTGATCTTGATCAGCTTATTACTTCTTTATTCATGTTATTATCAATTTGTTTTATTATGAACTAGGAAAAACTGTGTCGAGAATATCTTAAATTAAATTATTTATTTTCCGATTGTTATTATGATCATCATTTTTTCCGATCGTGGGTGTATTTTGCTCAGTAGGAAATATTGAACCCGGTTTTCTAAGAATATTTTATCAGACATAGTGAAGAAGTTACCCGGTATATGTTTTTTTGTGATATTTAGAATACTGGGATCTGTTCTATTTATTATCGTTGCGTCAATCTTTTTTGACTGACTGGACCCATATTCTCGTACAAGTTACGATATATCGTAGGCTTTTGATTGGTCGAGATAGCCATCTCGACCAATCAGAAGCCTATGATATATCGTAATTTGTACGAGAATACGGCTCCTGTTATTGATTAAAATTATAAATACTACTGTTATGGCTGTTGCACAATGAGGTACTTTTGATTGTTTTTGTTCATATGTTTTTTCACATAATGCTGCTCGCTGGTCAATGGGCGAGTCGTATTTACATGTAGTTGTTTACAGGCAACATACAACCTCTAGAATACCAACTAGAATACACATCCGCTTCTAAACGATTATTAATATACCAGTAATTATAGTTGCCTTAACCTGTTAAATATTATCATATTTATGGTAGGTAAATGATCTGGTTACAAAAAATACCTAAACATATTTCAGGCCTTACTGAGAATAAAAGGAACGGTTGTCATAACTGTAGTTACTTCTCGGCAAAAAATATTACAAATTTATTTAAGACATATCCCATTTCAATCTGATTGCTATTTGAAATGCTATAGTTCATTCGACAAAATATGTAGGGCAATGTATTTCATACTTATTAGATATACATAATATTATAGCAGTCTCTGTCTTTAATATAACGTACGTAAACTACGAGCAATCTGTGGCATGTCATTGAACAATCTTGCCATGGTTTTTTATTCTGTTATAGTTATTTTGATTCTTCAAATAGGTGTTTGTGAACGAATTGTTATGATGTTACTTAACTATGTGGAAGAATCTCAATCTGAATCTCTTTTAAAACCAATCTCGATTAGTCCATTTTTAAAATAATCCGCTCAGCATTCTGAAACATGGGGTGTAACTGTCAAGTTAATGTGAGCAGTATTGTATGTGATGGCCGGTTTTATTTTACTGTATGAACAAAAACCCAGCAAATCGATGATAAGCTGGACTGCGTATTTTATTTGGGTTGAATTCTCCCGAGACTGTAGATCACCTGTTGTACATATCTTTTGTTAACACAATAGAGTATGCTTTTGTGGATGATTTATCTAGTGGAATTGTAAGTTTGTTTTGTATAGTGGAATATTAGAGAAAAATAATAAAGAAATGGAATTTGTTTTCTATGTTTTCTATCCGTTAGTTTAAATCATCACTGAATTCACCGCCTTTTGGTGCTCAACTGGACAGATGGCCTACAGTTCTCTATCGGTAATGATACATATTCATCCAGTGCGGCTGGTTTTAATTTGGTTATAGTATTGCGGTAGAGATGGAAAACAGTGGAGATGATTCCCAGCTGCGATGGAAGCCCAAGCTGATGCTACACGCTGCTGTATAATTGTAATTTTGCTTGTTCAATTGAGCCTTGAGGAAAGGGGGTGTAATAAGGGCAAACATGGGGGCATTACCCCTCCCAATATCAGCACTGCCCTAGATGTCCTAAAAATGTGTGTTGAAATGGTACCCGACCAAGTGTGTGTCACCATCAGTCCTTTCTAATGGATGATTGCACCACTAAACAGTTTAAAATTGATAAAAAGTGGGTATTTTTAATATTTTTTGCGAGTTTGACCTTGAAATGACCTTGACGTGACCTTGGTGTTATCCACTGGTAAAGCACAACTCCTTCTCATGTTATTATTCGCTCATAAGTTAATATAAGATACTGCTGTCTTCATACAAATCTGACATTACAAAATATTCTGATTTTTTTTCTCAATCCCCCCCCCCTCCTCAGGCATTCAGCGGTGGGGATGCAAGTGTCTTAACAAGTGCTGTATGTGTCAAATATATGTAATTATAGATAAATAGCTGCTGCGTTGTTTAAATGCAGTGCTCTCAACAGTTGCTGCGTTGTTCCCATAAGCTGCTGCGGCTTCCCAGCGGTTGCTGCGGTGCTCCCAGCAGCTGCTATATGGTGCTCCCATTAACTGCTGCTCCTAGTGGTGCTCCCATTGACTGCTGCTCCTAGTGGTGCTCCCAATAACTGCCGCTCCTACTGGTGCTCCCATTAACTGCTGCTCCTAGTGGTGCCCCCATTAACTGCTGCTCATAGGGGTTCTCCCATTAACTGCTGCTCCTAGTGGTGCTCCCATTAACTGCTGCTGCTAGTGGTGCTCCCATTAACTGCTGCTGCTAGTGGTGCTCCCATTACCTGCTGCTGCTAGTGGTGCTCCCATTAACTGCTGCTGCTAGTGGTGCTCCCATTAACTGCTGCTAGTGGTGCTCCCATTAACTGCTGCTGCTAGTGGTGCTCCCATTAACTGCTGCTCCTACTGGTGCTCCCATTAACTGCTGCTCCTAGTGGTGCCCCCATTAACTGCTGCTCATAGGGGTTCTCCCATTAACTGCTGCTCCTAGTGGTGCTCCCATTAACTGCTGCTCCTACTGGTGCTCCCATTAACTGCTGCTCTTAGTGGTGCTCCCATTAACTGCTACTCCTACTGGTGCTCCCATTAACTGCTGCTGCTAGTGGTGCTCCCATTAACTGCTGCTACTAGTGGTGCTCCCATTAACTGCTGCTCCTACTGGTGCTCCCATTAACTGCTGCTCCTAATGGTGCTCCCATTAACTGCTGCTCCTATAGTGGTGCTCCGATTAACTGCTGCTCCTAGTGGTGTTTCCAATAACTGCTGCTCCTATAGTGGTGCTCCCATTAACTGCTGCTCCTAGTGGTGCTCCCATTAACTGCTGCTCTTAGTGGTGCTCCCATTAACTGCTGCTCCTAGTGGTGCTCCCATTAACTGCTGCTCCTACAGTGGTGCTCCCATTAACTGCTGCTCCTAGTGGTGCTCCCATTAACTGCTGCTCCTATAGTGGTGCTCCTATTAACTGCTGTTCCTAGTGGTGCTCCCATTAACTGCTGCTCCTAGTGGTGCTCCTAGTAGCTGCTGCTGTGCTCCCATGCTGTTTCAGTGCTCCTAACGGCTGCTGCGGTAATCCTAATAGCTGGCCGGCCCCGATGGCTTATACAAATCGACTAGCTGGGGCTTGTAACCTGGAGGTACCAAGTTTGAATCCTGGTCGGGCCGCGTGTACAGTACTGCCTATGGTACTGTGCACTATAGAGAACCCTTGAAGTCATTTGAAATAAGAGTAGGGCATAGTCTCGGCTCGGGCTTTCTTATGTCGCGATATTGCCATGATTGTGCAGAAAGCGACCTAAAGCAATATTCACTCGCTCTATATAGCAGCTTCCTAGGTGCTGTCATAAGCTGCTGCAGTGCTCCCAGCAGCTGCTGTGGTGCTCCCATAAGCTGCTGCAGTGCTCCCAGCAGCTGTTGTGCTGCTCCCATAATGGCATAAGCTGCTGCGGTGCTACCAGCGGCTACTGTGGTGCTCTTAGCGGCTGCTGTGGTGCTCCCAGCAGCTGCTGCTGTGCTCCCATGCTGCTGCAGTGCTCCTAATATAATGCAGGTGCTGCGGTGCTCCCATAATTAGCTGCTGCGCAGAGACCAGCAGTTGCTGCGGTGCTCCCACCAGCTTCTTCTGTGCTCCCATTAGCTGATGTAGTGCTTCTAGTAGCTGCTACTGTGCTCCCATGCTGCTGCAGTGCTCCCAACAACTACTGCGCTGCTCCCATAATGCAGCTCTGTGCTCTGCTGCTGCTGCGGTTCTCCCATAAGCTCGCTACGATGCTCCCAGCAGCAGCTGCATGCTGCGGTGCTCTCTTCAGCTGCTAATCAATGTGTTCCAATAAGCTACTGCGGTACTCCCAACAGCTGCTGTGGTGCTCCTATGCGCTTCTCAGTTCATGGGCCAGATATGAAAACCCTCCTCCCCCCCCCCCCCCCCCGGGGTTTTTGAAGACAGTGATTTTTGGACACCATGTTATGTGACTATTCAATATCTGCTTGTTTGCACTCAAACTATTGGGGCAAAAAAAAATACTGGGTCATCAAACATATGCACCCCCCTGAATTTTAAGCGTACATTTAAAGGCCCCATGCATGTAGTCCCCATACCTACTCTGCACAATGTCATATTTCATACTATTTTAGATGACTTTTTAAATATTAGAGTGCTTAGCTCCCATTTTTAAACCACTGGGAGCGATTTTCCCAAAGGCAAAAGTAGAGGCGGAGCTAATTCGTTACGTCAAAAGGTGGAGACATGCTTGGCTGGTTATGATACATGTACATGTACATGTAGCTGATGATGTATTGTATGATTTTATAAAACTGACCGAAGTCAACACGGAACCCCGGTCCAACGCTGCCTGAATGCAGGTGCAGCACTAGAATTGATGGCCATCACCGCGACCGCTCCTGGCCAGCGTCTAGCATTCACTCGCCCCTTGTTCACCCTGTCGATGTGGGCATATTGAAATGAATAGAAATCTAGTTCAGCTCATGTATAAATACAAGAAACATGAAACATATACCCGATGCAGTTTCAATGTTAATTCAGATTCAGTAATGGGCGGTTTTTGTGTGTAAAGTCATGAGGTGGGAGATCCGCCCAGCCCAAGAAATGTGCACATTGTCAGCTTTTAATTTTGAAAATAACTGATAATTAGTGGACTAAATTAATCTGCTAAGTTATGAGATAGCTCATTGTGATATATACTTTAATTATATTGATGAACTGAAATCACTTCACAGGGCCTTTAATGTCATAAAAGTCATGCTGTGTATATTTTTTTCAACTGCGGGTATTTTTTCTTACAATTAAACACTAGTTATGTTACAAGAAGATGCTATGGGAGACAAAAAAAATGAGATGGGGCTCATTAATATATGTAATAACCCTTTAAATCCCAAATTCCACATATCGCTTGCTACGTTTACATGAAAATCTAATATGAAAACCCTATCCACCCCCTTCTCAAGGGCGATATATTTGAAAAAGATAGTTTTAAGACACCTTATTCAATATCCATTCAATATTTGCTTGTTTGCACTCAACATATTGCGACAGGAAAAAATACTGGTTCATCAAACATATGTACCCTCTTGAATTTAAAGCGGTAAATATAATTTACTGAAAGTCATGTTGTATGAATTTTTTCAACTACAGGTATTTATTCTAATAATTAAACACTAGTTATGTTACAAGAAGATGCTATGTAAGACGAAAATAACAAAAATAAAAGAATATGGGGTTCATAAATATATGTAATAACCCTTTAAATCCCAAATTCCACATATTGCTTGCTACGTTTACATAAAAATCTAATATGAAAACCCTCTCTACTCCCCTCCTCCGGGGCGAGGTGTTTGGAGACAATAATTTTTAGACACCTTATTCAATATCCATTCAATATCTGCTCGTTTGCACTCAAAATATTGCGACAGGGGGAAAAAATGGTTCATCAAACATTTGAACATTTGTACCCCTTTGAATTTTAAGCGGTAAATATAATTTACTGAAAGGCATGTTGTATATATTTTTTCAACTACAAGTATTTATTCTAATACTTAAACACTAGTTATGTTACAAGAAGATGCTATATAAGACGAAAATGACAAAAATAAAAGAATATGGGGTTCCATAATATATATAATAACCCCCTCCTCCGGAGCGAGGTATTTAGAGACGATAATTTTTAGACACCTTATTCAATATCCATTCAATATCTGCTTGTTTGCACTGAGAATATTGCGACAGGAAGAAATATTGGGTCATCAAACATAATGTACCGGTACCCCCTTGAATGTTAAGCGGTAAATTTAATTTACTAAAAGGCATGTTGTATATATTTAGTTATTCCAAGAATTAAACACTAGTATTGTTACAAGATGCTATGTGAAACTAAAATAATAAAAAAAATATGGGTAATAATTTTTTAGACACCTAATTATTGCTTATCTGATCTATATCTGCTTGTTTGCGCTCAACATATTGGGGCTGGAAAAAATAACGGGTCATCAAACATATGTACCCCCTGAATTATAAGCGGTAAATTTAATTTCCTAGAAGACATGTTGTGATTTTTTTTTTAACTCCAGGTATGTGTTCCATGGAATAAGCAATAGTTATGTTACTAGAAGATGGTATGTGACATGAAAATAAAAATAATAATAAAAATAGGGGATGTTATGTGACAATAAAAAAAAAGAACAAATATGGGGTTCATTATAATATATAATGACTCTTTAAATCCCAAATTACACGTCTTTCTTGCTGTGTGTATATGAAAATCAGAAATGAAAAACATCCCCTACCCTTCACCATGGGCGGGATTTCCGAAGAGAATAATGTTTAGACACCTTATTATTTATCTATAAAATGTCTGCTTGTTTGCACTTAAAATATTGGGGCTGGAAAAAATATCGGTTCATCAAACATAAGTACTACAGAATTTTAAGTGGTAAATTTAATTTCCTAGAAGACATGTTGTGAAGGTATGTGTTCCACGGAATAAGCATTAGTTATGTTACTAGAAGATGGTATGTGACATGAAAATAAAAATAATAATAAAAATATGGGGTTCATTATAATATATAATGACCCTTTAAATCTCAAAGTACACGTCCTCTGTGCTATGTGTATACGAAAACCATACATGATGAACATCCCCTACCCCCTCCCCATGTGCGGGATTTTTAAGGACAATAATTTTTAGACAACTCATTATATATTAATTTAATATCTGCTAGTTTGCACTCAAGATATTAGGACAAGAACAATTAATGGGTCATTTTACACAGTAAATTTAATATCAGAAAAAACTGGTTGTATCTATTTGTTCAACTCTAGTTATTTATCCCAAGGATTAAAATCATCCTAGTTATGTCAGTAAAAGATGTTATGTAAATAAAAAAATAACTTAAATGAACAAATATGGGTTTACTACTACATGTAAAAACCCAATAACTCCTATATTAAAGGTCACATTTAAACAAGATGTGATAAAATAATAGTTTCATCATGTCTGGCATTTAGAAGGTATAGGCATATAATAATTTCAGAAATCACGAAGGGCTTAAAAAATGATAGTCTTTTTAATAACTTTTGAGATCATGTGACTTAAACCCAAAGCATGTTTAGACATATAATTATCACTGATTAATAATTAGCAGGTGCAACGCTAGGTGCTAGGTAATAAATAAGTCCAAACATTATTTTTCTCTTATTAATTTTTCAGATAACTTGTTACCACCACCTAGTATGCATGGTGTACGTAACCTTTCTAATAATTATGCAAGCCCATGTTCCTAATAAGGCTTTTGTCTGAGAAAACCACAATAAAAAATTACAATAAAAATCACAATTAAAAAGCACATATTGGTATTATCGTATCAGTATAGTTGCCCAAACCCAAATAATTATACAGCAAGAAGGTGTCGTTCCATGTTCCTAATGAGGCTTTTGTCTGAAAAACCTAACGCCATAGTTTTCTGGAAATCAGAGGGTGCACGATATGTTCGGGCGATGTGTTTATTTTTAATACCCGATATCCCTAATTAACATTTTGATATCCCTAATATTCATATTTCGCTGCTTGGTAGCTAGCTCAGCAGGATATGTGGGCAGCCTTTTATCAACATTAGGTTCTAAATTAACTTTTAAATATTATTTGATCTAAAATTAAGAAGCTAGACCACACTTCTGAATTGACACCAGAATGAAATAAAACAAATGTTACAGGAACATGCTTATTTTATTGATCACTTTATGTATGTGTTATCGGACAATCATGTAACTATAGCTTAAGGTACCATGCTGGAAACCAGAAACAAAATCCAAAGTAAGAAAATCACAATAAAAAACACATGTTGGTAATATCGTATAAGTATAGTTGCCCAAACCCAAATAATTATACAGCAGATAGGTGTCGTTATAATTAAAAGTAACTTCCACGAGATCCGGGTTATAGGGTTACCCTAATATAGCGAAGAAAACAAAGTATGGTCCACTGCTGTATTAGAAGATCAAAATATGATAAATAAAAGTTTAAACTGATCGTGGGTATTAGCAGAGAGAGCATGGGGCTTAGTGAGAGGTCGTGTGTGGCGAGTCTTGAGTTTTTGAGTTTTGTCTTTTCATACAAATTCCTATATCACAACGCCTTAACTACATGTGTGTACACACTTACCAGTTGAAATGTTATATATTACATGTAATATGGACATTTCAGAACTCTTGAAATGTTTTCAGATGAAAGGTTGACCACAAAAATGGGAGTGTAGATATTTTATGTTTTACTCAAAGTTGTTTGGTCTTTGATATATTACTTGAAACCTGATTTTCTAGAATACTTATTATTAGCTAATTTGCATAATTTATGCTAATATGTTTTTATAATCTTTATAGCATATATTTTATTGCAATCTCTGTCCAAGAAAACCATATGGTAGATATATTTTTCAAGATTCCAACATGATTAGTTTCCGAGATATTGCTTGGAACTGGATTTTGCGTCATGGCTGCCTAATTTGCATATTTTATGCTAATTCATTATTCTGATCCTAATTAGATATATTTTATTGCATTCGTTGACCATGAAAACCGTATGATAGACACTATTTTTAGGATTCTAACTCGATTAGTTGCTGAGATATAGCTTGAAACTGGATTTTCGGTAATGGCTGCCTAATTTGCATATTTTAGCATATTCAGCCCCAACAGCTAGAATGCAAATAACCGGATTTCAATAGGTCTATATTCAGAGGCTACGAGTGGCCCACGGTCTATCTGCAGTGCTCCCAACAATTGCTGCGGTGCTCCCAGCAGGTAATTTGGTACTCCTATGGGAAGATGGATCACGTCGGGGTGACCAGTATGGGAAGATGGGCCTACGTCGGGAGCTCCATTATGCGGTCACAACGGCCGACGAGGGACTCCGACCAATCTCACCATTAAAACTCAAACTTCCTCCTCCTCCGTCGAGTCGACGGTTCCAAACAAGTCAGAAAACTCTCTTCTCTCTTGTCATGTTTATTTGATTAACATGCGATAACAGCAAAGCACAACCCTCCGCGAACGGCACGTCTCTATTGACTTAGCGAGAGCAAGCTACGGCACGTCCGTAGTCGCCGAGTGTAACGCCTGAAGTCGGGAAAAATACCAAGGCCGCACACATTGCTTTATGTGCGCACGTCACCAAGGTAGGGAAACGAGGCGGTCATCCCCATCCCCCCGCGTCCAGGAGGCTGGGGATAAACGCCACATTAACTGAACGACGTCAGGATCCTACATTACCCCCGGGTGAGTGATAACGTAGGACCAAACTGACGTGTAGGAGACTGCTTCGTGCAAGTAGCAGGGTTGTAAAATATGTAACCTCTTATAACTAAGCATAAATTGTTTTAAAAAAAAAAATATATAGCGAGTGTGGTTACAGCGTGGGTGGTTGAAAGCGCAGCATTATACGTGAATTGTCCTATCCTCTGTCCAACTGTCCTTTATGTATGATTCATTTGCTGCAAGCTGCGATCAACCCATTCATTTATTTAACATAATTTCTATTAGTAATTTAGCAATGAGCTTGCCAAAAAAAATGTCTTTACTTTCATATATCTGTACACAATGCTGCCAGGCCTGGCATATTCATTTACAATTTAACAACATTGTTATTACGAGGTATGCGGTTGGCCCCGCCATAGATGTCGTTAGGCACAACTATGGCGTGAACCATCTGCACGAATCGGGCAGGAGTCTGGATTATTCGTCCGACTCTAGTTTTTCGCACTGTTTGGTCGGTCGTAAGCGCGGGACACGGCAGGGGCTCGCGAATGCGGGGCTACATAAGTATTGTCTCTGTTAGACAAGTTGACTTTAACATCTATTTGCTTTGGGACTGTGGCCGATTTTTGACTGCTTCTGACTGCCGTCGACTTTTTTTGTTGACTCTCGTCCCGTTGGACGTCGGAGTGTCCGCACTACCAGGTCTAGGTGGACCCTGTGGATTCTTACTAGATGTCCTGGTAGCCGTCGACTTCCGTGGTTTGCTTGGCGTTTTACGCTGTATTGTCGTACCTGTCGTAGGCTCGCACTCCATATGTGCGGGTTTAACGCGATCTAAAGAGACCGTCTCAACCTTGCCTTTAACTAGGATTTTCATTACTCTGCCACTCCTCGCGACGACCTTGTATGGTCCGTCGTAAGGGGCGGTCAGAGGCGGTGCAATTGCGATTCGGCGCAAGAATACATGAGTACATGTAGCTATTTCCTTGAATTGGAAAATGTTGTGTTGTTGTGTGTCACGTGGCGGACATAGACGGAGACGCGACATGGCCACGCGTAGCTTGTCTGAATAATTCTCCAAATCAGTGTTGGCGTCGACGGTGTACTGTTTAGTAAAATCTCCTGGGAGTCTAAGGGTTGTCCCGTAAATCATCTCGGCAGCTGACCTGCCCAGTCTCTCTTTCACGGCTGAACGAACTCCTAAAAGTACAGCAGGTAACGTGATAGTCCACGGGTTCGGTGACTCGTGCGCCATAATGGCGGCTTTCAATTGACGGTGGAAACGTTCGACCATGCCATTCGACTGAGGGTGATAACTCGTGGTACGATTCCGAATAATCCCGAATTGATTACACAAACTATCCCACAATTTGGACTCGAATTGAGCGCCCCTATCAGTGGTGATAGTGGCAGGGGTACCATAACGTGCTATCCACCCGCTGAAGAAGGCATCGGCGACCGTTTCGGCTCTAATATCTACCATAGGTATAGCTTCGGGCCAACGTGTAAAACGGTTGACGCAAGTCAGTAGATATCTAAAACCATCGGCATAAGGTAAAGGTCCGACTATGTCCACGTGGACATGGTCGAATCGCTCGGTAGGTTCAGTGAACTTTCCAAAAAAGGGAGTGTTGTGACGTGAAACTTTAGCAGTCTGGCAACCCTTACAGGTACGACACCATCTAGCAATATATATGTTCATGCCGTGCCATACAAATCGGGTATTAATCAAAGGTCTGGTAGCTCTATGTGATGGATGGCCTAAACCGTGCAAGTTTGAAAAAACTTTTCGGCGAAATTTCGCGGTAAGGTACGGCCGGTTGTGTCCCGTGGACACATCACACCAGATCAATTGATTATCGAACGATTTTAATAGTTTGAAATTCATAGTTGATGTAGTCGAGTGTCTCAAACGCGTGAATTCCGCGTCATTAGCTTGGTCGAGACTTAACTCTTTATAGTCTATTACTGGTCCATCGTGTATCGCTGACACTGATGGTCGTGACAGCGCATCAGCGGCGAAATTTGTCTCTCCTTTTACATATCTAATATCGGTGGTGAATTCAGCGATGAATGCTAAATGACGTGTTTGTCGTAGGGATGCGTGCTCAGTCACGGATGACATTACGAATGTCAACGGTTAGTGATCTGTATTAACGAAAAAATTTCGTCCTTCTAAATTGTGTCTGAAATGTTTAATTGTAGCGTATACTGCCAAAAGCTCACGATCGAACGCGCTGTAGCGTGTCACTGCTGGGTTCAGCTTCTTGCTGAAAAACGAAAGCGGCTGCCACATACCGTTTAAAAATTGCTGCAAAACGCCACCGACGGCGACATCACTAGCATCACACGTGATGTTAAGCTGGGCCGTAGAATCTGGGTGCACCAGAAGCGTAGCGTTTGCCAATATCTGTTTTGAGTTTTTAGTCCACTTCAAATCGAAATTTGATTTCGGTGACAGTCTGGTATGTCCTTCATTGGCAGAAGTCAGTAGATTATTGAGTGGCGTCAGCTTCGCGGCGCAATGCGGTATGAAATGGTGGTAATAATTCACCATTCCCAGATATCTACGCAATGCTCGTTGCTTTTCGGGTTTAACGAAATTAACGATCGCGCCAACGGCGCTGGGTAACGGCGAAATGCCTTCGGCGCAAACGTGGTGACCTAGGAAACTTAATTCAGTTGTTCCGAACTGACACTTTTCAGGACCAATGATAATCCCGTACTCCGATAGTCGAGCAAAAATAATTCGTAGATGTTTCTTATGCGTTTTATGATCTGGGCTGGTTACCAGTAGGTCATCCAAATAAACAAAAACGAAATCAAGTCCGCGTGTCACGTGGTCTATAAATCGCTGAAACGTTTGACCGGAATTTCTTAGACCAAATGGTGTTCTAGTAAAATTAAACAAGCCAAAAGGTGTGGTAACAGCAGTCTTGTGTACGTCGGACGGTTCCACCGGAATTTGGTAATAAGCCCTGACTAAGTCGATCTTCGAAAAAATTTTCGATCCGGCTAACCGCTGCGTGAAATCTTGAATATGAGGAATCGGATAACGGTCCGGTACGGTCTGTGCATTCAAACTACGGTAGTCCCCGCGTGGTCTCCAATCGCCGTTTTTCTTTGGCACCATGTGAAGCGATGAGGACCACTCACTGTCGCTGGGTTCAATTACCCCTAATTTTATCATCTCGTCAAACTCACGTTTGGTGGTAACCAGCTTATCGGGTGCTAAACGTCGTGGCCGAGCAAAAACCGGGTGACCTTTAGTCACAATCTTGTGAGTTATGCCGTGTTTGACAGTCTCACCCTTCGTCGTAGGGCGTGTCAGTTCCGGGAACTGGCCGAGGAATTTTGTGTACTCATTTTGAACGGTATCAACTCTGTTCAATGACAGAGGTTTAATCGAAGATAGTGAAGCGGCAATGGCTAGGCCTGTACGCATGAAACCGTAGGTCGAAGTGGTACATAAAAATAATATGCCAGATACAACTATGATAAGCTATGCTAAGCTAGGATAATAGTATTTTGTAAATCGACCTGAGTGAAAAAAAATTTTCACACAAGTCGAAAAACACATTCAAATATTTGCAATGTTTCGCAATAGCGCAACTGTCAAATCGAATATTTCTGTATTTATAAAAAATGTAAACTTCAGAAATAAACTATCGTGAGAAAATTTCGTTCTCAAACTAATAGACTAAATGTGACTGCGAAGAAAAACAGTGACATTTATGATTTAGGAATAATATCTAAAACGTGACTGACAGTAGTCTATGCTGATAAATGATAAAGTATATCATTTCGCTGAAAAATGATGTCTGTGATGAACATTCCACGTTTTTTTTTTTTTTTAATGGTACGTTCATCACCGAGTCATTCTCATAAACGTCCGAATCAATCGCTTGCATCGATTCATTGATTGACGTATAAACCGACTGTGTTCGGTGCGGTTGTTTTTATGTCGTCTGTGGTGGGTGTGTGTGTGGTGTATTGTCGGTGCTCACAACCTGTGCGGCAGGCAGCATGTGGCTTATAGTCTGTGACTGTAAGCTTTGAGCGGTACGTACATAGTATACAGTCAGCATCCCCGTCTCGCCTCACATTAGCATATTAATTACCTACTGCGTGCCCAAATAAGGCGCTAAATAGCCTAGCACGATTACAAACAGCGAAAGGCGTTTTAAAGTGAACAAAAATCTCGCACAATTAGTGGCATAATTTGTTTTCGAAACAACTTATTTACATTTCCTCTCCCTCAATCGTTTTGAAAAAGATCTCCACCAAATCAAAATGGCAGCTTATTTTATGCTAATGTGATGCGGCGACACAGGTTCACTGTCCAGATGCATGCCGGTTAGGGGGGAACACGTGGGTGCCCTCGGCGGGCGAAGAGCTAAGTTAGGGAAACCAAGATGGCGCACACCTACCAAATACAAGTACAATATTCAGCATTCTCTGAAATAACATATGACAATAGTACAAAATATTGACCTACGGTCCTGGGAATATTTTTAAACAGACCAAATAAGACCGTTTATTGACATTCATTTAGGGAAACAATTTATTTTGGCCCTAAACCTATTAAAGGTTACCCGAGTCGAAGCGATATTTAAAATTTCTGTCGATTTGTAGAAAAAATCGGAAAAAATGACGAGATTTCGTCTATGGACTTTAAAATCGAGTTACCCAATTATGGTATTCGACGATAAAAATTGAGTTACCGAAAATACCCGCTTCCTACTCGCCTACAGTGGCATTAATAGGATGAAGGCATTAAACAAACTCTTACAATTAAAAAATGATAGACTATGTCTATGAGAATAATTTTCTGGATTCTTCTATAGAAACCGACTAGGTCGCCATCTTGAAAAGGCACCAAACACGTGGGATTTCGACCAAAAGTTTAGAAATTTATGCCGTTTTCGACGTAAAGAAACGTGCTTCTCTTCTGATAACTCTTTCTGACTAATTTAAACTGGCATATAATAATAACCTCCTGCTTTCACGTACCTTATGAAAAAAATGCTATTGATTTTTTTCAAAAAATCCCTTAAAATTAATGAAAACTATCCTTGAAAACAGCGTCTAGGTGAAAACACTGTTGCGTAGACGATCAGTCGTCAGGGGTCACCAGTATGGGGAGATGGATCACGTCGGGGTGACCAGTATGGGAAGATGGGCCTACGTCGGGAGCTCCATTATGGGGTCACAATGGCCGACGAGGGACTCCGACCAATCTCACCATTAAAACTCAAACTTCCCCCTTCTCCGTCGAGTCGACGGTTCCAAACAAGTCAGAAAACTCTCTTCTCTCTTGTCATGTTTATTTGATTAACATGCGATAACAGTAAAGCACAACCCTCCGCGCACGGCACGTCTCTATTGACTTAGCGAGAGCGAGCTACGGCACGTCTGTAGTCGCTGAGTGTAACGCCTGAAGTCGGGAAAAATACCAAGGCCGCACACATTGCTTTATGTGCGCACGTCACCAAGGTACGGAAACGAGGCGGTCATCCCCATCCCCCCGCGTCCAGGAGGCTGGGGATAAACGCCACATTAACTGAACGACGTCAGGATCCTACACTCCTATGAGCTGCTGTGGTGCTCCGAACAGCTGCATACTTGCCAACCGTCCCAGATTTGGCGGGACAGTCCCGATTTTTCACCATGTGTCCCGCGTCCCGAATCACCCAGAAAAGCTCCCGAATTTTACTACTTGTCCCTATTTTCACAAAGACTAAACCAGATAACTGTTATAAGTTTATTATTCCTGATTTTGGTACAGTGTAATTATTATTTTATCATGTTTTTATGCAGATTTTAACCAGTTTTGATGTAAATATTCTTGCCCTAAAAATGCATCCAGAGAAAGTAAATTTAAAAAAAAATCCCGGGTGCATGCCACTGTTCCCCACCAGCCACGCTGGCACAGTTGTTACGTGATTCACGTATGTGGTCTTGTGAAGTAGCCTAACCGACCAGATGTCCCTCTTTGGATTTATGAAATGTTGGCAAGTATGCAGCTGCTGTTGTGCATAGCGTCTCGTATATGGGATGGCTGCAAATTCCAATACTACATTTAGCGAAAATGTTGTAAGCATGCATATCATTAGAGGCAACCATAAGGGGTATTTAATAAATCATCATACATTTTTTAAAAATATTTAAAATTGGTAAATCATACACTAAATGGGTTGTGAACATTTTTATTGACAAATTCACCAGGTGTCGCTTTATACATATTTTGCTCACCAGGTGGCTCTGATTTAATTCCTATCAATTATATTTGTCTGTTTCCTAGCTTTCCAGAATTAAAACCCTTTTACGATATTGCAAAAACGTTTCGAGAAAGATTGTATGAAAGCGTTTTTAATAAGCCAACATCTCAGAAATGCGTTACACCATTAAAAACATATCAAAAATGTTATACACTGTACATATTATTTGGGTAAAAAAAAATTCCAGTTAGTTCTGGAAACATTTGTGGTCTCCGAGATCTGTGTTTAATAGAACGTTTTCACAAAAAAACATTCCATGAAACGTTTTGTGGTATTATAAAAAAATTAAATGCAAAATTTCTAAGCACAAGTTGTCGCAATATCCTAAAAATGTTTAAACCCCTTTTGTGAAAATGCTTTAAACACAAAGAACCCATTGATATTTGTGAAAATATTTTTGCCATGTTTGACCAACATATTTGTGTGACATTTAAAAAGTGTTTCATGCTACCTGTGTTCTTTGTAAATAATGAATGTTTACTTCAAATAAAGTCAACTCAATTTTAGAATATATTCAACATATCGAGGGGATGATAGGTGATAGTATGGTATGGTAATATTAAAATGAGGAGTATTAAAGTTTATGTATTTGCCAACGATATCAAGTAACAAAATTTGAAATTGAATTATAAAAATAGTTATGATTAGTATGTATTCAAAACATAGGACTATATAATTTCTTAAACTTAATAAAATATTTATTCTAAATAAAACGTTTTGCTATTTAAATGTTTTCCCTCGTGTATACACCTCGTACACTTATTCGAGATAATTATTGACTAATGTTACGGTGTTGTGTAATATTGGTACATATAATTATAGTAGATTATATATTTTTTTAAATTGTAGCGCATGGTGATTAAAGTCTCAAAATGGCCTTTTTTTGACACTTTTGGAATAATGATAAGAGTTTAGGTATTTTACGACAATAAAAAACTAAGAAGTCTATGTTGCTATATGGCGGGAGGGGGGTGCAACGAAATCCTATTCCTAGAAGGCTTTCAGAAAACAAGCAGACGCCTATTTGGCCAACCATCTCTTCTATACTGTGTAATGTGGACATTGGAAACACTTTTAACCCTTTAACCATCAAATTATTTTATTACAATTTTCACCCACTTGAAGTTGTGTCTCGCTGACGCGATCCACAACTTCAAGTGAGTGAAAATTATTCACATTTGACAAAATGGAGGTCAGTGATTTTAATATCTTCTTGATTGATGTCACGTTTTATCTTAATCATGTTCAAAAGCTGTTATTTACCGTGAGAATAAAAATGAAAAAAAACGAATATCATCGGGACCGGCGGTTAAAGGGTTAGCGGCAAACTTGTCTACTCCCTGCATAGGTTGGCGGGGGCCCTGGTGCAGTGGTTAAAGCAGCCTGCTTGGAAAGTCGGAGATCGCGGGCTCGAGCCCCACTATGGCCTTCAAGTTTCAAAAAATGTTTCTTCCCTTCTCAATCGTATTGATTCAATATTGCGGGATATAATATTGTGGGGAGGCAGATGACAGTGTCATCTCGCCATCCGTAGGAGGTTCTTCTGGCTCAGTTTAGCGTATATATGTGCACAGCAGTGGCCTAAAACCCCATTCATTCCATTCCTTGCACACAGGTTTCCTCGTAGATTCCTACTTACCAACCCAGCAGGCAGGCTTGGTCGCTGTTGTGCAGCAGTGTTGACTTTGGAACAGCATTGAACTGGCGTATTATGTATGCTGGAAGGGGTTGTTCCTTTTCTGTTGTGCGGACATTCTGAGCTATTATGATAACAACTGACCTTTCAATTGTTTTCTAACATAATTATGTGACTGTCCATATCAAATAAGGCGGAAGTCGGCATTTGTGAGAGGGCTATACAATCAATCTGAACACCATGAAGTAGAAAAAATAGCATTTTATCAATGTTTCAATTTTGCGATATTCACACGCCAAAATATTTATTAAAAACAGTGAATAAAACCTATCATCAGTGGGTGAAATTATAGCAACGTCCAATACCGATAATATAATGTTTACATCGAGAAAATCACTTAACAAAATCATCCAAGAACGATTGAACACGTTCGAATGCTGAATTGTGTTAAAAATTGAGGGGGGGGGGGGTATGAAATGTCATGAACGATTGCAAAAATAATGCAGTTAAAATATTTCTTTTCTATCTGTTTTTTTCTCTGCTGAACTTCAAGATAGTATCTTTTCCCAGTTGAACTTAGGTCAAATCCTTGACGCCTTTTCATTCTTTTAAGTTTTATTTAGGACTCTTCCAATATAATCAACCAAATTACGCACTTCCAAAAATTCCGTCTTCCGCCTGATTTTATATGGACGGTCACATTATCTACATACATTTAAAAAAAAGTGCGATCAAATATATATATTATGCCAAAAATCACACTGGACACGTTGCATAGGTAGGATTGTTTATTAGTCACGTTGTTTAATTGTTGTCAATAGTCATCCTCGTTGGGATTTTTGATTCGATAATATAAAATCTGCTTGCATGGGGCGACCTGTTGGCAATATGCCCCTTAGCTCTGTATGCTAGCCAAGAAGGAATTATTTCTCCTTCTCGTAGAGTTAGAGAAATTAAATGTCCACGTCGTGCGTCCAGAGAATTGACCTTGCTTTGCCTTTTCACTAATGAGGGGATGGCATGTGTTGGCCGGCTACACATTCTCATATGGCAGTACCCAGAAAACATGAGACGTTGGCTTAGCGTTGGTTCACTGTTGGGCCACCGTCTACGACGTTGGCCCAACAGTAAACCAGCGTCGGGCCAGCGTCTCGTGTTTGCTGGGTAGCACACGGTGGTGAGTTGGTCATCTTTTTTCTGCCATGTGCCTGTGTGAGACGAGTTGTCATGAAGGCTTCATCTCACTCATCATTATTTCCAAGAGCTTATGCCATTGTAAACATGTCAAATAAAAACGCAGCATCCGTTACATTAACATTCAAACTAACTGTTATTTGATATGACATGACTACATATATCTGGTCAATGTTAACCTTTAACCTATACGCACATCATCAGCAACATTTTAAATTCTTGTGTCATCATCATAACGTGTTAACTACCAGTTAACACGTTATGGTTCTGGCACGCCGAACTGTTGATTGAGAGACACCTGTTGAATAACCAAACATCACCAGAATGTTAGTAGACCAGCTACCCTGTAAACACAATACATGTGTAGATCAGTTATCGATGTCGGACCAACGTCATTGTATACATGTTATACTAATGTTTTGTTTGCTGAGTGGTCCAGCGCCGGATTTAGGTGTGTGAGGGCCCTAGGCCAAAATAGGTCTTGGGCCTCAATAGGCACAGTGTCTGGGGGCCGCTTTAGGCCACCAGAAACTGACGGGTTTTAGATTACTGGAGATTAATTCTGAGCAAATAAAAGGGTCAATTTGCATTATATTAAAATTAGATTTCCTTGAAACGTTATTAACATAGATTTAACCTTTAGTTGTGCCTAGTTACCAGGCTTAGTATGATACATATTGGTTTACATACCCATACCAGTTATGAACCTGTTAATCAATCAGGACAGAATAGGGATTAATATGGCTTACTGTCATTTAGATACAGGGAAACTTATGAATTGCATGTAAATTATCAGCATCGGTCAGTAAAGCACAGGGCACACTGGGTATCGGTGAGTGTCAGAGTCACAAAGAGTTCGGGGTTCATTTCCCGGTCTCGGCTGTTTGAAAGAAACAAAAATTGTTTCTTCCCCATCCACTCTTAAAACTCAGTATTGTGGGGAGCCTCCGTGACCGAGAGGTAGCCTGCTCGGCCTCAGACCTCCAGGGTTTGAATTTCGAATCCTGTGTCTGGAGGGCGGTGTCATCTCACCATCCTCAGGAAGTTCTCCTGGCCCAATTTAGCCTGCATGTGCACACAAGTGGCCTAAAGCCCGATTCATTTTTGCATTTTTGTCACAGTCACAGAAACACTGGTGACACGAGTGAAAGCACAGGGGGGCGAACCGGATATTCAACGATCGGGACAGAAAGGGATTAGGACCCATGCCACCATGCCAGCTAGATGCAGGGAAACTTGTGAATTTCATGAAAATTATCAACATTAAAGAGTGAAGCACAGGGGGGGGGGGGCAATCAGTTATTCACCGATCGGTACAGAGTAGGAATTAGGGCTCCCCCTGCCAGATACTGTTTATGTCAAAGGCATCAGGAAAACATGAATTTCATGAGCATTAGCATCTAACACAGGGCCCCCATGCAGCCAGTTGCTGTATCACTATGATACAGAGTAGGCCCCCAAAACCTACCACTAATATATACAGTGCAGACAACGTGTATGGCAATGCACACCACACACACCGCTCTCAGGCTTTGTCGCACCACACGGATCACACACACCGGCCCTGAGGGGGGTGGCGAAAGGTGGGGTTCGCTATTGCACTTCAAACAGCCTGCGTAGGTACCTCGGTAACACCAATATCGCTACTGTGTGCTGAAGGCTTTGCATTTAGCAGGAATATATTTATCCATTTAAAGCTAGCTGTAAAGATGAATACATGCATTCAATTAGCGCGAAATTAAAGTCATTAAAAATAGCCCTCCCTCTCTAATTGCTAAATGTTGTGATATTAGACAATATTCAATTAAAAAATAACACTGTAGGCCTATATATTAAACTTTTCAGTAGATATTTTTTTGAGCAATTAAGTGCAAATAATCAACGGGTACAAAAATAGACATATATTTATTTTATTGTATAGGACATTTGCCATATACACAAAAATATACAATGTGTGAATGCATACGATACCAATGCCGCCTTCAAACACATTTCGTAGTGCCATTGTGTTTATATTGTAATTAATTGCCACTTACCGACCCGGTGGACATGAACCCGCTAGCCATTGTTTATTTGATTTTGGTCCATATTGTACGGCGTTGATACATAATTAATCCAAGACTGGCTAAACTTCTTGTCATGACGGGAATGCTTGAATAATCGACCTATCCATAATCAAGCCTTTGTATGCTAAACGTTCGATTATGGATCTTTTCAAATGTACAACCAACATAGAATTATATCTCAATCACTTTAAGCATTTTTGAGCTTCAAATTAAGGAAAATGAAATGAGAAATTCCTCACAATAAACAGATAAATGTGTGTTTGAGCTTCCCAATAAGGTATATGTGTTATATACAAAATAAATGAGTGCTAAGCAATACCTTTAAAGGGATTGTAGGATAGAAAGTAACAGGATAAAAAGTAACAGTCAAAAAGTAACACGGACAAAAAGAAACAGGGATAAAAAGTAACAGTTAATTAAAAGTAGTATAATAAGGGTATATTTCAGCTCGAATATTATATATTATGTCCGTGAACATCCAATGAAAGTGATAACGTGAATAAAATTGAAAAAATTTACTTATTACGGAAACATTTATCTATATTGATATATTCTGCTTGTAGAAATGAAATGAATCGGGCTTTAGGTCACCTTTGTGCACATATAGGCTAAACTGGGCCAGGAGAACCTCCTGAGGATGGTGAGATGATCGAGATGACACTGTCCTCCAGACACAGGATGCGAAATTCGAGCCCTAGCGGTCTGAGGCCGAGCATGTTACCTCTCGGTCACGGAGGCTCCCCGCAATACTGACTTTCACACGTGGATGGGGAAGAAACATTTTTTGTTTCTTTCAAACCGCCGAGACCGGGAACCGAACCCCGAACTCTGGCGTGAAAGGCAGCGGTGCTAACCACTACCCTAGGGCCCCCGCCCTGACTTGGAATTACATCACTGCAAATAGCAATGTTGGCCATATTCTGGTTGAATGTTGGGCGGCCGTGAAATACGGTGGTACAGCATATTTATTATAAACTTATATATAAATGGACAACAAGACTTATAATAGTTTGCATACAGCCAGCATTATTAGTCCTCAGCTTTGTACATATTATTACTTGTAAAAAGTCACCTATTCAAACATATTAATTGCAGATTGGTAATCTGTTAGAGGATTCAGTTCGAATTGGAATATGTATGTAAAAAAGATATAAAGATATATAGGCCTACTTGTTTACGATATAGATCTACTTACCTAATAACAGTTCAATAATGTATTATAGTTAATATTATTACATGGGTCCCGTTTTATGGTTATTTATAATCATGGATTCATCAGATGAAAATTATATTGCAATTATATTTAGCAGTTGTGGAATATTTTTAGAGGTATCTACACCATTGCTTCCCATCCCCCCCCCCCCTACCAACCGGGCCTTCCCTGACACGCTTTCTTATCTGCGCCACGGCAATTAGTCTTTGATTCAACCCTTTTCACTGATGGCCTGCTCCTGTTGGTGATAAACCCCATGATAAATAGTTACAGGTACACACACGGTGCGCACACTTTGTCACACCACTCGCATCACCTGCACAAGTGTCGTGTCAGGTTTGCCATACACGTTAGCAGTACTATATACAGGTATAGTCCGATATGTGAGAGAAGGTTTCAGTGGGCCCCCCACATTTGGTAGGCCCTAGGCCAATGGCCTATATGGCCTACTGGTAAATCCGGCGCTGTGAGTAGTACCGAAAAAAATTACCTGAACCTGAATGGAAATTCGTGTAATCCATATGAAATGTGATGTCAATTATTCAACAAATGAAGATTGTGGTTGGTCCAACACATTTTAATAAATAAATATAAAATTAATAATTATAAAATATATATTGTTTTGTTATAATAAGCGAAATTGAATTGAATGGTAATTAAAAAGGTGGCTACAAGTCAATGTATGACTAGCTGACTCATTCCTAAATACATTTTTCTATTCTTTTATGACCTTAATCCATCAAATGCCGTGTGAATCATAGGCGCCTACAAGTTTTAATAATATCAGTTTCGCATTTATAAAAATATTATTGACCCCATTCGGCGTGTTGTAAAACAATTAACCCAGTCTTCGAATCACTTCCTTCACTTAACCTAGCCATTGTGGTTCACTAGAACGGATGGTCTAGTGAACCACAGTATGTATGCATTTTAAATTAATGTTTAAGTTTCAACTGATATTTTGAACTGGCTGTCACTTGTGTTCTGGGCTGTTGTTACTTTTAAAATTTCAATTTTTACCCACTTGAAGTTGAATGTGTCCTCTTAGTAGCAGGACACAACTTCAAGTGGGTGAAAATTTTAACCATGACATAGGTATTCAAATGAAGCGGAAATATCTTACTTATAAATTTATCATGATTTCAGGTTTATATAAAAACTATTTCAGCGCTTTAACCCTTTAACCGCCAAATTATTTAATTTGAATTTTCACCCACTTGAAGTTGTGGCTCGCTGACAAAGTGGAGGTCAACTCTTTTCAAATCTTGCTGGTTGATGTCACATATTATCTTTAACATATTTAAAATGTGGTACTTAATGTGCTAATAAAAACTAAAAACCCGAATATATGCGGCACCGGCGGTTAAAGGGTTAAGGGTGATGATGTTATAATTATCACGAATATAATGAGACATAATATGATGCAAGCTGTTGTTTTCCCCAGTGATCATGGTGATGTTGTAAAATTACGCACTTTTTAAAACAAGGCGTCATTGTGGAGAACAAAGAACAATATAATATCACTTTTTCCCTACAATAACTCTTACCATGTTTTGAATAGAACAGATACTCGGATTGATAATGATCTGTGTACATATGCATCCTTATATCTAACATCACTGCTGCTATTGTATCCCATACTATTTCTTGTTGTCACCCATATCCTGTTACATAAATTTCAAGGAGAAATACATAATACGATTATGATATATTTCTCATTTAAGTCATTCTTTTTAACCGAACAAAGACACGTTCAAATGGATTCATGGTATAACATGGTAATAGCACTATTTTTTGGAGCATTAGGCCTATGTTTATAAATAATGTCTGATAGTCAGGGAAACATAGAAAAAAACCCATAAACAAATTCCTTACCAAAATATTTTTGTACCACGGTTTTGTATAAGGTCTGGACTAGCCACACAAAATTCGTTTACTCTGGGGCGGGGGCTCTAGGGTAGTGGTTAGCACCGCTGCCTTTCACGCCAGAGTTCGGGGTTCGATTCCCGGTCTCGGCGGTTTGAAAGAAACAAAAATGTTTCTTCCCCATCCACGTGTGAAAGTCAGTATTGTGGGGAGCCTCTGTGACCGAGATGTAGCGTGCTCGGCCTCAGACCGCCAGGGCTCGAATTTCGAATCCTGTGTCTGGAGGACAGTGTCATCTCAATCATCTCACCATCCTCAGGAGGTTTTCCTGGCCCAGTTTAGCCTATATGTACACAAAGGTGGCCTAATGCCCGATTCAGTTCATTTCGTTTACTCTGGATATTCATAGGAGGATTTTTAGGAGGGTAAAATTCTTAACTTTTTCTGATTTTCATAATAAAAGTTGAGATTTAGCTTAACTTTTATGATGGACATGATAATTCAAATTTAAGATTCTTAGTGGGATGGCGCCCAGGTTCACATCTTTTCTGTCGAGATGTATTGTCATTAGGACAGTGTTCTTTGCTAACTGTGGGTATTATCATATTTTGGAGGAAGTAGCCTAGTATTTTACACCGAAGTCTCATGACATAACTTTTAATTTATGCACTTTGTCATGTGACCCACCAATCCTATCCGATTGTGATATATAGAGCATTGATAAAAAATATTATTCTGAGATTCATTGCAGTGATATTAGGGAGCGTTTATTATTCACGAGTATAGGGGAGACTGAAATGATTCTACAGGTAATAATAATTGTATATAAAATATAAGTTCGGGACTATTAATTTTGTACAGAATTGGTCTAGTGGAGGAGGGTCATTACAAATCTTGATAAAATGACAGTAAAATACTTAAATAAAGCTTATAACATCATCTGTATAAAAGCAGCCCCTTGGGATGACATCAATTTTGGTTTTACTTCCGCACTGAAGTGGTGTATCCCACGGATCATGTTTTTATTTTTTTCAGAATTTTCATATTTTTACAAATATTTTTAATCAACATTTCTGTGAAACCAGAAGAAACCCAAACAAACTATTTGAATACCTGAAGGACGATTGAATGTTTTCACAGCATTGGGCCACATGCTGATGGCATCGGCCCAGCGTTGGGTAGACAATCAGTGCTGCAGGTGTGTCCTCCCGTGTCCTGACTATGAGACACCAATTATCCCCCAATTAGCGGCGACTGCTCTGATCTCACCGTCTGATACGTGGAAATATGTGATGGAAAGTGCTTAATATTGCTGACTTGTTTTGTTTACATGGCAATATACGACCTGGAAATACAACTATTTCGCTCTTTTTCGGTGCTTTAAAATTGTTTTTTGACTTTTTCGTATTTTTAGCTAAGATCAGTAGGCTATATAGCTTCATATAAATTATATTTTCTAAATTGACAACATTGAAAATGTCTCATCCCAAGGGGTCCCTTTAAATTAGAATGATTGAGTAATTGTAACTTTTAAAAAATATGTCACGACTATGGACGAGATTTTGGAAAAGGGTCACATGTTTGTGAGAGCTCCAACAACAAAGTCAATTTTGTCTGGTATAAAGTGAAGTATATAATTATCTACGTAGGCATGACATCACAAAAACAAATAAACAAATCCTATACCTCAGCCCATTTAATTTGGCACCACAACAGTATACCTCATCCATAATAAAACAGCTTTCCAATCTCATAAGGATTGTTTGGCAACGGTTTGACAATCGGGTACATTTCTTGTCAGGACGAAGGAAATTCCCTTTCCTCCGTGTCCCTTGCCTTCCCAGTAAACACAAAACATTTGTATCACATTTGTACAATGTTGGACCAACGTCGAAGACGTTGGGCCGACGTTGTACCAATGTTATACAAATGTTGTGTGCTTACCGTATTCCTCTGCTCTGTAAAGCCAAAAGGCATTAACTACTTTACTTGAAAATTAAGCAGTTATTGCTTTTTGTCGGCCGTGACTTCTCAGTTCAGTTGGCTTCTATTTTGAGATTACAGGGTATCCCTCCATTCATGATGCTGCGCTCTGACGTCATCATTAACGTTGAGAGGTCCTACGCCAGATGAGTCAGAGGCCGCAGTTTCACATTGCACGACGGTAAATCAACCTGGTGCGACGATGGCGCAACGCATGAGATGCTGGCCCATCGTCATAGTTTTGCCACGTCTGTGTTTGTACGTCTCTTACTTGCAGCGGAACTGGTACCAATCACTTTGTCAGCCAATATCCACATCAGCCACAATGTTAGCACAAAGTTGGGCCAATGTGTACAACGTTTAATAAGTTTATTATTGGACCAGTACATTATGAAGCAGGGCTATATTACTAGAAGAAGCCATTGTATGACTAATGTAGATGGGCAGTACTGTTGTCGGGGATGGCTCTACGAAGCCGAAAGGCAGTATCTGATACTGTCTTTTGGCTTTGCACAGCAGAATATATTGCTGGTTCTGGCACTGTTTATGCCAGGCAGAGTCAGTACAATCAATACCTCCGCAGTACCAGCACGCCATCTCCCTCATCTGCAGGCCCGCTCTCATCACAATGACGTCATCTCGCTGCCATGGCAACCGCCGCCAGTTGACATGCCCGCGTTTGACCGCGCGCTTGGCCGGAATTCAAATAGCTCCCACCGCTATCGATACTGACTACGTAGGGGCGCCTGCCTCATGATTAGCGGCTACCTACGTCATTCGTGATGCGATGGGATGCTAAATATAGCGGCGGAGGCTCCACTACGTCATTCCAAAGCGGCATCGCCCAGAACCGCTGCATCCTGACTGATGACGCTGCCGACCCGGCATCCACGAGACGATAACCCAGTATTGTTTTACTGTTGGGCCAACATTAAAACAACACTGGGTTACTGTCTCGCGTTTGCTGCTGCTGCATCTGCTGCTGCTGTACACTCAGATCCCGTACCAAATAGCAGCCCTGAAAACATACCAGTATCTCTGCGTACTGGAATTATAGACCCCCAGCTAAGATCTCTGTGTTACATATGGGGCCTACCATGTACAAAACATGTCACATATTACTTTAGTATCTCATTCTTAACGGAAGACAGCACACACTGACAGAACAGTGGACAGTATAATTTACACCCTTGCCAACTAAGGTACCTTATAACCGAGACCCCATATATACGAGATATCAGAGGCCTATTATATGCCTTTCTCATGATATCAACAAGCTCAGTGGATTGGCTGTAAGTATCCAATCAATAGAGATGCCGCCAGTGCAGGTTTGATGGCTGGCGGACGGCCATTTCTTCCTCCTCGGTTGACAATACTGCTCTACAAAGCCAAACATACAGTATCAGCTTACCTGTAAATTATACAGATACCGCCTTTTGGCTTTACATGCACAGCACAATAACAGTCTCCTACAGCACCTACGTCATTTCTCCGCTCTCTTTGTTTCTATTACGTGTTCGATTGTTTTACCTGTGGATCGTCGTCATACATTAATCATTCATTGATAAAAGGCATGACAATGACTTACTAGATACATTCTGCGACCATAACAATATGCACACCTGCAACGTTAGTGTATGTTCTTCTTGTCCATAACATAGGTATTCAAATGAAGCTGAAAGAGCTAACTAAGACAATAATATTATGATAATTTCAAATAAAAAAAAAATACGTTGGTCTCCACACAAAATTGTTTCAGCGCTTTGAAATTTAAAACACCGAAAATCATCATTCGACCAGCTGGGTTCAAACGACATGCTCTGCTGCTCACCATATTTACACCCTGCTCCTATGTCGTCCCCTTGGATATGAAAGGGTGTATCTGCCACTTCACAAAGTGGCAGATACACCCTTTCATATCCAAGGGGACGATGTGTTTATATGCTACCGTGCCTTATATCGTCCCTTTGGAGTTCAAGGGGTCTAATTATAAGATTGATAACAATAAATATGTTGATTTACTCTTGCTCAGCGATTCTCCATATAGAGCCAGAGGGGGAGGGGGTGATGGGCAGTGGTCACTCAGCTTCAACCACAGTAATACCCTCGTTTTTGCATTAAGCCATTGGTCAGCCATTATTCAAGATTGCGGTCAATATATTATTGAAAGCATCAACTGTGAACCTGATAGTCAGATCAACTGGCTGGTGGGTGTTCATGATAATTATGCAGCCTACACATGACGCGTCTTTTTTTGTGCAAGTTTCGTTTCAAAATGACCGGTCGGCTGTTTAAAAATATGTTTTCCAGATGTTCTGTATTATGAAGAGTAAGCTAATACGTTGAGTTAACAATAGTTATTTATCATGTTTATTTTTTTTTATATTGCGTTTGACCAACTGAGGTCAATCACGCCTACATGATGTATAATTTGAAAACATATGCAAGGCAATATGATGGCCTTATCTATTTTTTATTACATCCTTGTCTGTTGAAAACCAGACCAGACAATAAACTATTTATCTTCACTATGAAGTAGAGTGAGCCTCTAAATGTACGATTACAGATGCACATAAGCTTTCATTATCGACTATGTACATGTAGGCCATTATTAAGTATTATAATTGTTGTTTTTATTCTTGCTTAAATATGGTCCAATCACATAACAGGTCTTTACGAAATTTAGTGCGAGGATATTTTCTAATTTATCATGTTTATCAGATACAATATAAACATTATACCCTGATAACCAGTTCAGCGCGGGGACCGACATTAGACATCAGAATCTGGCGTATGTAGACGCCAGACGTCTAAAGTCGATCCCCTCACTGAAGGAATACAATATTTATAATTACCGCATACCCATAACATAGGTATGCAAAAGACGCGGAAAGATCTAACTAAGATATTTGTGATGATTTCAAATTAAAAAAAACTTTTTGTCTCCCCGTTATTGTAAACATAATATTTCATCGCTAAAATATTCGGGATGAAACTGATAAAGTTCACATAATTATGCTGAGCCTGTACCTAATATAGCTTATCGTCAGTGTACATTGTATAACAGACAGAGAGACATAATATTTTATAGACATAAATAAAATGTCTTCGCAGACCTATTTGTCATCATGTTCATAGTAATATACACTGATATAATTATGTGTACGTATAATACAAGATGGTTTGTTTGGTAAAATCACACGAAAATGTACATGTTATCCCAAACACAATTAAAATATAAAGTGGCATTGCCAAAATAAAACACTGGATATTTTGAAAAAGTAAATGTTTAATGATGACCACTTAAATATAATTAAATGGCATTACCAAGATATGAAGACAGATGTTTCCCGTACCAAAACCAGAGATAAAATAGCTACTATTATATATAATACACAAATGATAAGTAGCAGCAAAAATTCACTCTGGAAAGCGTAGAAACCTAAAGATACATACACATGCATAATTATGTTACTAAAGTAGGTATTAAAACATTATATTGATATTTTAAAAACAAACATAATTTCATGAATTTACAATGAACATTAAACGGCAATAGCTATTAATAGATGTGTGGTCGTTCCAGAGAAAAATGTACGTACTAACAAAATGATAGTACGATAATCATGATAATTAGGCCCCCCTATATTATGTCCTATATATTTAACTTTACAAAAATTACATTAACAGAACAAAAACGAATATAGGGACTTGGATCAATTTACTTCTGAGCTATTCTTATGTAACATTGCAAACGATTTTAAAATAAAGCCCTGTTATATGTTGACGTTGTATCGTCTCGCAACCCCAACTTACAAATATCGCACAGTACGAACAAAACATTGTCACAATTGCTGCGGCGACATTTTAAATATCAACATGATTATTTAATGTTTTAAAGCGTCTTGAGATTCGATCAGCACTTCAAGGATTAACCCTTAATACGCTGAAATACTTTCGTAAAAACCATGGTGATCAAAGTTTTTTTTCAATTTTAAATCATCATAAAAGTCATGGTCAGCTCTTTCTGATTCATTTGAATACTATATGTTGTGGGTCTATACGGCCATTTTATTTTAATTCTTACATTGCGGGGATCGACTATAGACGTCATAACCCCAATAAACCTGACGTCTATAGACGTCAGGTTCTGATGACTAAAGTCGATCCCCGCGCTGTAAGGATTAAGCCATCGAATATCCTGCAGGGGTACACAATTAACAATGGTAGAATAAGCAGAATACTTCGTTCTAATTTATTCTGTACACATGTAAACATTTTAAAATGGTATTTCATCCCATTCAATGATGAGCGATGAGGGATTATTGCATTGCTCGATGGTAAATAATTTGATAGATTTAATTACGTTTGATAAAAATGATATATTATTGTTTGTAATCCTAATTTATCTACAATAATTCAACCACAATTCTCTGGGGGTCTTGTCCCCTTTTTTTGAAAACTAACTTGTTTATAAATCGCTATGGAAATATTAAATGACACTTTAAATTGTGTCATACTATTGATTGTTATTAATCATTCTGCTGATGAAGCCGAGGGTATTTAATTATAAAAATGGTGATCACATCGTTACTTCCTCTCTTTATGAAGGCATCATATATGTAACCATAGTTCTTTGTTATGGTACTTCAAACTTTATAAGTGTTTCACATAACTGGTCTATAATGTACGATGGGGGCTTTACTGGATCTATTATCTTTCAGCTCTAATGATTTTTTTTATTATTTAAATGCGACATTTCGCGTATTTATCTTTTCCTAAGCGAGGCACTCTATGTGAAATTGAGCAATAGAAATACAGATATTCTTCATGTAAAATGTATTATTTGTGGATTAGAAATTTATTCGGTAGGGATCTGAAGGCACCTGAGTTTATTTGAATCTTGACCGACACCGTGCTTACTGTTTATCGTAAATATGCGTTATATTCACATGTAAAGTGGTGCAATCTGTTCAAGTATAATAGTGATGTATATGATGCTTACTACTATGAAGAACCCATGCTGTCATTCGAAAAGAGTACGTTATTTCCCAACTTCACTCACTCACTCACTCACTCACTCACTCACTCACTCACTCACTCACTCACTCACTCACTCACTCACTCACTCACTCACTCACTCACTCACTCACTCACTCACTCACTCACTCACTCACTCACTCACTCAATCACTCACTTAATCAAGTAATCAAGTAATCAATCAATCAATCAATCAATCAATCAATCAATCAATCAATCAATCAATCAATCAATCAATCAATTAATCAATCAATCAAACGCTGATGGCTAAACATCTCATCTGACGATATCGCTTTATATTGAGATGTATATGTTAATTTACAAAATGAAGCTATTTTTCATGTTCTTATCAATTATATTTTTATTTTTCGCTGTCGTCAAACTTGAATAAAATATTGGGTTTAAAATAATATTATTATTATGATCTGAACACAAGTAAACATTTACAGATTATTGCACGCTGCAATGGGTTCTCTATTGTTGAAAATAATAATGCGGGTAATCAGGTGAAATATAATTCTGATTGATTTCTTAGATTTGAGAATTACTATGAACAATTTAACGGATGATAAGTATACTATAGGCATGATAGGTGACGATAAAATAAACAAAAACAGAGATGATTTTCTTTTATATACAAATTGCATTTTATTTTTCATTTTTGTCAAGTTTATATAACATTATAATGCATCACTGGATATTCAATCTGTCCACAAGACAAGACAGTGAAGTGACCGACCCGCAGCCACCACTTGTCAAATTTAAAACAAAATATCAACATGTGCTGTACTTCGTGAGAAAATGACGTGGTAAAATAAGTAAGTTCACAGTAATTGCACCATTGAATAACAATCAGAAGTGTAAGTGATGGCTAGAGAACTTAAATGACATGGAAAAACAACCTCACTGTTCACTTCAGACGTAATTTTACGAGACATCTTTAAGCCGCTAACATCTTTAACGACCAGATACAACTAACATCAAACAATAGTCATGTTAAAAACATAAAACTAAAGAAACGAATCATCGTTTGACAAAAACAACATCTATATTATGAAAGTTTTCGTTCTTAGAACTAATCGTAGTGCAGAAAATTAAGTATAAGTATGCTACAACATTGTAAGAGTAGAAAAATAGGAGCACTAAAGGATTTATATGGCGTCTGTAATACATATGATACAATTTTACCATTCAAGTGTGTAAAATATACGTTTAATAGCCAACTCTCTGGCTCTCAGTTAGCTAACATTACAATGACGCTAGCCACTTTGAGTAAACGATGGTACGTTCTGCTGGGATACAAGGACATGAACAGAGAATGCCCAGTGTGCGGATAGCTAAACAAATCTTCACATAATAATGACAGCGGCCACTTCTACATTAGAAATTAATTCTACAGGGTGTGTAAGATCACCCCGTATATTTTAATTTCCACTGCCTTCGACAGCGGCGAAATATATACTTGGATGTCACATGTAAATGTATGATATCACAGAATAACGATTTACCTTTCAAATAGTACCGATTATTATTATTATTATATATATATAGATAGATATATGTATTTATTTTATATATAATTATATATATATATATTTAGCCAGTACGTATTTAGTCAGTTACTTCACTCACAGATACGAGGACATCTTCTCCCGTACAAGAGAGAAACTTCAAAAGGTTGAGCGCCATCAAGAAACACCCAAGCAAATAATATACGTATGAAGCATTAACAAAGCAAAGAAACAGCTTATATAAACTCAGATATCAACGTTAACAAACAATCGTATTCTGTGGCCAGCACATTAACCAATTTAAACTATTGAATAAATATGAGCAGAAAGATCGACGCTAATTAATTTCAATCTATGAAAAGCCGGGGCCCCTCAAACAATGTGACATAAACGGCTGCTTGCAGCCAAGCCACGCGGGTCCGGGTTACCGTAGATCTATCTGCTCAAGAAAACATTTCGATCTCAATCTGACCGAGCACAGTAATAATTAAATATATGTACATTCACCACCATTACATTGCAAAGGCAATTAATATTCTTTATACGCTCGTCGTACAAAAACCATACATACTGTAACATGTAACTAGATACCAATCTTAAGCCGACCTGGTTTCTTTCAATGCCAGATTAATTTCCACCAGATATGTCCTCTTGATTGGGAGACAAGATGGACTGACTAGCTCTGATTGCTGCCCTCTTTATGATTCATACTGCTTATATACAATATAAGCCTTCAATTATCCAACGTTTCCAAATGAAACACATTGTATTGGGACTAAAACGACATTATGTTCAGATTATCTTGCAAATCTGAGCAAAATGAAATATTGCCAATAGAATTATACTCATCGTTCGGGACACTTTTCTTTTCCGCCTTCAATTCTCTGCATCTATGCCATCAATGCAAGTTATACTTTCTAACAACCCTTATCCAGTTACTGTATAAATACAGGCTCCACAGGTTACAATATTAAAGCGGTTGGAGTAGGTTCAACCAACAGGAGGTGACAATATACACCAGAGAAAGTACAAATGGTGCTTAGAACATAATACGGACAAGGTTATCAGAACCATGTTGTCCAGTTCTACTCTACGTTGAAGTTGTGCTAACCCCTGACTTGACCTTTTTACTAAAGGCAGTACAGCGGGAACATGTATTATCACAAAACAACACCAAAATGTGGCAACAAAATTGCGAAAATAACCGAACTAAAGATACATCACAAACCAGGATGGATCATCAAAAAGTGATCTACCTATCATTGACTGATGTGGCAGGTTCAAGACCTGCCTCATTCACATTATTTCGCACTGTTACCTGCGGATTCTCTGGATGATCAGGCACCATTGAGGTGCTAGGATCGCTTCTACCAGGCCAGTCATCAGATGACGAGGCCGACCTGCAGTCACCGCCCGTTCAGGCGCAGCTGAGGACAAAGCCAATCAGCCAGCTACCCCAGAAAGCAGGGAAATCCCTCCATCGTGAGGATTTCTGCTACAAGGTAAACAACACCAACATCACCAGTTGTGGTTGCTGGTTTAGATGGAGGCTGTGGTGACGGCCAGAGGCAGCATCGTGGTGCCAGACCTGCTGGGAGACCCCAGAGCTGCACTGACCACAGGATCACCAAGGCTGCTGCAGGACACTGATACTGCCTGCTGCAGAAGCTTAGCCTCCTTCTTCATCTTCTGCTTCATGTGCACTTTAGCGTGCCTTTTCTTCTCGTCACTGCGAGCGAACTTCTTTCCACACATGTCGCACGAGAAAGGTTTCTCACCAGTATGAGTGCGTACATGTGTGGTCAGATGGTCACTGCGCGAAAAACTACGCATACAAATGCGGCACTGAAATGGTTTCTGTCCGGTATGGATACGAATGTGCCTGGTAAGTTCATCGCTGCGGGAGAAACGGCGATCACAACCATCTACTGGACAGGCATAAGGACGCTCGTGGGGTGGGGTCTTGCTGGGGCGGTTGGGATATTTTCTTGGTTTCAAAGGCATGAGTTTCATCTGGGCACCAGTTTGTTGGAATGATGACCCGAGAATGTCTAAGTTTGTGAGTTTGTTTTGACCCTGTGAATCAGGTGATGTACTCTGTGGGAATGGCACTGGTGAGCTTGCAAGAAAGTCCATGGGCTCGCTCTTCACGATTGGAACAAACTGTGACACATCATCAGCGGCAGGCTGTAGTGAATGAAAGTCTGGGATGGTTGCTTGTTGTTGTTGTTGAGTTACACTGAATGGAGAGTTATTAATAGATTTGCTGTAGGTAATGTCTTCACTGACATGCATTGTGATTGGTTGTGTAGGCACTGTCAGGATTTGGCTAGTGTTCGCGGTGGTAGCAGTGCTAACAAATCCCAGATCAGCAGCCGTCACCTCTGAAAGCTGAGCTTGGGAACAGCTGCTGTAACTTGGTGGGTCTTTAATGGGGAAGCTTGTCATGGTGGCCACGCTGTAAGGTGGAGGTGGTGGCGGGCTGTAGCTGCTCTCTGCAGGGGAACCCACAGATGAGGCGTAATGGTGTGGTTCTGGGGTAGATTGAGCTGACCCATGTCCAGCCAGGTAACCGGTGGTGAACTGCATTGGCTCTGGAGAGTGACTGCTGTCCACAGATGTGACAGACTGCTGTCGCTCTAAGTGTGAGAGTCCATGGTGTGGTTGTGGTGTGGGGGGCTGACTACAGGGTGTTGCTGGATAACTGGGATGATCTTGACAAGGCTGAGGTGTATTAGCCTGGCTGTGATGAGCCGATACATCACAGGGAATGGGAGAGTCTGCCAGCAGATCTGTGGGGTCTTCAGAGTTCTCGGGTTGGTCAAAGCATCCGGCCAGGTCACTGATGACAGTAAGCTCTCCTTGTTGAGCTAACTGAGCTGGAGTGAGGTTTCCCTGAGTGAGGATGCTGATGAGAGGTGAAAACAGGTTGGGATTGAAACCAGATGAGCTGCTGCTGGGAGCGGCACTGGATGCGTAGGTACTAGAGGGGGTAGTTGCTGTGGTAAAGGTTCCTTTGTAACTGATGCGGTGTGTTGTACCAGAAGGAAATGTTCCTGTAACACCCGTAAGACCTTCTAGCCCGCCTCTCCTTTCTGGTATTGTCACTGCTGCTTCAATAGTAGCTGAAACACATAAGAAAACAACAACATAAATATGACATTCAAATCTAAAAAAATGATCAAATGACAAATTCAATTAGATACATATTTCAAATAAAAATGTTATAATCAGGTGTGTTATGCTTTATATTTAATTGTACAAGTACCTGTCATTTTGAACATAATCTGAGTGGGCTGGAAATGGTTGATTAACCAAGTTATATATCTAATGATTGTTTTTTTTTGTTTTCGTAGTCAAATAAAAAATTGTAAATCCAGTGTTTTTAGAAGTTGTCTGTTCGCTGTTCATGAAATATTAAACTTAGAGGCCATATCTGGAGAATGAGGTGTGTGTAGGCCTGTCATCAATTATAAAGTATGTTTTGTTTCTACTTTGAGAATCGATCAGGTATAATAAAGTAGTGTGGATGACTTGTCAGTCGCATATCACTAGGCTTCACAATGAGTTGTGTTTGAGGTGGGCAGGTTTCTTTTATTTGTCTTGCTATGGAGGATGCCAAAGAGCTGTATTGCTAAAAATAGCCTTAATTCCCACAGAGGCGCGTCCTCCGACGCACGCAAATGCTATTTTTAGCTGGCTGTGGTCTCCGCAGTGCCGGATTTATAGGGTTATTGAATATTAAAGCAGGTCTGCTGACGTCAGAGAGAACTGCGCACAACAACCGCAGCATCCACAGACAAGCACAAGCCCCGGGCAGGCTGGCAACCAAGCATCTCCCTGTTATTGTCGTTGTCATTTTACATTGAGCCGTCGGATTAAACACGTTAACAAATAGCTAGATAAAAGAAATGATTCCACACAACTTTAGTTTTATTAAATCTGGTTGGTCTTAGTTGAAATTATTTTCTAAAATAAAAACAATTTTTTTTAAATATTTTTTTTAATCGGTTATCCTCAAATGATCATCCGCAAGCATTGAATTGTTGTGTATAAATTAATTTATTAGCCCTGCGTGTGACTGTATCATGTCTAAGCTATATATTTATGAAGATAGCAGGCTGAACAGCTGATGCTTGCATTGCCATGGATCCATAGCCTGATAGCTCTTGGCGCTGATCCAATCAAGGTTCTAAAATAAATCGGCCTATGCCATAAAATGAGCCAGGCTCACACAGTTTTTCATACCACAACTAGAACGTATGATGTTGAATTTATTACTACGTTAATTATAAAAGATAATCTAAGGCACAATCAGTCCTGGAGCAACCAAATATCGGTTTACTTTCAATCGCGCATAAGCACAAACGGAGAGTAAGTGAGTGATCAGCTTTGGCAAGTCTGATAAACCTACGCGAACAACAAGGCAATGGCGCACACAACACTCACCGGTTATAGGTAGAGGTTCTTGGCTGATTTCAAGCTCTGATGGGTAGAAGTTGAAGTTGACATCAGATGATGTGGTAACAGGTGTATTGAGGCTGTCATCCACCAAGTCCCCAGTCAGTCGGGATCCCAATCCAAGCCCCATGGCGGCCACCGGATTGTTCTGTGGGACACGGGTGTCGAAGCTGAGATTGAACTGGTCAGCCAAAGCTACCTGCGACAACGTATCCAAACCGTCCATAATCATTATATATGTCCAATCGTGGTTTCCGAGTGAGTAATCCACAAATCACTGCTATTTAATCGAGCATATATGCCCGTCGTTATGTCTCTAATGTGGCTAAATGTGGCGTTTCAGTGTTGTTTTGATAGTGGTATGTTCTACGTATGATTTGGTCGTGTGCTCTGGCCGTCTATGAATGAATGTTAGCTTATATACCCACAACTTTATGAATGAAGCTTTCCGACCTCCCCTCCATATTGGGCCGGTCTCTCAGCCAATCAGAGCTCATATCTGCCATGGACGGCACTCTATAGTAGTGACGTCACAATGACGTTTCGGGGACTCCCCTCCTACTGGAGCCTTGCCAGCTTGTCTGGGATTGCAGATAATGTATCTAACGTGGCGAAATATGACTGTAAATACCTTTTTTATTTCACAAAAATGAAATTTTAACTCGCTTAATATATAGTGCGATGGGTACTGCGTTATATTAAAGCGAAAAATAGAATAAAATATCTTATTTTGGTGAGTTAGGGGACATAGTATGAAACGTGAATAAATTATACCCTCCCTTGGCTGGCCCGGGAGAGCCCGGAACGCCGGTTTCCATATATGGGGGCGACATATTCCGGTGTGTATACGTCATTCATTCATTAGCTCCCCATATATGGCACCTACTTCCGACAAAATCTTCGACAATCTTCGGAAGCGACGGAAATGTCCTTTTAAGGGAAGCGTCGTGTCCGAGCTACAAGTAGTGCCAAGAGAATCTGATTTTATGAATGGAAGCTTACGATGGCATAGTACAACTTGTTCTGCATATGATTGAATATTAATCGTGAGTTGGTTGCTTGCCAACCAGCCCCGACTCAGGCGGTGTTTTCTGCCTGCCACACTGGTAGTGTGTATATCTGCTCTGCCGTGCAGAGCCGAAAGGCAATATCTGCTTACTTTACAAGTAAGCAGATACTGCATTTCGGTTTTGCATAACAGTGCTCTATTTATTATGATTCCTCAGAATGTTCTGGTCTTGGATGTGTACTGTTAACTGTATCAACTACATGTATACGCCGTCTACGTCGATGCTGGGCATTCCGCCAAGAGAATTATGGTCAGCCATATATTTTATGGTGGCGTTACTTACAGTGTATACCAGGTCTACTAATATTAACCACTATACCACAAGGGAGCAGCCTCACGATTGTCGATATAGTACAGCTAGCCCGGCGTTCTACCACATGGATTAATTTCTCAAACAACAGAGCCTCAGCGGACGTATTCCATAAGACGATTTTTAATAAACTGACAGCTAAGTTTAGCTTTACGTTCATGTTGTGACTTAACAGCTTATCAGATCGTTTGATTTTATATTGGGTAGCGTTAGTCACACAGGCAGTTAAAAAGTGCTTTATTGGTGTAGACTTTTACCATGTTTACTGACAGTTATAAACAATAAGGGAGGGTCTGCATGTTTTCATAGAAACTGTTTCCCATATTGAATGTTATGATATTCGTGGGTACCGTGAAACTTCTATTATGTGACGTCACAAGACTGTGTAGAACAGTGATTTCCCAGAGCTTTAAACATATATTGTGACGTCACATATTTACTAACTGTTGATAAGTGACATGTAGTCCTTATAATTAAATGGGCTATTTTTTGAGGTTTTGGTACATTCTTAAAGGAGCTGAATCGAAAGTTTGACCTAATTATTCCAACAGCTGTGAAGATTTGGCAAAAATATATAGGGTATTTTATTTACGCTAGACTAATAATATATGGTAATTCTGGAAATAAAGCTGAGTATGCCGAAGTTAATGGGGGCGTCATAAATAACAAGATATAAAAAAAAAAAATGCAAAAGTTCAACAATTAAAAATACAATAATTAGTATCCATATTAGTCACGCTTCAGCTAGTAAAACTGCGCGAAAATTTAATTAGCAATCATTTCAATTTGTTATCACAAATTAAGTAAATATTAGCGGTTTTTAATAATTTATTTACGCACTAGACACAACTCACTGAAAAGGGTCAATTAACCTCATCAGTACATTCCGAGCAATCTCAATACATGAGCCAATGCTGGCTTAATGCTGGCCCAGCATTGGGCCTAGTACCCAGAAAACACACGATACTGACTCAGTGTTGAATTAATGTCTGGCCGCTGTCTGCTACGCTGGCCTGGGACGTTAAATAAATGTTGGTTTAATGATGGTTCACCGTCTACGACGCTGGGCCAACCTTACATCAGCTTTGGTTCAAACCCAGCAACCACGGGACATTCAACCACGGCTGTTTCAATGTTGACCCACCGTCTGCGACGCTGGTTCAACATTGAAACAGCGGTGGTTGAATATATCGTGTTTGCTGTATATTGGACTGCCGTATGCCTGTGACGTCTATATCAACACATTATCGATCTGCACCAGCCAGCTATTCTGGCACCAAGAGGTCATAATTATGCTACCTTGCCAAGAATAGGCCCAGGCCCAGATAATGTGACATTCTGGCTCCAATAGTTACATATCCAAGCATAGTTGGGCTTAAACTGTTAAGTGGTCTATAAGCCTATCACGGCTATCAGAATATAAAATTACTAGTTCACGGCGGGCCCTTATTCTATGGTGAATTTAATAAGCCTGTGGATGCACACGTGAGATATAGTATCCGAAATGTCAAGATTATTCTGATGTTCCACATTGTAGCCAGTGCAGCATTGTGACCTCGTCGGGATATTGTTTTATATACAGAGAGATCATTAGATATACTGTCCATAAGATCCAGAGGAATCACACTCCACAGCCACTGACACTATATCATGTATACGTATAAATACAATGAAATGAATGGGGTTTTAGGCCACATTTGTGCACATATAAGCTAAACTGGGTTAGGAGAACATCATGAGTATCGTGAGATAAATGACACTGCCCTCCGGACACAGGATTCGAAATTCGATTCCTGGCGGTCTAAGGCCAAGCACGCTACTTCTCGGTCACGGTGGCCCCCTATAATATTGAATCTTTACGAGTGAGCCGTGAAGAAACTTTGAAACTTGAAGGCCAGAGTGGGGTTCGAACCCGTGATCTCTGACTTCTCAAGCAGGCAGCTTTAACCACTGCATCCCCGCCCCTATAGCATAGTAATATATAATATGGGAGTGGGGAGAACAACAGAAGGCGTTTTAGCGGTAAATCAGTATTATAGCATGGTTAGATTGATAACACAGCGTTTAGCCCTTAACCCTTTAAGTGTGACTATGGTCGTTTTTAATTAGTTTTATTAGCCGATCCAATGACTGTTATTGTCATTGGGAATGAAATCAGCGTTTAAACACCAACATTTGCTATAATAATGTGTTTATCAAATTGTACAAATATGAGTATTTTTCACCCACTTGAAGTTGTAAGTCGCGGTAGCGATGCACAACCTTAAGTGGGTGAAAATATAAATTATTTATTTTAGCGCTCTAAGGGTTAAATACTCCAGTGAAAATTTAATGTTTACGATTTTACGGACAGTCGGCTGTTATAATAATAAAATAATAATAAAATTACTATAGCGCCATACACCAGCCCTTACGCTCGTTATAGCAACATGAACATAACTTTTTAGTACCTAACCATAGGGTGACTGCCCTATGTTCAGAAGTTTCTATGCTCAGTAGGTTCTATTTTCAGAAAATATTTGTTCAAAAGGTTCTATGTTCACAAGGTTCTATATTCAGAAGGTCCTATGCTCAACATTAAACTAGCATTAGAACGACGTCTTGTGTTTGCTGGGAATTAATTAACATCGGCAAAAACATGGCAACCAGAAATGTCATGTGCAACAGAACCCAAAGTTAAATGTGTTAAATGTGTCCGAATGATCACGTTTATATGAGTTATATATATATAAGCTAGTGGAGATCGGGAGTGTTAGGTCACACTGAGTATGATATGAGGGTGTATGTAGTATATTGAGCATGATGATGAGTCACACACAATGTCAACTTGTTGCTTATTCGTGGACCCATGACAGAACCCATATAGCTGTTATTGTGTATACAGACAAGGGACATGATACTGGAAGTAAGCTTCCCCTGAAGATAATAGGGCGTGTCATTACTAATTTTTATAGCTACACTCAGAGACATACATATTAGGAGCTACAATGGATATGCATATTATTTACTCATTTACAAAGTAATTTGAAAATAAAGGCGTAATAAACTTAAACCAGTTGAGTGAAAATTATTCATCTTTGACAAAATGGTAGTCAACTTTTTTCAAATACTGCTGATTGATGCCACATTTTATCTTGAACATGTTAAAAAGGTGGTTGTTAATGTGCTAATAAAAAATGAAAAACCGAATATATGCGGCACCGGCGGTTAAAGGGTTAGAAGTAAAGCATTCGGCAAATTTACATCGTCGTAGACGGTGAACCAACGTGCCCACTGTCTGCTGGGTACACATCACAGTTCTGCATAATAAAATTACACTAATATAATGTGAACATGGTCATGATGGTGAGGTGAAGTAAACTGGTAAAAGAATACCTGGCCCTTTAAGCCCTCGTGATGCATTAAAGCATCATTTTACATCCCTGAAAACAGACTTTATTTTCCTACAACTGGGGGTTTTAGAAAAAAAAATCATGAAACTGGTTTACTAATACATGGCAATTTTCTTTAATTTTTCACCCACTTCAAATCATCTTCGTCCACTACAAGTCGAGAATTGCGACAGCAATTCGCGGCTTGTAGTGGATGAAGATGACAATGGTAAATTCAGGCTTGAAAGGGTTAATGCATACCATCTAGTTCAGGGTCAGGGACAATTCGGTGAATGAGAACACAAGAGTAGTATTGTTACCATGGTTACTGGGTTTAAAAATATATTTTAAAAATGTCTTGACGAAAGACTCGGGACTTAATGCTAGTAAACAGAATGACTTCATCAAGCTGTGTGTAATATATTTAATGACCAAATAATCTGATAATAATGTCTATATTATACGCTTCAACATTAATTTATCATAATTATTTCCAGCTTGTACAATCATTATCTTGATTATTTAATGCTTTATTTTCTTGTGTCGTAGTAGGCCACTATATGTTTTTATGTATAGATGTATAATACATGTTTTCTACAAAATGGTTAGCATGATTTACGTTGATATAGCTTATCATATGCTGACTCAAACTGAAAGTCGTTTAATGTCAAAAGAAAAAATCTTAACTGATACAGGCAGGCCTAGTGCCCTCTTGATCATAAAACCAACGTTATAGGTAAACGTATCGTGCTAGCTGGGCTAATTTTAATTTATACATCTTACACCGCTAACATGGCTAAGGACTATAGTTCTTTTGAATCCGTTTTATTGGTAGATAAAATCACTGATATTAGAAATCGAGATTTGCAAATGTTTAGTCTCAAATTAAAATCAGCAATATTCATCCACTTGAAGTTGTGGGTCGCGGTAGTAGACATGGTAGACACAAGTTCGAATGGGTGAACATTTGAATTGTATCTATTATATTTATTTGAGGCTTTAATTTCACGTTTTAAGTGCATTTTCTTCGATGTATCACGATGATCTTTGTGTGTAATGTAGCGATACTGGTTGTAAATATTGGATTGTTTATTTTGTTTCCCTGGTAATATCATTCTGTCATGTGGTACAGCGTATGTGCACTATCTGTCACAGTGAATGCCTTATCGTATGTAGTGTTATATTGCGGGGGAGATGCCGATAAAATTTAAGATGTTGTCTATGTCGTCCTCTTGGATATAAAAGGGTGTATCTGCCACTTTGTAAAGTGGCAGATACACCTTTTCATATCCAAGTGGACGATGTGGGTTTAGGATTGGGCCACCGTTGGCAACGCTTATCAAAAATCATGGACTGTTGTACACATGGACACTCAATATATATAATTAAGAAAACAATCAACAACATGTTGCAAATCATGTTATTGTAATTTTAAATCAACCACATCGAGAATATTCTATATATTTTTATGGATATTCAACTCTCTTGCCACAGGCAGAGTTTACATTATGTCAGGTCTTGATACAGACATATCATACGTGTATGTCTTTGATACGATTTTCAGTATTATGTCCCTCAAATGGGCAGTGATGTGTAATGCGGTTATGAACGAAATTACTTAAGTAGGAAAGTATGCGTTACACAATCCCATAGTGTTGTGAGGTTATTTTTTCATACATTTGTTATTAAAAAAAACGCACCAAAAAGTGTACTTTAAAGTGTATTACGTGACTAGACCTACTTCTGAAGTTGTTGCCTTCGGTTGTCCTGGTGGGTTTTCCATTATTTATGGTTGTGGTGGATCCAACCACCAAATTTGATCTTCTAGTCCTCTGTCCTGAAACCCACAATAATCTGGAATTAAGATATTTTCACAAAAGAGTACTGGACAAGCAAAGTATAATATAAAGGTACACACTGCGAAAAAAGTGATATCTGTGCGCGTCCCTGTATCATCTAAACAATTTACACTCAATGTTTGCTTTACTTTAAACCTTGCAGTGCGGGGATCGAATTTAGACGTCAGAATCTGACGTCTACATACGTCAGATTCTGACGGCTAAAGTCTACCCCCGCACTGTAAGAATTAAAATATGTATAATGGGTGTAGACTCGTAACATAGGTATTCAAATGAAGCAGAAGGAGCTAAGTAAGATATCAGTATGATCTGAAATTGAAACAAACCCTTTGGTCTCCATGGTTTATACAAAAATATAATGTTCTTTAAATGTTGTTTATCATGTTTATTATGTGAAATATAGGTTGATAGTGCTTCTCTCATGTAGTCACACTAACTTGTAGCGAAATGGCGAGAGTAGGCGTAGTTTGGAGTAGAATACTTTAACCATGGTGACCACGTAACAATACATTGGCCAAAATGATTTCACATAAATTTGTTTATCTGGTAATAATAAAAAGCCCTCGCAAAGCAATGTCATAAATAATTAAGACAATCAATTAAGACAATTTAAGACAATGTTTTTTACTCGTGTTACGAGCGGGTTAAGAAAGACGTCATGGTCTCGTTTGCTAGCAATATTTTCATGCAACGTACAGTTCTACCAAAATGGTGGACAAAAGAATGACCTGGAATAAGAAATATCATGAATCGTCGACATCATTATAATGGACTACGCATACATTTTCGTCTTATTGACCTGATAAATACGTTATTTCTATTTTAGACGGGATGGATGCACCTATAACCATATTTACACAAGCTATATACGATATGATACACAATTACTCTTTTCCGCTGAGATATCTATTTTAAATTTTCACCCACTTTAAATTGTGTCTTGCTACCGCGACACACGACTTAAAGTGGTTCAAATTTACTCCCATTTGTTTAATTTGAGACCAAACATTTGGGAATCTTTGTGTTTAAATGCCTATTTCATTCCCAATAACCAGTAATTTAACCTTCTGATGAAAGAGCTGATAACAGTTACTATGGATTTGAAACTTAAGTTGGAAACGTAATTCACCACGCTTAGATTGAAGAATTTTTTGCTTTTTGTATCATGCTCGCCCCTCTCTTAGGTACCATCTGTTCAGGGGCCGATCCAAGATTGCGAAGGGGGGATCCAATGTAAAATTGGTTGACCTCACTCAATTAAAAAAATGTGTAAAACACTGGGTGGGCGTAAGGATGAGAATTAAATTACCCACAGCCTGCCCCAGTAAACACAAAACATTTGTATAACATAATTGTACAGTGTTGGACCGAAGTCGAAGACATTGAGCCGGCGTTTGTTGGGGTGGTTGTGGCTAAACATGCTAAAAGAACCAAACCTACTTTACTCACATGAAAACATCTTAGCCACACCTTAGAACATCTTAGCCACAGAAAAAACAAAACTTGACAGACACAGCCAGCTGGGGCACTGGCTGGGATAAACACTGATAAACTTATATGGAAGAGCCACAGGGACAAGTGGGAGGTCATTTTAAGAGGTTTTAATAGGTTTCTTCCCCCTGGATAACAAAGTCTTCCAAGATTATTCCATGACGATTTCGTTAAATTCGAGGACATTTCATTGACAAAAAATTCGAATTTAACATGTGATTTGATATAAATTTCTTATGAAAAATAAGACGGAACTGTACGAGCAGTCATTATGCTGTAGATCTGGTAATTTTCTGATTTTGGGACTTTTCACGAAGTTTAAAATTCGCGAATTCACGAGAATTAAAACCTGTCAGCGTGGTGCTGCATGTCCCAGCAAACACAAAACATCTGTACAGCATTTATACAACTTCGGCCCAACGTCTTCGACACCAACCATAATGCTGACGAGACACTTTACTTAGAGGCTTACTCAAATAACATGGGCCACAAAGTGGAAAAGCAGTGTAGCTAAGTATACAGTCAACATGGGGTCAATCATTCAAACGATCCATAATATTGGGGGCTACAAGTATCATGAGTATTAAGAATGACAATTTGTCATGATTGTTTTTATTATAAATACTCAAAGCCTTACACTACAAACCATCGGTTACATATTTATGTAGCTACATGTATAGTAAACCCAAACCACAAGGGGTGATAATCGCACACTGTCAGACACAGCAAACACGAGACATCGAACCAGTGTTGCGCCAGCGTCGTAGCAGTAAGTGCTTTTTTGGTGTCCTCATCTAATCAACGCGAGTGTCAAATATTGATTTTAGGCGATTCTTGAGAATTTAGTTAGTAAGAGGGGGTGGGTTCGGGACCGCCATATCCCCCTTATGGATCTGTCACTGCTGCTTTTTTAATATAAAACATATGAGGATTGATGGTGGAATTCCGGGAAAAGGGTCCATTCCACGTGACCTGACTGTCTATCTTGTCCGGTCGTTCTGGTCAACTGGTTGTGTGTTTGTTCTCAGGCGACTAGTAAGGCAGGCGGCAAGAAAATTGATGTGATAGCAGCACGTGGCTCCAATGTTGGATAAACGTCACTAACGTTGGGTCAACGTTGAAGCTGTGTTCTCAGTGAGTTGTTAGCGACCGCTGGTCCACTATTCTGCTCAGAAAAGGCAAAAGGCAATATATGCTTACTATGTGTAGCTCGAGGATGATCCATTTTATGCATTTGATATCACATGGAGCACTACCCAGCAAACACGGGACATTGTCCATGTGTTGTTTCAATGTTGGGCCAGCGTCGCAGACGATAGGCCAACATTGAATCAACACAAGGTTAATGTTCCGTTTTTAACTTTTTAATGACAGTGCGACCTCTAAGCTGAGCATGCGGGCATGGAACTGAAAAGTTACTGATTGTAAAAAAAATATTTTCGACCTGATTTTTCAGGGATATATTCAAATATGTCTGTCCAAAGTAATTGTACGGGGTCAATCTGTGGCTGAAACCACATATCATAAAGGTGTTTGCTTTTGACAAATATTCTGTGAAACGCAGTGACGTCACCGGAAACCGTTTTGAATGGGAACTCGGTGAAAACAAAGTTATATAAGACCCCCTCCCCCATACTTCATTGTATAAGCTAGCTCGGTAACAACAATGGAGGTCAAGGCTATTGAGTTTCACAGAATAATCTAATAAATGTGCGTAATAACTCTGTGCAGACTGGTAGAGACATCCTCTCATATCCAATAGGATTACAATTTTATATCTACTGACAACATGAAGTTTTACAAGATTACATAAAACAAGAAAGCTAAACCAGGAGATGTGGTGCAAACAACACAAATCACTGTGTGGAAAAATAGCGGGTGACGGGTATGTATTTGGGCAGTTTTGCTCAGAGGATTTTTTTTTTTAATATTTATGAATAAGTATTGATAAATCATCTCGGCAGATAACACAACTTATCTCGGCAGATTAGACAGCTCGCCTCGCAGAATAACACTGGTCTCGGCAGATTACATAATTCGCCTCTGTAGATTACATAACTCGGCTTGAGAGATTGCATAACTCGTCTCGTCAGACTACATAACTCGCCCTGGCAGATTACATAACTCGCCTTGGCAGATTACATAACTTGCCTTGGCAGATTACATAACTCGTCTTGTCAGACTACATAACTCGCCTAGGCAGATTACATAACCCTTGGCAGATTACATAACTCGCCTTGGCAGATTATATAACTCGTCTCGTCAGACTACATAACTCGCCTTGTCAGATTACATAACTCGCCTTTGCAGATTACATAACTCGCCCTGGCAGATTACATAACTCGCCTTGGCAGATTACATAACTCGTCTCGTCAGACTACATAACTCGCCTTGGCAGATTACATAACTCGCCTTGGCAGATTACATAACTTGTCTCGTCAGACTACATAACTGGCCTTGGCAGATTACATAACTCGTCTCTGCAGACTACATAACTCGCCTTGATATATTACATAACTCGCCTTGGCAGATTACATAACTCGTCTCGTCAGATTACATAACTCGCCCTGGCAGATTACATAACTCGCCTTGGCAGATTACATAACTCGCCTTAGCAGATTACATAACTCGCCTTGGGGGATTACATAACTCGCCTTGGCAGATTACATAACTCGTCTCGTCAGACTACATAACTCGTCTCGGCAGATTACATAACTCGCCTTGGGAGAAAACATAACTCGCCTTGGCAGATTACATAACTCGCCTTGGCAGACTACATAACTCGTCTCGGCAGATTACATAACTCGCCTCAGTAGTTTACAAAACTCGCCTTGGCAGATCACATAACTCGCCTTGGCAGACTACATAACTCGCCTTGGGAGATTACATAACTCGTCTCGGCGGATTACATTAACTCGCCCTGGCAGATTACATAACTCGCCTTGACAGATTACATAACTCGCCTCGGTAGATTACATTACTCGCCTTGGTATATTACATAACTCGCCTTGGCAGATTACATAACTTGTCTCGCAGACTACATAAATGGCCTTGGCAGATTACATAACTCGTCTCTGCAGACTACATAACTCACCTTGATATATTACATAACTCGCCTTGGCAGATTACATAACTCGTCTCGGCATATTACATCAGTCGCCTTGGCAGATCACATAACTCGCCTTGGCAGATTACATAACTCGGCAGATTACATTTAACTCATCTCGGCAGATTACATACCTCGTCTCGTCATATTACATCAGTCGCCTTGGCAGACTACATAACTCGCCTTGGCAGATTACATAACTCGTCTCTGCAGACTACATAACTCGCCTTGGCAGATTGCATAACTCGCCTTGACAGACTACATAACTCGCCTTGCCAGATAAGTCGTCTCGGCAGATTACATGAATGGGCTTGATAGATTACATAACTCGTCTCGACAGCTCGCTTTGGCAGATTACATAGCTCGTCTCGGCATAATTCATAAGTCGTCTCGGCAGATTACATAACTACATAGCTCGCCTCGGCAGATTACAAAACTCGCCTTTGCAGATTACATTAACTCGCCTCGACAGATTACATAACTCGCCTTGGCAGATTACATAACTCGTCTCGGCAGACTACATAACTCGCCTCGGTAGATTACATATCTCGCCTTGGCAGATTACATACGTCGCTTTGGCAGATTACATAACTCGTTTCGTCAGACTACATAACTCGGCTTGGTATAGATTACATAACTCGCTTTGCAGATTTGTCAATAAAAAATGTCCACAAGCTTACGTAGAAAATTCAATACATGATAGCCTGGAAACTTCTAAGTTAACTTTTTTCATGCAGGAATTGGGTAAAATTGTGTTCAGATGTGCAGGTGTGATTTTTGTTTGCTATACCTAGGCCTAACTTATTAACAATTTTGCTCTTATGTGACGTTGACCAATTTTCAGATATTTTATGTTTTGGTGCTATATGAACATGATGAATTATCCCCGAACAAAAATGAGTATTACATGTTGATAACATTTATAATGAAACATAATTAGGAGTGAATGTGCCGCGAATTAAGGGCGTAGAGTTCATTGATCTTGGACAGTGATGAATTAATATCTTTATGTGACTATGCGGGCTAATCTGTGTCTCATTATCTAGCCCTTATTGTGGTCTATTGAAATATGTACCTAGGCGACTTAAGGAATACAAAGAAAATTTAATTAAAATAATACATCACTTCATTGCTTGATGTATAGCTTTGTTATGTAAACCCTTTAAGCCCTCACGATGCTTTAAAGCATCATTTTACATCCCAGAAAACAGACTTAGTTTTCCTACAACTAAGGGTTTTAGAACGAAAATTTCTATGAAACTGGTTTACCAATACATGGTGATTTTCTTTAATTTGTAAAACACATCAAGACATCTTCATCCACTACAAGTCGAGAATTGCGACAGCAATTCGCGGCTTGTAGTGGATGAAGATGACAATGGTAAATTCAGGCTTGAAAGGGTTAACCCTTTGCTTGCTAATCACGGCAATGGTCGCTGTTAATGCGTTTTTAACCGGATAACCCACTGCTTGAAAAAAATGACTGTTTAAACATCGATATTTGTAAATGTTTGCTGGTTTCAAATTAAAAAAAAAGATGGAGTAATTTTCAACCACCTGAGGTTGTGGATCGCGGTAGCGAGACACAACCTCAAGTGGTTGAAAATTTAAATAAAGGATAAAGGTTGATGACTGTCAACTTAGGATGAAATTAATATGTCATAAATTGTGGCCTTCAATGCGAGAAGGTACATCTCGTCTTCTTTGTTACAATTATTTTTGGCATTATTTGAAATTTAATTTTAATGATTACATAACAAAATTTAAAATAATTAAAATCTCATTAAACAAAAAGTATTACAATTTTTAAAACATACTTACATCAATTAAAAAAATTAATTTAGGAAATGTTTGACCTCATTGACCTTTTCGCGTGACAGGTCAAAATCATTCTGTATTACAAAGATATGGTGCGGAAAATAATACTAACGTTAGTTCTTCTTTTTTAGCATTTTATAATAACTGCAACAAAACTGCCATTGAAACCATTTTATTCACCCACCCCCATCCATATAACAATCTTTATGGAAAACAGATGATATTTTAATGAGTGATCGATTTTGAACTTTATGTACGCTCGCAATTTTATGGAATTCCGTGCATTGTTTGACCAATCAACTTTAAATATATTAATCATGCATGATTTAACTTGTTTCTTGAGAGTTTCTCAGATGTCGTTGTGTTTTTTCTCGGATTAATAATGACCTGATGTACGAGCACCAATTTGTTTCACCGATAAAATCTAGAGACATCAGCGAGTTGTACACTTTTCTCAAGCAGTTTCTAGGCATGGAAATCAAGAATCCAGTATTTTATTGCAATAATTTGTTGTTTTATAAAGAGAGCATACCTTCCTGTATATCCATAAATAGTATAACAGATATGCTATGTTGTTTAACTGTAAGCATATTATGATAAATAAACCACCCTCACATATACAACTGTATATTTAAACTACATAATTATCACCTAGCCACCATACAATAATTCCGAATATTGCTTTGCGAGCTTGTTCAGCCGGTTGGGAATGCTTGTTATACAAATATATTTTTTAATATTACTAAACCAAAAATAATATTATTCTTTCTACGATTTCTAGTATATTTTCGCCCAATTTAAATTAAATGTTTCGTATATAATATGTCTGGTTGTAGATCACAATTTGTGTTCTAGTAATACTTATTTTTAGATTCCAAAATGCCACCGTAGGGCTTACTTATAAAATAAAATAATTCAATTTCTGCCTGTTGATTCTCTGCAAATTCTAAAAGGAGGAAGATGTCAACAAATATCGCTTAAACTGCTTATCTTGAGACCATATTCAAAATTTTATTATTTTCCGAAATTCCGGAACTTGGGGCTTATGACAATATGCTTTTTGACGTCCGATATAAGATTTGTAAAAAGATCTTAACAAACACAACACAATCATGACGTTGACTCAATGTTGTTTTTATGTTGGGCCAGCATCGTAGACGATGGGCAAAGATTAACACAGCATTGGGTCAATTGGAATCAGACATAGTAAGACTATTTTGGTAGCATGGAAATACATTTTCTCAAGACCATTACAATAGGTCAATTGTGTACTTTAACCCTTTAGACCCTCACAATGCATTAAAGCATCATTTTACATCCCTGTAAACAGACCTAATTTTCCAACAACCAAGGATTTTATAATGAAAATTTCCATGAAATTGGTTTACAAATTCATGGCAATTTCCTATAATTTTTAAACCACATCAAATCATCTTCATCCACTACAAGTCGAGAATTACGACAGCAATTCGCGGCTTGTAGTGGATGAAGATGACAATGGTAAATTCAGGCTTGAAAGGGTTAACTCTCAACTCGATATAGCGTGGAAGCATTTTTCTAAGTTATCTCTTGCTACCGAGATAGACACCTTGAAGGAATGAAAAAAATAAACAATTTATTTTCTATCAAGAAGCCTATTTTCATTATTAAAATAGAGTTTTTAATCATTGTATTACATTTTAAGACAGTTGTTGTGAAAATGAAATGCTATATTTATAGTGCATTTATTCTAGATTTGTCATATATAGGTTACGACGCTGGGCCAACATTAGCTCAGCATTGCGTCAACCTGTCGTGTTTGTTGGGTATATATATGCGGCCCACACTTCGTGACAACAAAAATCTATCTTAGCGACTGGAATAATACATATCACTAAATAGCAAGGTTAACTCGATTAGCTCGATCTAAATGTCACTCAGTTATAATACTTTAACACTGGAAATGCCAATAGGCCTTCCCTCCCTTGCCATCACTACACAGCAAACACAATGTTGGGTTGATATTGGGCCAGCGTCTAAGACGATGGCCCAACATTAAACCAACATTGGGTCAACGTTTCGTGTTTGCTGGGTAACGTGCGCAGAAAATTAAACATTTAAAATGTTTGGACGCGTTAGTTTGAACCCATCAAACACGATAGGTTTATTTAATGTTGGTTCAATGTTGAGTAAACGTCTCGTATTTGCTGGGGGGTCCAACCTTGTATTGTTGTAGGCCCTAGTGTTGTTTTTTTAGAAATGCCTATGATGACTGAGAGAATTCGATGTGTATACATTGTGATTTATATCCCATTAGGCCGTTGACCAAAATGGCCGCCAAATATTTTTCGGACGCGATGACTCGGAATATGTTGTTGCAACAACCTACGATTTGGTGGGAAGTTTGCACGGGCAGCGGTTGCATCAAATTTTGGGCAAGTTTCCTTCAAAAGTAAAGGCCTGGCGACCATTTCGATGCATTTTTGGAAACCAAATTACGTGTATATATAAATGGGCATCCAGTAGTGCATTTATATTTGACTTCCGTGAACTTAAGGGGTGAAACGGAGATCATAGAACAGAATATTTGAAATTGACATCGAGGTATTGAGATTGGAATTCATATTGACATACTTGACATTGACAATGACATTTGACATTGCGCGGCTAAGAGGAGGCCAATCACATGTATATGATTTATAACTTGAAAAATATATATTATGGCAAAATGTCTAACCTTATAGTTCATTTCTGTTTTGTCACTTCCATGCAACTGAGCCCAATCTCATCCAGGTCAATGTAGATATCATCATTTGACATCGAGTCACCTTCAATCAACCAGATGTTGTGACTTTGCACATTGATTATATAGCATAAGCCTATATTGTTAGGTGATCCTTTCAATTTGTTTGGCTTCACGTATGTTTATTTCATATAAATCTGCTAATTGCTGGCGCAAAAACCCGGATTTCTCACAAAAAAACACAATAGCAACAGTGGCCATGGTGTAACCACTGGTAACCACCATTGTTAAAGAATCCCTGCAGCGATGTGGTTGCACGTTTCTCGAGCGGAAATAACTAATTTAAGTTACAACCCATTGATAATTAGGCCTGCGCATAACCACGGTAATTATAAAGGGTGGCGTGACGATGTTCTGCTCTGCTAAGCCAAAAGATAAGTAGTGCAAGTAGGCTTGCATTGTACTTTGTGTTTTTTTTCTGCCATTATCAGATTTTTAATTTCTTATTTAAAAAATGTATGCCCCGAATGCCTAACAAATTGTAGTATGTCTAGCTTCCACGGGCACTCAACCCATTGCTGGTGTAATGTTGGGCCAGCGTCGCAGACGGTGGACCAGCATTACACCAACAATGGGTCAACACTCTTCTTTGGTGGGGAATCACGTTGTGATATAATGACATACAATGTGCAGCGAGCCTTGGCACGCGACAGTGGAACGTGACTCATCGGCACCCTTTGTCGGCTGTGTGCTGTATCTGTATTTTATTGATTACTAGAGAACGTATGATTTACCCCCTCATAGGTATTATGTGCGACAACATCATCATATAAATTACCTACTAGTTAGATCTGATTATCAAATATTTTTTTGAAATAAAAGTCTCTCCGTTTTTTTAGGACCTGACCTTTGGCCTGCTGAATTGCCGGTTGACTTTTTCATTCATGTGAAGCTCGAATTGCTAGCACAATTTCCGGCTTCAAATGAAAAAAATGGTATTCATGAAAAAAGACATATTTCCAATTGAATGATTTGATTTCGGTTAACCCATACAACCCTGGATTATTTTTGTTTGAACCATGGAGACAGAAGGATTTTTTTCAATTTGAATCGTCATAAATGCCTTAGTTATTATAGCTCTTTCTGTTTCATTTGAGTACCTATGTTATTGGTCTACCGTCTACGGCAATTATAACTATTTTAATTATTTCAGTGCGGGGATCGTCTTTATACGTCAGAATTGTTAAATCGTATGTGTAGCCTACATATCACACAATTTATAATCTACTGTGTATATTTTCAAAATATCATGTACACAAAAACATTGCCATTTTAAACACTAAATCCGACGTTGTCCTACATGATAACTATGTCAGCACCTATCATAACTGATGGTTACAGTTGCTTTTGTATTATACTATTATATATTATTTTATTATATAATTTCAATTCACTTATATGGTTGACATGTAGGCCTTGTAGTGGTCGTCCGTCAACCAAAGTTGATAACATGTTGGAAAAAAAATACTCAATGAATAATAATGATATCTTACCATTTTACTGCATGTTTTCAACTGGAAAGTCAAAAAATAAAAAGCTATCCTTTTTTTAGGGGGCAAAGCAAAAGTTATTTAAAAGGAAATTGTTCTGGCATTATTTTAAAATCCATACATGGACATCTAGGTGTTGTATAAGATCTAATGCGTAATCCTTGGTATGTGTATATCCCAGCAAATAATGAATCAATGTTGTTACAACGCTGGTCTACAGTCTACGACGCTGGCCCAACATTTGAACAACAATTGCATCATCGTTTAATGTTTGCGGGGTCAATACAATATAGCAAGCAAGAGACGCTCACCCAATGCTGGTTCAATGCCGGGCCAGCGTCCCATTGAGTGTACACCCAGTGTTCAGTTGAGGACGTGGACAACGTTTGCAGACGTCGTCGCGCTCACGCCTCTGTTCACCTCATTCTGCTTACACTATTTAGCTCCCCTGCAGAGCCAAAAGGCGGTATCCGCTCACTTTTAAAGTGAGCAGATACTGCCTTTTGGCTTCGCGCGGCGGTATAATGCAACAAGCTCCCATAGAGACCGCCGTGTGAGTACCACGGGCCGCTAAACCATCCAACCGACAATATTAGAATAATATTACACAGTATTTTCACGAGTGGGAATCCCTCGTATTTGCTATTTTACTTGGTGATGGCTCGGAACGGACATGTTTAATCTGCACACGAGACCAATGGCTACAGAGAATAGTTTTTTGTGTAACTCCGAAGCGATGTGAATTTTGAGTAAATTATTATTTGAATTTCTGAACTGTCGTAAAAAATCATTTGTACAGTAGCCAATTCCAAATTACCATGATTACTGGACATGATTGTGTACTTAGCTTTTGTTATCAAACAGAAGCCCCTTTTGTTGAACATAAGAGTCAAAGCAGAGGGTAAATTTCCGCGTCATAATTATATACTCATTCATAAACGACTTTGATCATGACTTGTCAAGACGTGAATATAAAATTATTATGAGCTTCTAGGCTACAATAAATATATTATCTGAGTATCGTGGATATGAAGGGGTGTATATGCAACTTTGCAAAGTAGCAGATACACCCTGCTTGCGAGGTTGCTGAATATTCCCAGAAAGTAATGATATTGGAACCAGAGGGTCAGCTAGATAATGACATAGACCCAATGGTGTTTTATTGTTGGGTCACCGTTACGACGCTGGCCCAACATTAAAACAGCATTGGGCCAACTTCTCGCTTTAGCTGGGGAGCTCTATTGACAGTTTGTACTCCAACCGTTTCAATATTATGCTGCCCGGTATGATTGGGCCGCCTAATACTATAACTCATTTACTTCGCCGTTGTCACCGGGATAGCAATATGCCTGCATTAATTGTTTGCGTAGAGTTTAACAGATAGAAGAGCGCACTACACTGTCGTGCAAAGCCAAAAGGCAGTATCTTCTTGTTAGTAAAGTAAGCAGATACTGCCTTTTGTCTTAGCAGAGCAGCTAGTATACTAACATTCCAGGGCTTTGGCCCTTACCTGCGCGGTGTCAGGTGGTTATAGAAGCACTACTATCTGTTACGTCATTTCGGGGCTCTTTCCCTCTCTTGGTGTCAGTTTTCGGGATTTCCGTCTACTCGCTATATCGTGGGGAGTCATTGTGATAAACGTGTGTAACGTGCTCGGATTCAGACGACCAATAATAAGGCTCGAGTTTCGAATTATGTGACTGGGGGGACAGTTAGCCGTGTCGTCCTCTTCGAGGCCGTGGATTGAAGTATTTGCTTTACCCAAAAAATTAAACATAGCAATGACCGAGAGCGATATCGACCCCAAGGTCCAAAAAATGTCCATAACTTTTTAATGACTGTGCGAGCTGTTAGCTGAGCATGCGGGCATGTAACTGAAATGTTACTTATTGTAAAAAAACCTTTTTTTCGATCTCATTATTCGATGGCAAGTCATAGATTAGCCCCAGCGTGACTGTACACTGGCCTCGTGCGGACCGATGGGTGAATTCTTAGCTAGTCATAGATATGACCGTCCAAAGAAATGTGCCACGATTTAGTGCGGGGTCAATCTGTGGCTAAAAATGATTCGTCTTTCAGATCACCTTCATCATTGCTATTTTTAAAAAAAAGTTTGTTCAGTTATGTATTTGGAAAACGTTTGCTCAGGAGTGAAACTCGTGTACTAGCAGTAGCCTCTTTCCACATTGTCGTGTCCACCCCTGAGTTGTCAATAGTATATGTTTGTTGAATACCGGGCACACAACATACTACCCTTCCCATCAAACACAAAGCATTTGCATAACATTTGTACAATGTTGGACCAACGGCAAAGACGTCGGGCCAACGTTGTACGAATGTTATACAAATGTTTTGTGTTTGCTGGGCTGGGTCTGGGCACCATATGCTTACCTTAACCCTTTAACCGCCAAACTATTCAATCTGAATTTTCACCCACTTGAAGTTGTGTCTCGCTGACGCGATCCACAACTTCAAGGGAGTGAAAATTATTCAGATTTGACAAAATGGAGGTCAACTGTTTTCAAATATTGCTGATTGATGTCACATTTTATCTTTAACATGTTTAAAAGGTGGTACTTAATGTGCTAATAAAAAATGAAAACCCGGATGTATGCGACACCGGCGGTTAAAGGGTTAAATAACTTCCATAAGCACATCCAGAGTCATAATAATATCATGATAATATAGCTGAGCATTAGTCGAAAGCATTGTCAGATTTTTATATAAGATCGATGAATCCACGAATTCAAAATTTTTCCCATCGTAAACGTGTCTGTCTGCGAACATGGTACTTAGCAGGCATGCATGAACTGTTTGTACTGTGTTCACCACAGCGTTGAAAATGTGAACAGACAAAAAGTACCATAGACTAATATTTACGATTGTCAAACTGAAACAGGCTGGCTTTGCGTCATAAGCTATACATCAACTATTGGAAGTCCATATCGGTGGCAATCGAAGTACACGTATATGCAAATGTTCATGATGATAGTGGTAGGCCTACTCCGATTCGTAGAAACTTTAGTCTGAAGGGTCGTGCGAAATAACGGTTCAGTAAGAAATGATTAGCTACTTATACGATATAAAAAAGCACGGAAGTCAAATGTGGAAAAGTATACGCCTTGGCCAATGGAGGGGGGGGGGGGGGGGTTAACCATTTGAAAAACACTCATGATGCATCAAAACATCATTTTGTATCTCTGAAACATGACTTAGTTTCCACTTTTGACATCGGCATGCATCCAAATATGGAATCAATATGGTTATCAGTAAATCAAACCTAGATGAAACCAATATTCCGTTAGCCTCATTTACAGCGTGCTGACTTGATCTGTTAGATTTCTCAACCCTTACAGCGTGGGGATCGACTTTAGACGTCAGGATCTGACGTCTGTGGACGTCAGAGTTTAAAGTCGATCCCCGCACTGTAAGAAATAAAATATCTATAATGGCTGTATATCCATAACATACATGTAGGTATCCAACTGAAGCAAAAAGAGCAAACTAAGACATGTATGATGATTTCAAATTGAAAAGAACCCTTTGGTCTCTATGGTTAATACAAAAATATATCAGCGCTTTAAGGGTTAATTCTTTCCACGGATCCACCACCCGAAACGCTATAAAATGCTAAAATATCTCAAATATTTCTAGTGACCCAAATCCTAATGTCCCGATTGGGCAAAAAAAGCACGATTTTGATTAGCATACGTGAACTTTGATCGGCTGTACCTATGATGTGTCTAGTTTTCAACTTAATTTAGGTCGAGTATTTGCAATTCTCAATTGTGATGCTCATAAAAAATAATTATGTGTGTCTCTCCGATACCTTGGCTCACAATTCGGCATTTGGCGGGTTACGGAAGTGACATTTTTCAAAAATTGTCACAAGTGAATCTTTGGAAATAAAAGGTCATCATCTATAAGTACTAGCTGTGTGTACGTCAGAGATTGAGTGCCCGTGCTATCAATGGTCGAAGTCGGTGTATGTTTTCTGAGAAGAACACTTGAAGTGTTCCAGTTATGGACCTGTCAATCTTACATCATGATGTCTCATATACAGCTATATACTAACTCTCGGCCATAAAGAAGGTGCATGTCGTAACCGCTCTGTTAACACTCGAGGCTGTATCAATGCCGCCTCAGTGCCGGGCCGGCATCTTTGATGCCGGCCCGGCTCTGAGGCGGCATAGAGCCATCATCCCGCGTCTGTTTTGTCTTCTGTCACTGAACTACTTTCAAGTGGAACTGTCAGTGCAGCTTGCAAGAAGTAGCCAGCTTTATCAGGCTTGGAAAACTACTTCATTTTATCACTGCAGATTTCTTCGTAAAATCTCCCCTGCATAGTCTTGCATAGACTTAAATGACCGGAATTGATCTTAAAAAAACACTTTCACTCAAGCAATGCCGATACGGGTAAAGCCATCCATGCATATGTAAATGGTATAAATGTGTACCAGTTGGGGACCTACATATTTCTTGCTGTCAATTAAAAAATCGTTGTACTTTTTTAAGGAGACATAACAACATATTGTGGTTTCCCATTTTTGACAGCTCACTGGGCCCGTATTATGATACAAGCAACGATATATCGCAGACTGGTCGAGATGGCCATCTCGACCAGTCCGAAGCCTATGATATATCAGATCTTAATAATATCTGAGCTTCACCATCCGTGGTGTCTTATAAGCTATATGCACTCTGGATCACATATCATAGTTCTCGAATAAATCATGTATCAATAGGTTTCTAATAGAGTGAATACGTTTGATGTCCGAAAGCAGCATGTAGGCCTAGATCCACTGCTGTTATCCTGCTGATTGGGCTGAGATTGATTTAGAGGTACTTCATTGTCAAGTCAAGGTGTTAGGTCAGAACATTTTTTAACCCTTAAAGCGCTGAAATAGTTTTTTTTATAAAACACGGAGACTAATAAGTTGTTATAATTTGAAACCATCATAAATGACCTAGCTAGTTCTTTCTGCTTCATTTTAATACCTATATGGGTCTACTGCTATTACAAATATTTTAATTACAACATTGCGGGGATCGACTATAGACGTCAGAATCTGACGTCCACAGACGTCAGATTCTGACGTTTAAAGTCGATCTCCGCGCTGGAAGGTTAAATAGCACGAAAATACCAATAATCTGCACTGTTTCAAGTAATTTTGTCTTTCCGGAGGGTCGGGCCTGTCGCCAATAAAAATCAATAATTATTAATTAAAAAAATTCAGTACGGGCGACAAAATTTAGCCAAGTGGAGATCTTTATCCTTCTCATCGAACCCCGTATACGTCGTCATACAAGTTGAAAGACCAAATAAATAGCCACCGAAATTGAAGGGACTTTTTGTGCTAGATATTCGGGTAATCTGGTCCATCTCGACCAATCCGAAGCCTACGATATATCGTAACTTGTTCGAGAATACGGTACCAGATAAGTTTAATAAGTTCAGAAACTCGTGTCTCTGTTTCATCAGCTCATTAACATGCTAAATGGAAATAGTTTTCGTCGTTTGAAGCTGCGTGAGCAATTCAAATTTCAAATTCACGAAAATTACCTACTGATAATTGAGCGGGAGGGGGGGGGGTGACAAAGGGGAGGGGGGGTGACAAATTAAAACTGATCTAGTTTTCAAACGCAGGTATTTTTTTCTTTCATTTGAAACTGGCGATCGTGTCAGAAATGCCTGCTTCTAGCGAATGGAGAAAGTCAAGGGTGACGCAGAATTCAAAAAGTTACCACTTATCCTTCTAAAGAAATTTATTTTAATTTTCAACCACTTGAGGTTGTATCTCGCTACCGCGATCCGCAACCTGAAGTGGTTGAAAAATACTAATATTTGTTTAATTTGAGATCTAGCCTTTGCAAATCCTGATGTTTAAACACATATTTTGTTCCCAATATCAGTGATTTGGCCGGCTAATAAAATGGAGGAAAAACAAAAATAGTGGTGATCAGCAGGATAAGGGTTAGACAAGGGTATGATACTATAGTGTATCGTTAACCCGGGAATCAAGACGTCAGAATCTGACGTCCATAGACGCTCCCCGCACTGAGACAATGAAAAACAATTATTATGGCTGTAGACCCATAACATAGGTATTCTAATGGAGCGGAAAGAGCTAACTAAGACATTTATGATGATTTTACATGGAGAAAAACCCTTTGGTATCCATGGTTTACAAAAATATTCAGGCATTGTAAATGTTGATCTCGATCCAGAATGGTAACATATAAGGTTATGTAAGCGGGTGTGGTTGACAGGCTCCATTGTACTGTGTTCAGGAAACTCTTATCTCGTGTACCAGGAAATATGGTGATATTGTCTGTGTCTATTTTATGTCGTAATTATTATCTTACTCTTACTTTGGTCTGTTAGACTTTTTAACCCTTACAGCGCGACTTTAGTCGTCAGAATCTGACGCCTGCAGACGTCAGATTCTGAGGTCTAAAGTCAATCCCTGCACTGTAAGAGTAAACATAATTATTTATAATGGTCGTAGACCCGTAAAATAAGTATTCAAATGAATCGGAAAGAATTAAACTAAGACATTGGTGAAAAACCCTTTGGTCTCCATGGTTTATACAAAAATAATTCAGCGCTTTAAGGGCTAAGCGCTGAATTAAATACTTTTAATTTTCACCCACTTGAAGTTGTGTCTCGCTACCGCGACCCACAACCTCAAGTGGGTGAAAATTACCCATGTTTTTTTCTAACCAAACATTTGCAAATCTTGATGTTTAATAACGGCGATTAAACATGTTAAACAGCTAATAAAACAGATTTAAAAAGACTATAATTATAGTCGTGCTTAGCGGTGTATAGGTACTATACACCTATTTAGTTGACACCATTATTAGTTTGAGAGTTCAGGGGCTCGTTTCAAAATCTTATCTTAGCTTATCATCAAAATGATCTCAAGATGATCCTAACTTTTTAATGATAAATGACCTAAACTAGGTCAAAGTTAAGTTAAGATTTTCTTAGTGAAACGAGCCCAGGCCCGTACCCCGAGGGAGTCGGGCGGCTCGAACGCATTCCTTTCCGTGAGTATTTTTTATTGTTAAATGTTTTCTACCGATACCTGTATTTATTATTATGTCTCTAAACTCTCTGAGTGTATTTTTGCTACTATTATTTATAATAGCTTATAATCTCTGGTTTTGGGGTGGGAAACGTATATTATGTGTATTATCTTTTGTATACCTTGCAGAGGTTTGTAGATAGATCACAAGGAGATAATGCACCAAACACTTGAAAGTCACTGTTTTTCAGTGCATGGGTCGTCTTGCGACGCTGGACCAATTAATTCAATACTGGTTCAGTGTATCTGTGTGCTGGTCAGGAGTGATACATCTGATTGATGGGCGTTACGTGAACATAATATACAAGAGGTGAACAAAGATAACAGGTTAAGAATGAATGAGCAGCCACTTGTGACGCTCTCAGAATAGAACTTGCATCCTTCAAGCATAGAACCTGCGGTTTTTCCACGATTGCAGACAGGTTGCGTAACGGCGAAATTAATTTATTATATACACTGCTCTTTAAACCTTTAACTATTTATATTTTAACCCTTTAACCGCCAGTGCCGCATATATTCGGGTTTTCATTTTTTGTTAGCACATTAAGTACCACCTTTTAAACACGTTAAAGATGAAATGTGACATCAATCAGCAATATTTGAAAACAGTTGACCTCCATTTTGTCAAATCTGAATAATTTTCACTCACTTGAAGTTGTGGATCGCGTCAGCGAGACACAACTTCAAGTGGGTAAAAATTCGGATTGGATAATTTGGCGGGTAAAGGGTTAAGTCAAAATGCAGTATCTGCTTAGTTGTAAATACTTTATTTTGTTTTATATTAGCACGACAGTAGCACATTTCTATATATACATGATACAGATAACGTGATAGGCCCCATATGGATAATAATATAAATAGATATAAGCTAGGAATATAGTAGCTGTTATGGAGAAACGTCGTTCATCATGGCCATCACCAGAATAACATTAAAGCGCTGAAATAATTTTGTATAAACCAATCAAAGGGTTTTTTTCATTTGAAATCATGTTAATTGTTTTATTAACATATTTCCGATTTCATTTTAATACCTATGTTATAGGTCTACGGCCATTATAAATATTTTTGCTATTGCAGTGCGGGGATCGACTACACCAGATTCTGACGTCTTAAGTCGATCCCTGCACTGTAATGTTTAATCTGAATAAGGCAAACTTGAAATATATAAACCTGAACCTAAGACTCTAGGCTAATACAGGGGTCAATGGGCATGCCCCATCTCCATGAGAAATGTGAAAGTCACACGACATTTCTAGTATTCTGATAATATGTAGCAAAGGAATAATTATAATATATTATATCGTTTTCCACCCAATTTATCGATTGACTTAATATGACAGATGTTTTATTTGGTCAATCTATAAATATAGTGGACGTTTACCTATATGATGATTTATATTTTCGCTGTCAACAGTGGTCCATGCATTTGAATTGTTGTTTTATGTAAACGTCAACATTTTATTAATTCGAACAATAAATAAGAAACATTCACATTATTATTTCCCATAATAAATCGTGACTTTGTCGTTCCATGTCATTCGATTATGTTCAACTATGGGTGATAGTCGATTCGCCCCAAAACCAGCTCGCCCCAACCAACTCGTCTCATATGTATGCCAACTCGCCCTATCCAACTCGCCCGACATTTATACCAGCTTGGCCCAACCAACGCGCTCCACGTATACATGTATGTATTCCAAGTTGCCCGACATTGACATTTATATTGACATTGACAAAAATATTTGTCTATCAATTAAACATAAGTATGAGTCTCACATCGCCCCGAAGACTGTGTTCGTCACGCGGTAAATATTATTGATCGGTGTTTTTAAATCATATTATTTGTTATAATAATTAAAGCAGGTGAGTTGCCATGATTCGCTGAGAAAACATTGTGGGCGCACAAAGCTATGGAACGCATGCGCAGCATGGTCAAACTCCACAGGAGTGGGGTCCGACGCAAAGAAAATGTTATGGTTCATTGAAGCCATAAGGACATAATCTGCTTCAAGTTAATATATTGTGTACGTTTATTGACTAAAATTAGCTAGGGAGTCGGTGTGCGAACAAAAAGTAACAGTAATAAAAAAAATGTGTTCACTAGTGCAAAAAGTAACAATTGTTACACTCGCTGCGTTATTGTATCACCCGCTTATTGCTTATACTTTAACCCTTTAACCGCCAAATTATTCAATTTGAATTTTCACCCACCTGAAGTTGTGTCTCGCTGACGCGATCCACAACTTCAAGTGAGTGAAATTTATTCAGATTTGACAAAATGGAGGTCAACTCTTATCAAATCTTGCTGGTTGATGTCACATTTTATCTTTAACATATTTAAAATGTTGTACTGAATGTGCTAATAAAAGATGAAAACCCGAATATATGCGGCACCGGCGGTTAAAGGGTTAAGCTATAAGTATGTCAACACAGCATGATTCTGTTAGCCATATACAATATACAATTGTTTGACCTCTAGATAACCTTGACCTGGAGCGGGCCTGACTCTACGGGTTTTCCATTGCAATGTTATGTTTAAACCTTGACATTCTATTTTTTATCAAGTTTTATTAGGTGTGTCATTTCACGCTGATCTAAAAACTTCTTCGACAATACAGATACATGCATTTCCCACTTCTAAAATCTAATTTATTGCTGGGTAAGGGTGTGTTATCTGCGTAAATAAAGGAGGTATACCCCAATATAATATTTTATTGCTTCCCAAATTGCCCTGGAATGGCTACTGGGATGATACGAATCCATGTAATAATAACCCATGGCCTGTAGTTTATTTTCCCGCAACATAAATACCACGATAAAATGCAAAATAATTTGTTTTTTTCAACTCAGCTTTTTTGACCTTGAAATGACCTTGGTGTCATATTACAGCTATGACAAAAAATAAAAACATCATTGTTATATATCTATGCACCAAGAGATAACACTTATCTCTTCAAAATTTAAAATAATTGTGTGGATAAAGTCAAATAAATATAATCGGGAATTAATTACACATACACCCAATATAAGTCATATACAGGTTGAGACCTAAAGCAATTGGATAAAAAGCAAAAAATCAATGTTTTTAGTTTGTTATTAGAACTATACGGCTTTCTTTCAGAATAATATTATTTAAAAAAACAATATCTCAGACATGTAGGTTGTTATTTTTTGACATCCTTTTAATATAGCATACATTATTTTTTTATGACGATCAGACTAATCTATCACATTTGAATTGAAATTTTGTGTGATTAATCAAAATAATAATCCCATCTACCTGATAACATCGATAATCCACGTTTTACAAAACATTTGTCAGTGCCTTAAAATAACACCATATCCGTAGCTTTTGTTTTTCATTACTCCCATGTAGCATTTTTATTATGCCATCACATTTTTTGTCTGCCTACGCGTTACACTAACATCTCGCTGACACAGCGTCGCAGACGACGAACCAATATTGAAACAATATTGATTCAATGCCTCGTGTTTGTTGGATATGGTCTGGTTCCATTTACACAAAATAGAATTTGTTAAGGTGCAGTAGCTTAATGACTATTATTATCCTACAATGTTTTCTACACAATCTGGGCCCATATTCTCGTACTCGTTATATCTTAGGCTTCCGATTGGTGGCTATCTGGACCTGAGTGTTTACTTTTAGTAGTTAGCAAACGCAACCCTCCACAACGTGTTATGGGTTAGCAAGCATTCCATATCTGAACCGTAAGATAGCGTGTTACCGCCCTCAAAATACATTTTAATTGGGTTGACCTAACTGAGTGACCTTTTATGCATTCACTCAGCTGATTTTGAAACATTCCATCAGTTATTTATCAAGTGAGAGCATTTTTAAAATACCTCCCTAAAAATATTTCGGCCATTTTAACCATTTGTGATGATGTGAGTATCTTACGTTTCAGATACATGCTGCGCTCTAACCCAGAACATAGTGGAGGGCGAGATCGTTCTAACTAACTTTTAGGTGATTGACACATAATTGATGAAGTTTTCGTTACATTATTGCAGACTTCACTCTCGCTATTATCATAGGTACTAACGCACGGGAATGGCTGTGTTTGCCATAATTAGATCTGATTTATTTACAATATTACAACATACCGAGCATCCGTTCTCAATTCCCTTCTTTAACCCTTTAACCGCCGGTGCCGCATATATTCGGGTTTTCATTTTTTATCGGCACATCAAGTACCACATTTTACCTATGGTAAAGATAAAATGTGACATAAACCAGATTTGAAAACAGTTGACCTCCATTTTGTTAAATCTGAATAATTTTCACTCACTTGAAGTTGTGGATCGCTTCAGCGAGACACAACTTCAAGTGGGTGAAAATTCAAATTGAATAATTTGGCGGTGAAAGGGTTAAAATATTGATAACATTTGATGGACGCACAAGCAGGGTTGCCCAATGGACAGAAAAAACAAAATCAGGATTAATTCAACTTTGATAGGGTGCGAAATTATAATTCGCGACACTTAGATACCGCACGAAATCCTAACTTGCGACACATTGATAGCGCGCTAAGTCATAATTCGCGACTCTGATGAATTAATACTGAGTAGCTCTATTTATCACATACCCAGAAAACGGTTGATTGTGAAATTGTAAAAAACTTTGACAATTTTTTAAAATATTTTGTTGTGTCACGTCAGGCCTGGCCCAGTTTAGCCTATATGTGCACAAAGGTGGCCTAAAGCCCGATTCATTTCATTTTGTCACGTCAGGCCATTTATACGTCAGGTCATGTATACGATTGTTACGGCCAGGCCATTGTCCCGGCTTAAGCCTATTTAAAACACCATGTCTCGTGGTCATCGATGGCGATGTTTACATACTTAATAACTGATTGTTGTTCTAAATCTTAATTTGGGGGAAGGCGGGGTGATGGGAATATCTGACAGGGTGCGTTGTTTTCAAAATTAAGCTCAACCATCAAATCATGGCATACTTAGTGATTAATTGAGGAAATTAAAGGCGAAATAGCAACTTGTCTGGGCGTCACGGGAGAGAAAAATGTAGTTTACGAAAGTGTAAAAAATATATTTGCAAACAATCCGTAGAATCGACCTAATAAAAAAATCCGCCCGTAGAATTTAAAACAACCCATAGAATACGGCAATCCTTCACCTACACGCACTAATCTGATTTTTTAAATTTCACGGCCTAGGATGTGCATGTGCGACTATACCATTCTGCCTTACAAAGCCAACAGGCAGTATCTGCTTACTGGTGCAGTGACTAGATACTGCCGTTGGGCTTTGCACGGCAGTGTTAGAAAAGACTATTTCCTGTTACGTCAAAGTAAACCACCAATTCTATATGCAATTGAATGAGATGATGAACGCGTGTACCGGTACACATAATGATAATCTCCACAGAGAGTTCATCCCCGCTTTGTAAAGCTCATTATTACTGGATGGTCTATTTCAGGAATATATATCTATCTTTAGACGCTTTATTAGCCCACATTTCCGCTTGCATTCCGGTGAACAAAGAACGATCAATCCGATTAAAAATCCGTTTTCACCTATCTATTATTAGGCCTAACTAGTGAATAAAAGGTAACCTTCTGCGGTCGCGGTCACGTATTGCATGTACTGGGTAATCAAGCGATATAAACCAATGAAAGTTAGTATGTTATCGTAGCGGAGTATTGAGTTAGTTATTATAATTTTAATCTATTTTAATCACATAGTACGGGAGCCGCATATTGTTCTATGTGCCTATTTTTTGTTAAAGAAACATTTTTTGTTTTTTTTTCCAATCAACCATCTAGGCCTATTAGGATGGTATTGTATCATGCCTGTTCCTCTTTATGATCAAGTGGGTGAAAATTACTGATTTTGTTCAAATTGAGAGCCACCTATTTCATGCCCAATATCAGATATTTGATCGGATAAGAAAACAGATTGAAAACGATTATATTTGTAGTTAACAAGAAAAGAGTTGCAAATTAAATAACCTTCTTATAATTCATGGATTTGAACCTGAGAATTCCGTTACCGGTTGGTTACCAAGATTAAAGATAAACCTACCAAGGCATTGAAATGGCTAAGCAGAGCAACACCATAAAGTGAATGTAACTCTTTACATTTTTGCTGAGACTTTCATTAATTTTTATGAAATCTAACAATCCATCACATGTAGTACCCACGTGTCTCAAATTCTCTGACTCATTGATGTCCTGATGTTGGGCCAACGTTTACGACGTTGGCACGATCACCAAAGCATAGAACCGCTCCGCAAAACCAAAAGGCAGTGTCTGTCTACTTGTAAAGCAAGCAGATTATTGGCTTTGTACGGCACAGGACTCCGAGTTTTGATTTTTAAGGTGACACCAAGTTTTATAAAAAAATCTCGCGTTTTAAATCATAAAAAAATATTTTGACATCTCGGCAGTGAAATTGGATTCGACGAGTCTGAAGTTGCGGTAATTTTAATGAATACTTATTGATTATTTTTGTCGTAAATACACCCACACGTTACCATTTTCTGCAGCCGAAGTATTAACCCTTTAACCGGCCAATTATTCAATTTGAATTTTCACTCACTTGAAGTTGTGTCTCGCTGACGCGATCCACAACTTCAAGTGAGTGAAAATGATTCAGATGTGACAAAATGGAGGTCAACTGTTTTCAAATCTTGCTGGTTGATGTCACATGTTACGTTTACCATACTTAAAATTTGGTACTTATTGTGCTAATAAAAATGAGAAATCTCGAATATATGCGGCACCGGCGGTTAAAGTGTTAAAATAGCAAGATGCCACGAGAGATGGAGAACTGTCACGCAGAGGCTAACGTCAGATGTATAGAATATATCCTGGTACAATGATGCATGTACAAAATCATCACAATGGGAATAAATCTTATAATGACATGATTTATTATAGAATATGTAGCACAATAGTCTATATTGAGTATTTATATAATGATATTTTAATCACATTTTTATTTTTTTCTGGAGTTGATGACATAGAGAGCAAAACATCTGAATATTGTCATCTTGGACGAGGTTGAGACGCCATGTCTTCTATGGCAGCTGGTGAGGGTAATATTCAATATCCTGATGAATTAACACCGCTTTTTATAAATCATTTAAATAAAATAGATATTACTAATCTATCCATATCAGTAAAAAAAAGGATAAGGCATCACATTAATTTCCATTAAAGCACTAAGCTATATGATTGAATTTTTCACTAATGTGTCTCGCTACCGCGACCCAAAAGTTTAAGTGGGCGGAAATTACTCGCATGTTACTCGCAAATCTGGATGTTTAAACCCCATTTCATTCCCAATAACTGTGATTTAAGCTGCCAATAAAAAATAAAAACGACCATATAGAAGCGGTGATTAGCCGGTAGAGGGTTAACCCTTTCAGCGCGGGGACTATACTTCGATGTCAGGATCTGACGTCTACATACGTCAGATTATGACGTCTTAAATCGATTTTCGCATTGAAAGAAATACAATATTTATAATAGCCATAGACCCATAACATAGGTATTCAAATGAATCGGAAAGAGCTAGAGACATTTCTAATAATTTGAAATTGAAAAAACCTCGATGGTCTCCATGGTCTATGCAAAAACATGTCAGTGCTTTAACCCTTTAACCGCCAAATTATTCAATTTGAATTTTCACCCACCTGAAGTTGTGTCTCGCTAACGCGATCCACAACTTTAAGTGAGTGAAAATTATTCAGATTTTAGAAAATGGAGGTCAACTCTTTTCAAATCTTGCTGGTTGATGTCACATTTTTAAAATGGGGTACTTAAAGCAGCCCCTTGGGATGACATCAATTTTCCTTTTTAGTTTTGTAATGAAGTAGTGTATCCCCCAGATCATAATTTTATTTTTTCCAGAGTTTTTAGATTTTTATAAATATTTCTTATTAATATTTCCATGAAACCGCTTAAAACCCAAACAAACTTTTTGTATACCTAAACACATGCTGAAGGACGATTGAATGTTCCTACAGCACTGGGCCACATGTTGATGCCGTCGGCCCAGCGTTGGGCAGACAATAAGTGTTGCAGGTGTATCACCTCATGTCCTGACTATAAGACACCAATCAGACACCAATTAGCGGCGATTGCTTTGATCTCCTGGGCCAAGACGTGGGAATATGTGGTATAAGGTGCTGCATATTGCTGACTTGTTTTGTTTACATGGCAATATACGACCTGGAAATATAACTATTTCACTCTTTTTCGGTGCTTTAAATTTTTTTTTTGACTTTTTTGTATTTTTAGTTAAGATCAGTAGGCTATATGGCTTCATATAAGTTAAATTTTCAAAATTGACAACATTGAAAATGTCTCATCCCAAGGGGTCCCTTTAATGTGCTAAAAAAAATGAAAACCCGAATATATGCGGCACCGGCGGTTAAAGGGTTAAGGGTTAAGGACATTATGAGCTTTCTTTAGAAATGTTACACTTGCGGACAACTTGCGAACACCTTCACGACTATCAAAGACCAATGACCGATGAAGGCCTACGACTACCAGCGCATTATCCACACATAGATGTCGCTCAGATCAATCCACGCTCACTACTCTGTCTGTAACCTGAGTCGCCATTTTGTGGCAGAAGCTGCCCATTTCGAGTAGTTTTGTTGTTCTCAATAAATGTGAATGGCATCGATATATTGACAATATTGACAATGACAATGTCATATTGACAATGACAATGAGTATATTATGTAATACCAAACATGTCATCGGCTTATTACATGTCAAGGTGCGTGGGATGCACCTAAATGGGATGCACTATACAGACGCAGAAAAAAAGGTGAAAAGAAAATAATTTAATCTCGCGGAAAAAATCACATCATCTGATTTCGCTTCTGTTTTTATCAGGACACAGTAAAAATGTCCCGGGAATCAAAACACTATAGCAGAAGGTTCACTTTATTTTATTTTTTTTATTGTAGAAAGGAAAGTGCTACACTGTAGGCATAGTTATCGAGGAGGATTTGGTAAAAATCCGAATAAACTATCTGGACCAAGAGGGGGCGGCACAAGGAGCAAAACAGGTAGAAGAAGCTAATGACCGATTGAGTGAGAGATGTTGAGACAATGTTGTTCTAATGTTGGGCCAACGTCTGTGACGCTGGCCCAACATTAAAACAACACCTGCTCAACGTCTCGCGGTGACCCATTTGCATCCAGGTAGGGTGGGGCTCGTTGTGGGGGAGGATACTTAAATGTCAGACAGGTAATACTCAGTAAAGCCGGCTGCAGGCCGTCGCATCCCCCTCGGTCAAATGTCCCAGCGAATAAATGTACACAACGTCAACCCGGCGCCGCCTGCACGTCAGGTGATCATCTGCGAGGTGGGAATAGCCTAACAGCAAACACGATCCTCTAACCCAAGGTTGGTTTAATGTTGGCCCGACGTCGTGGACGGTAGGCCAGAATTGAACCAACATTGGTTCAACGTATCGTGTTTGCTGGGCTCCCAGCTAACACGAGACGCTGAACCAACGCAGATTTAATGCTGTGCCAGAGTAGAAGACGATGGGCCAACATTAAGTCAGAATTGGTTCAATTTCTCGTGTTTGCTGGATCAAGTTTTCCTCCGTTAAAATAACGGGCGTTCATTGTTCAGTTTGACTATTATGCTGTGCAAAGCCGAAAAGCAGTATCTGCTTTCTTTACATGTAAAAAGATACTTTACCTGTAAGCAGCGCAGGTACTGTCTTTTGGCTTTGCAGAGCAGTATCAACCCTCTAATACCAAGGTGATGATATGTTGGATTCGATATTTTTAGTGAAAATTAAATGTAATTTTAAAATAAAACGATTTGTGATTTTAAAATATGTCGCGTCACTAGTATATATAAATGGTTGGTGGTAATTGTAATACGACAGATCAGTTGAATCAAAGCACCCCCCCCCCTCTTCAAAAGAAAAGAACAACAACACCAAAAACTGTTAATAAATAGAAAAGACAAGTCATCACACCCTAACGGACGTTATTTTTTAACTCCCCACAACTCAGATCACCTGTCATTAAATGACAGGTGATCTGAATTGTGGGAAGTTAACAAATAACGTCCGTTACGGTGTGCTGACTTGTATTTTCTATTTCTTAACCGTTTTTGGTGTTATCGTTTTTTTTCATAAAGCGTTTATAATGACATTATGAACGCTTTGTTTCAAATAATTCCGATTCAACACAATATTTGGACACACTCTGATTCCACACTTACACATGTCCACTAGATTGATGACGCACTTTGATAATGAGACGGGCCATGGACGTCACATGGTACGATTGTCAAAGTACTCATCAATACCCATTAGGACTGCTGTTCATGTTACGTTGCTCAGATATATTATGTTAGCTGTTTTTCCGTAATGTACCGGTGTTGCAGTATCACAGAGATTATTGAATCAATGTTGGTTTAATGTCGGCCCAGCGTCGTAGACGGTGAGCCAACAATAAACCAACATTGGTTTTGCTGGGATGATGGTGGACATTGATCATAAGGTGTTATTTGCAACGTGGATACCTTTGAGCAGCATTGGCTCAAAATCTCGACGTGTTAGCTTGGGTAAATATACCTGCCCACAAACATTTGATCATGCATCCACAGGTCTATACTCCCTTGCAAAGCCAAGAGGCATTGACTGCTAGTTTTGAAAAGTAATATAAGCAGTTACTGCTGCATTTTGGCTTTTCACGACAGTAAGCCTATACTGTAAACAAATCGTTTATAAAATTAGCCATTTATTGTACCAAAGAAAGGTTTCACCTTTTTTGCTGTTTATAGGCGAAATATATTATCCCTTTTAAGGATTAAAACAAGGTTGTTTTTTTCCGGATGACCATTAATTGATATGTCCATAAAAACATTGAGTGAAGATATCAGCATGTTGTGAATATTAGTGACATGCAATACAGTAAGTGTACTAGATTAACACAGTATCTTTATTGAATTATAAATATAATTATTTGTATTTTGCAATTAAAACAGTTCGAATAATGCTGCTGCATTATTGATTTAGCTATACATTTTGTAATTCATGCAATAATTTCTGCCGGATGTTATTTATTTTTATCAATGTCTATGATAGCTAAAATATAGGAGGTTTTAAGCCAGGTACATGTATAAGCACCAACCGTGTGTACTTTATTTAATGCCAAAGTCGTAAAATCAGTCACCATATACATGTAGGAGCGGGCTATACTAAGGAGCTTAATATTAAGCACGGATGATGATGCAACGATCAGCATCTCAGTGTCGTGGAGGTTTAGCTTGAGCCATTTCAGCGCGGGGACCGACTTTAGACGTCAGAATTTAATGACTGTAGACGTCAAACTTGTACGTCTACAGTCGATACACGGACTCGAAGAGTAAGACCCCTAACATAGGTATTCAAATGGAACAGAAAGAGCTAACTAAGACATTCTATGATGATTTCAAATTTAAAAAAAACATTCAATCTCTTCTAGTCAGGGCCCATTATTGAAATATTAGCCATTTTTTTGTAGATTTTGGCATGTAGTTATTATGTGATTATATATATATTGATTATTATATATATTGTCCGCCCGTTTATAGACGCACGGATGTTTATATATAAGCACTCGCCGGAAGTGCGCCGCGGCGACCGTTTATAAACGACTGGACCCGTACCTGTTGGTTACGGCTTAGGGGATCGTCCGTCTCGTTTCCAGCAATACTCGTCAACTTCCATAATTCGCCAGCAAACAGAGGCATGGACCCAATGCTACTTAGATCTTGGATCTGAACCGTAGACGATGGGCCATTCTGCGCATTACTTATGAGCTAGTTATATCTTGGAACGTATATATTTTGTAATATTTAAATCATTTAATTGTACGCTTTTCTGGCGTGTCATTTTTACGTGGCAGTTTAAAGTCTTTTAGATCTTTTAATGTCCTTCAAATACCACATAGTTTTTATTATTGTTTTTACGTGTAATAGAAACCAATATTAACTTGTATATAATTCTTAGGTTTCTAAGCTTTTGAGAGTGTCTTTTTTGCTGCTATTGTACTATGTAGAATTATATATTTAGATATGTTATCTCTGTTTTTGGTGCAAGAAGCGTATATGCCCCCATGTACATATATCATGATAATGCTGTAAAGCAGTATTTCAAGTAGTTATTATGCCTATTTTAATACCCTGTGTTTTAATAGATATTTTAAGTGTACATATCATGTCTATTTAGTACATGTTATTTTATCAACCTTGTTGTACATGTTTTACATGAATGTGCAAAGTGCCAATATATATCTATCTGTCTTCTGTTATAGGCATAAACCGGCACCTTTACATTAGAAAGTGACGTGGCGCAATTGTTAGAGCGTGGTGTGTCATTGTCACTGCCTGTCTTGCGGTTTCAAACCCCGTTCCGTGAAGGATTTCAGATAAATATCATGTCTTTCCTCTCACAGTGCTGTTGTTTTAATATTCGAAGTCGACCAGACATTAAAACCTTATAATTATGTGGTGTAATCAAGCAGGGCTACTCACACAGCTCATTTCTAAAATTTCTGTCTCTTTTGGTCTGCAATTATAAATGGAAAACATTCTGACATTTGACTAATGCATTAGTTACTTTCAACAGCCTTTACTAAATTGAAACGAACTAAAAGTAACTTTCAAAAATATGAAAAGTGAACTTTTAGAATGTGATTTTCTGTTGACGGGGATATTGTGCTTGAAGTATTATAGTGGGAGATGTAGAACAGATTTTCAGGCAGGAAAACTATTTTATAATATTTTCAAGATGGTGGTATTTTTTTTAAAAAATAACCTACATCAAAAATGAGACTTTTATCATGTTCACCCACTCTTGATATGATGTATGTAAACTCCTCTCTATATTACCCAATCAGTGTGGAGACCGACTTTAGACGTCATAATCTGACGTCTAATATGCGTCAGATTATGACGTCCAAAGTCGATCCCCGCACTGAAAAAAAACCGCATTTATAATGGTCATAGATCCATAACATAGATATTCAAATTAAGCAGAAAGAGCTAACTAAGCCAATGCTTAAATATTTTTGTAAACCATGGATACGAAAGGGTTTTTCTCAATTTAAAATCATCATAACTGTCTTAGTTAGCTCTTTCCGCTTCATTTGAATACCTATGTCATGGGTCTACGGTCATTATTGTTTTTATTTTTTTCAGTGCGGGGATCGACTTTAAACGTCATAATCTGACGCATATTAGACGTCAGATTATGACGTCCAGAGTCGATCCCCGCACTGAAAAAAATAACACATTTATACTGGTCATAGACCCATAACATAGGTATTCAAATGAAGCGGGAAGAGCTAACTAAGCCATTAATGACGATTTCAAATTGTAAAAAACTTTTTGGTCCCTATGGTTTATACAAAAACATTTCAGCGTTGAAAAGGTTATATTAGTGTACAATAAAGAAACTTTAGTGATCATTAGAAGAAGTTGTTATATCAGATGAAAATCTTTTCATTACCACATTCATAACTTGTTATGTTCATTATTTCCTCAAATATATTGACAATAATGTTAGAAAGGAAACAACAGGCTAAATTAAAACGTAAAATTTCAGATACAACACAATTAGTGATTTTGTCAATTCTACAAGCCTAATGTATAACCTCTGCAAATGTATTAGATTACAGGTTAATTTGGTTACGATTTTATCATCAATGGTTTACACAAAGCTACATGTTTGACATTCACATGTTAGTCCGCATAGGGGATGATAATGGCAAAATAAATTTCGATGATGCGTGCTACATTTTCCATCTTCCACACGAAGTGGCGAGTTATATTTTACATTATATGTGAGGGAGACATATTAACCTTTTAAGTGCCGGTCACGATTATATTAGCTTTTAGATATTTTATCAGCACATTAAGTACCAGCTCTCAAACATGGGAACGCTAAAACGTGATATTATTTGGTCAAATCTGAATAATTTCCACACAATTGAAGTTGCGAATCGCGTCAGCGATGCACAACTCCAAGTGAGTAAAAATTCCAGCGAAATAACTTGGCAGTTAAAGGGTATAGCTTAATCACCGAGGCATATGCCATTTTAAATAATGATATGCCTAAGACAATGTAAAAAGCTTACCACTCAAGCTAGCAAGCACAAAACATTTTTCAAACATGTTTAAAAAGTCATAAGAAAATGTTTTACAATATTAAAACGTCGGGTCAATAGAAAATTAATATAAAACATATAATAAAACTACTATGCAAAACATTCGTTTAAAAAACATTTTTCAAAAAAACATTTTGGTAACATAATATGTAAATATTATAAACGTTTTATAACATTCTGTTGACCAAACGTTTCAATATTAAAAAAAAATTTACACTAACATTTTCCAAATATCATTAAAATGTTTTTTTGCTGGGCAGTGACTAGTAAATTTTAAATATAGACACATGCGAAATGTATTGCATGTGTGTCTCATATAAATTTTAACTGAGACATTTATATAAATACAATTTCATTTCTTCCATTCGTGAAGGGAAGATTAATTGAGTGTAGTGTTGGTGATTACATTTTATTTTGGTCAGACACTGTTTATTTTTAAATGCCCTTCCCAAGTGACCTATTTATTTAACTCTCACAGCGCGGGGATAGACTTTACACGTCAGATTCTGACGTCAAAAGTCGATCCCCGCACTGTAAGAGTAAAAATATTTATAATGTCGGTAAACCGATAACATAGGTATTCAAATGAATCGGAAAGACCTGGCGGGGACATTTATGACAATTTCAAATTGAAAAATCCCTTTGGTCTCCAAAGTGTATGAAAAAAGTATTTAATCGTTTTAAGGGTAAATTAAGTAACCCCTGGAGCACTGAGCTAGTCAATTTAAATTTCCAGTCACTTGAAGTTTTGTCTCGCTATCGCGATCAACAACTTCAAGTGTCTGAATATTACTCGTATTTTGTAAAGAGAAAGGTGATCTATCACCCCTTATATGGTATGAATAATTATGTCCTTATATGGGGTGATTGGCTATCATGTGACCCTCTTAGAGGGTCACATGATAGCCAATCACCCCCAACACTTGTTCCCCATCTTGTGGCAACTTTGATTTATTTGTCACAAAATTATTCATACTATATAAGGGATGATAGTTCACACTTTAAGTCACATCGTATGTCGATTCCACTGACTTCAAGACATTTCTCTCGTCAATAAACAGGTTCCACAAGTTCGAATAGACATGATAAACCATAGAAACCCCGCTATTGTTGACGTCGGTGTTCTAGGGATTAACCTTTCAAACGTCGAGTTATTTAACTGGAATTTTCACCCACTTTAACATGTGTGTTCAAGTGAGTGAAACTTATTCTGATTTGACAAAATGGAGGTCAACTATTTCCAAGTCTTGCTGGTTGAAGTCGCGTTTTATCTTTAATATGTTTAAAACCTGGTATTTATTGTGCTGATAAAAAAAAAAATTAATTTGGAACCGGCGGTTAAAGTATCAATTATTTCCTGTTTACGAAAACTTGGTTCACATTTGTCCGTCATAGATCATGAGCAACAGCCTGATATCAGCGAATACAATACATTGCTCAAGTTTGTTTTGATGTTGGCCAACCTTCCACGACGCTGACCCCGCATTGAAACAACATTGTACCAGCGTTTCATGTTTGTTGAGACTGTGGAGTTGTGTCGCTATATCGTGACAGACTAAAATATCAGCTTGACCAATTATGCACATGTAACATTTACCCTTCAAGAGAGCTTGTCGCATATATATATACACCACGTAGAATATTTTCGAATACAATTAATTCAAGAAAGAATGTTGGTATATACTAATCTTTCATTTGATATTTGTTATATTATTCTTGCAAAAGTAGGCTTATTTTGTGAAATATTGTGATTTACCTTGAGATAAGAATTGCGTGACCAACTCATACTACCTTGGTGTTCGAAGGGTTAAGTTATTTTTAAGTGTACACAATTAAAAAAATTTGCGCTTTTATGGATGTTTTTGTGGAGATAAAAAATGGTCCATCAAAATGTATATGTACCCGCACGTACCCGTCTGAAATTTCCCAGATCTGCAAATTCTCTATTGAAATAATACAAACCCACACGGGGAATCCTTCGAAATTCTCAATGGAAATGCAAGGTGGATTATTCAAATTTACCCGTATGAGATTATCCATATAAATTTAAGGTATTTTTCGCACATTTACCCGTATTAAATTATCCATCATAATTTAAGGTGATTTATTCACATTCACCCGTATGAAATTATTCATCCAAATTTAAGGTGGCTTACTCATATGAACCCGTATGAATTTATCCATCACAATTTAAGGTCACTTATTCACACATAGGCCAACCCGTATGAAATTAATCATCAAAATTTAAGGTGGCTTTCTAACATGAGCCCGTATGAAATCATCCATCAAAATTTAAGGTGACTTACCCAAAAAATTATTCATCAAAATGAAGGTGGCTTTAAGTCACATGTACCAGTATTAAATTATCTATCAAAATTTAAGGTGGCTTATTCATGGATTACACACTATAAAATGACCTAATAAAATTTAAGGTGGCTTATTTACATGGATTACACACTATAAAATGACCTAATAAAATTTAAGGTGGCTTATTTACATGGTTTACACACTATAAAATGACCTAATAAAATTAAAGGTGGCTTATTTACATGGATTACACACTATAAAATGACCTAATAAAATTTAAGGTGGCTTATTTAAATGGATTACACACTATAAAATGACCTAATAAAATTAAAGGTGGCTTATTCACATGGATTACACACTATAAAATGACCTAATAAAATTTAAGGTGGCTTATTTAAATGGATTACACACTATAAAATGACCTAATAAAATTAAAGGTGGCTTATTTACATGGATTACACACTATAAAATGACCTAATAAAATTTAGGGTGGCTTATTTAAATGGATTACACACTATAAAATGACCTAATAAAATTTAAGGTGGCTTATTTACATGGATTACACACTATAAAATGACCTAATAAAATTTAAGGTGGCTTATTCACATGGATTATACACTATACAATTATATATTAAAATTCAAAGTGACTTATTCACATGGAATATACACTAGTAAATCACCTATTAAAATTTAAGGTGGTTGTCTCACATGGACCCGTATGGAAAATTTAAGGTGGCTCCCTCACATGTACCCGATGACATTTTCAATCAAAATTGAATGTGGCTTACCCGCATGTACCCGTATAGAATTCTCAATCCAAATCAAATGCAATTATCTATCAAAATTTAAGGTGGCTCACTCACATGTACCCGTATGAAATTTTCAATCAAAATTAAATGTGGCTTACCCGCATGTACCCGTATAGAATTATCAATCCAAATCAAATGCAATTATCTATCAAAATTTAAGGTGGCTTACTAAATGTACCCGTATGAAAATATTCATCGAACTTCCTATCGCGCATATATGTTTTATCTAAAATATTCCATCGAAATTAAAGCACATGTATAGGTCAACAGGTGATCTTGATACAGAGCTCAGACCAACGCGCGACTCCGTCTCCCAGGAAAATGTAAATGATTGACTCAGCATTCAGCCAACGCCGAAGTCTCGTTTTTTATGAGATGTGCAAGGTCACAATGAAGACTCCAAATAGCTCTGCCGTGCAAAGCTAAACGGCAGTAGCTGCTCACTTATACATGTATGTAGTTGCTGCCCTTTGGCTTTGCACGGCGGAGTCGTCGTCTGTCACAGCATCTATATCAGGCTGCTGTCACTGGCCGTGACTGCGTCATGATGTGACGTCACCACTAATTGTCGTCACGGGGTTATCACAGGCCGAGAGAGAGAAGGAGGGGGGTCAATGACAAGTCGTCATCTCTCATCACTCTGTCACAAATCAATGCTGACAACGCCCACGAAGCAGGCGAAGATGAGCAGCGCTAATCAGTTAAATATAGAAAGCATAGGTTGTCATAGTTATTATTATCATTATATTATTACTCTCCCTGATATTTTTAGTATATTTACTTTTCTTCCTGCTATGACATCCTTTCCTTTCCTTTTTGTTCTCATTTTACCTGCTAATTGACATTGTGAAATCTCACTTTTATAACCTCAATTCTTATATGTTCTTACCTGTTGATTGCTTGCTTGCTTGCTTGCTCGTTTTTTTAATTATTACTTATCAACTTATTTACTTATTTACGTATTAACGTATTTACTTATTTACTTATTTTAGAATTTATTTATTTTTTTATTTACTTTTTTTACTTATTTACTTATTTACATATTTACTTATTTACTTGTTTACTTATTGCTTAATGCTTGCATGCTTCACAAATTAATATCAAGATGAACTAGAAAAGAAAACTGTCTGAACTAGTGGTTGAGTGGGGCTAGACAGACATCATCCTGACGATGTGGTCATTATTTTTAGATCGTCATCTTTACTACGCAAATGGAGAAACTGGATAAGACCACGCTTCAAAATCGTGCATATGTTGCAACATAATTTTAATATATTCTTTCGCCATGTTTATTACTTATTACTGTCAATGCTATCAACACCAAATTTAATTAAACCAGCTGTGACTTTGTTGCGTCTGTAGGATAATATTTAAGGCTCCAAACGTTCAGTAGCTAAAATTCTTAAGCTAGAAAGTTTATCATTTAAATACGAGCGCAAAATGTTAAACCATTTTGAAAACATAATTTTTTTTTCAGGTAGTTTTTTTGAAAACGTTTAGATCATAAATGTAGTGATATTGTGTATTTGTATGCACAATTTAGATTTTAAGCCATATTATTATTTGTGATAAATCTTTAATTTTAAAATAAATTGTCAATGATGCAATATGTCATTACGTTTGGATCTATGCTCTCTCCAGCTTTTCTTCAACATCTTTGACACCCATCATCACTGTGTAGAGTGAACTTACACCAAAGGCAGTTTAATCTTTGCTCATAGCCAATGGCGCTGCCTGTCGTGCAGTTTTGAATCTCGCTTGGTGCAGGATTTTTTGAGAAATATCATGTTTCCCCCCTCTCAATATTCGGACATTAGTTTGATGTTGTATCCTTGGGCAAGGTGCTCTACCCTCACATGCTTCACTTGACTGAAGTGTAAATGAGTACCTGGTAGGACAGAGATGGCAATGTGTGCGACTAGCTCCTAGCGGCAAAATGGCCGCAAGTGTTGCATGCTCCAAAAAAGGGAGTTGTAATGGTACATGTATCAACAGGTCCAGTGACCAGGGGTAATATGTGTGAAGCGCACAGAGCATAGTATGATTGTGCGCTATATAAGAACTCATCATTATTATTATTATTATCGATGGATGGGAATGTTATCATTGTCGCCAAATATTCACCGATATTTTGTTTTCTTTGTAGGCAAGCATTCACAAACATCACCAATTGATTGCCGTTTAGTGAAATCCCTGCCTTAGATCGTCATTGCTAGATAGAAACTTGCACATGGATATATACAAACTTCTTTTGCGGATTATTGATGCCTGATATGTCTCGATTGATATGAGCAAGCATGCCAGACTCGCACCTTTGAGCATTATCACTGAAAATTCAAAATGGCTGCCGTCAACTCATCATAAATCGACGTATAGACTGGGTTTGGGGTAGAAAATTAGCCAAATGGTTTTCTTAAATTTGAAATCATAATAAATGTAGTAGTTAGCTATTTCCGCTTCATTTGAATACCTACAGTGTATGTTATGGGTCTACGCCCATTGTAAATATTTGTTTTCTTTCAGTGCGGGTACCGTCTATAGACGTCAGAATCTGGCGTCTTTAGACGTCAGATTCTGACGTCTAAAGACGGTCCCAGCTCTAAAAGGTTTACGTTGAAACATATTATGTTATTACCAGGATTTCGCTGATTATCCAACAACGAATGATGTGTTCAAATTTTGGACTCTTTGACGCCTTTTGCACGAAACTACGCATGCGGGAAATCTCCCACAGACTTTAGAGGAGCTTCAGAAAAGCAATCATTTTCCTGAATAGGTCAAAAGTGATTCATTTAGAGGAGGGATCAGTACCTCGGTGCACGGACGTAGTAAAGCAAGGACGGTGCTAGTCTGACATTTTAGCATCCACCCCCACGGGGACACCCCGTGACATTTGTTTCACAATCTTCGTGTGGGGGTGTTTTTTCGTCTGCTCGCCACGGCTCCGTATCCAGCAAACACGAAACATTCACCCAATGTTGGGTCAGTGTTGAAATAGGGAAGTAGACGGTGGTCCAACACTAATTCAGCATTGTATCGATGCATGGTGCTTTCCGGGAAACACCCTGAAGAAATATCAGACACAAGTTGGTATCACTGTACAGCACAACGTTATACCCACCCAACACATTAGGAGTAGCTATCATATACAACTTAGTCAACACGTCATTAATGTAGCTGCACTATAAAACTTTGTCAACATATTGGTGTAACTATCGATTTTCGTCAACACATTAAGGTGGTTGTCATAATTTTACAACTTTGTCAAAACATTGTGGTAATTGTCATTTAATACATTGTCAATACATTGGGGTAACTGTCACTTAAAACTTTGTCAACACATTGCAATTATCCAACACAACGTTGTCAACACATTGCGTAACTGTCCAACACAGCTTTGTTAACATATTATGTAACTGTCCAACAAAACATTGTCAAAACATTGTGTAACTGTCCAACACAACGATGTCAACAAATTGTGTAACTTTCCAACACAATGTTGTCAACAAATTTATGTGTTGACAATGTTGTCTTGTACACTAACACTAAATTATTTAGTTTTAGCGTACAGCACAACATTATCAACACATGGTGTAACTTTCCAACACAACGTTGCCAGCACATTAGTGTAAGAGTACAAGACAACATTGTCAACACATGGTGTAACTGTTCAACACAATGTCGCCAGTACATTAGTGTAAGAGTACAAGACAACATTATCAACACACGGTGTAACTTTCCAACACAATGTTGCCAGCACAATAGTGTAAGAGTACAAGACAACATTGTCAACACATGGTGTAACTTTCCAACACAATGTTGTGTTGACAATGTTGTCTTGTACTCTAACACTAAATTGTTCAGTTTTAGCGTACAGCACAACATTATCAACACATGGTGTAACTTTCCAACACAATGTTGCCAGCACATTAGTGTAAGAGTACAAGACAACATTGTCAACACATGGTGTAACTGTTCAACACAATGTCGCCAGCACATTAGTGTAAGAGTACAAGACAACATTATCAACACACGGTGTAACTTTCCAACACAATGTTGCCAGCACATGAGTGTAAGAGTACATTTTTTTGTAGATTTTGGCATGTAGTTATTATGTGATTATATATATATTGATTATTATATATATTGTCCGCCCGTTTATAGACGCACGGATGTTTATATATAAGCACTCGCCGGAAGTGCGCCGCGGCGACCGTTTATAAACGACTGGACCCGTACCTGTTGGTTACGGCTTAGGGGATCGTCCGTCTCGTTTCCAGCAATACTCGTCAACTTCCATAATTCGCCAGCAAACAGAGTCATGGACCCAATGCTACTTAGATCTTGGATCTGAACCGTAGACGATGGGCCATTCTGCGCATTACTTATGAGCTAGTTATATCTTGGAACGTATATATTTTGTAATATTTAAATCATTTAATTGTACGCTTTTCTGGCGTGTCATTTTTACGTGGCAGTTTAAAGTCTTTTAGATCTTTTAATGTCCATTAAATACCACATAGTTTTTATTATTGTTTTTACGTGTAATAGAAACCAATATTAACTTGTATATAATTCTTCGGTTTCTAAGCTTTTGAGAGTGTCTTTTTTGCTGCTATTGTACTATGTAGAATTATATATTTAGATATGTTATCTCTGTTTTTGGTGCAAGAAGCGTATATGCCCCCATGTACATATATCATGATAATGCTGTAAAGCAGTATTTCAAGTAGTTATTATGCCTATTTTAATACCCTGTGTTTTAATAGATATTTTAAGTGTACATATCATGTCTATTTAGTACATGTTATTTTATCAACCTTGTTGTACATGTTTTACATGAATGTGCAAAGTGCCAATATATATCTATCTGTCTTCTGTTATAGGCATAAACCGGCACCTTTACATTAGAAAGTGACGTGGCGCAATTGTTAGAGCGTGGTGTGTCATTGTCACTGCCTGTCTTGCGGTTTCAAACCCCGTTCCGTGAAGGATTTCAGATAAATATCATGTCTTTCCTCTCACAGTGCTGTTGTTTTAATATTCGAAGTCGACCAGACATTAAAACCTTATAATTATGTGGTGTAATCAAGCAGGGCTACTCACACAGCTCATTTCTAAAATTTCTGTCTCTTTTGGTCTGCAATTATAAATGGAAAACATTCTGACATTTGACTAATGCATTAGTTACTTTCAACAGCCTTTACTAAATTGAAACGAACTAAAAGTAACTTTCAAAAATATGAAAAGTGAACTTTTAGAATGTGATTTTCTGTTGACGGGGATATTGTGCTTGAAGTATTATAGTGGGAGATGTAGAACAGATTTTCAGGCAGGAAAACTATTTTATAATATTTTCAAGATGGTGGTATTTTTTTTAAAAAATAACCTACATCAAAAATGAGACTTTTATCATGTTCACCCACTCTTGATATGATGTATGTAAACTCCTCTCTATATTACCCAATCAGTGTGGAGACCGACTTTAGACGTCATAATCTGACGTCTAATATGCGTCAGATTATGACGTCCAAAGTCGATCCCCGCACTGAAAAAAAACCGCATTTATAATGGTCATAGATCCATAACATAGATATTCAAATTAAGCAGAAAGAGCTAACTAAGCCAATGCTTAAATATTTTTGTAAACCATGGATACGAAAGGGTTTTTCTCAATTTAAAATCATCATAACTGTCTTAGTTAGCTCTTTCCGCTTCATTTGAATACCTATGTTATGGGTCTACGGTCATTATTGTTTTTATTTTTTTCAGTGCGGGGATCGACTTTAAACGTCATAATCTGACGCATATTAGACGTCAGATTATGACGTCCAGAGTCGATCCCCGCACTGAAAAAAATAACACATTTATACTGGTCATAGACCCATAACATAGGTATTCAAATGAAGCGGGAAGAGCTAACTAAGCCATTAATGACGATTTCAAATTGTAAAAAACTTTTTGGTCCCTATGGTTTATACAAAAACATTTCAGCGTTGAAAAGGTTATATTAGTGTACAATAAAGAAACTTTAGTGATCATTAGAATTTAAGTTGTTATATCAGATGAAAATCTTTTCATTACCACATTCATAACTTGTTATGTTCATTATTTCCTCAAATATATTGACAATAATGTTAGAAAGGAAACAACAGGCTAAATTAAAACGTAAAATTTCAGATACAACACAATTAGTGATTTTGTCAATTCTACAAGCCTAATGTATAACCTCTGCAAATGTATTAGATTACAGGTTAATTTGGTTACGATTTTATCATCAATGGTTTACACAAAGCTACATGTTTGACATTCACATGTTAGTCCGCATAGGGGATGATAATGGCAAAATAAATTTCGATGATGCGTGCTACATTTTCCATCTTCCACACGAAGTGGCGAGTTATATTTTACATTATATGTGAGGGAGACATATTAACCTTTTAAGTGCCGGTCACGATTATATTAGCTTTTAGATATTTTATCAGCACATTAAGTACCAGCTCTCAAACATGGGAACGCTAAAACGTGATATTATTTGGTCAAATCTGAATAATTTCCACACAATTGAAGTTGCGAATCGCGTCAGCGATGCACAACTCCAAGTGAGTAAAAATTCCAGCGAAATAACTTGGCAGTTAAAGGGTATAGCTTAATCACCGAGGCATATGCCATTTTAAATAATGATATGCCTAAGACAATGTGAAAAGCTTACCACTCAAGCTAGCAAGCACAAAACATTTTTCAAACATGTTTAAAAAGTCATAAGAAAATGTTTTACAATATTAAAACGTCGGGTCAATAGAAAATTAATATAAAACATATAATAAAACTACTATGCAAAACATTCGTTTAAAAAACATTTTTCAAAAAAACATTTTGGTAACATAATATGTAAATATTATAAACGTTTTATAACATTCTGTTGACCAAACGTTTCAATATTAAAAAAAATTTACACTAACATTTTCCAAATATCATTAAAATGTTTTTTTGCTGGGCAGTGACTAGTAAATTTTAAATATAGACACATGCGAAATGTATTGCATGTGTGTCTCATATAAATTTTAACTGAGACATTTATATAAATACAATTTCATTTCTTCCATTCGTGAAGGGAAGATTAATTGAGTGTAGTGTTGGTGATTACATTTTATTTTGGTCAGACACTGTTTATTTTTAAATGCCCTTCCCAAGTGACCTATTTATTTAACTCTCACAGCGCGGGGATAGACTTTACACGTCAGATTCTGACGTCAAAAGTCGATCCCCGCACTGTAAGAGTAAAAATATTTATAATGTCGGTAAACCGATAACATAGGTATTCAAATGAATCGGAAAGACCTGGCGGGGACATTTATGACAATTTCAAATTGAAAAATCCCTTTGGTCTCCAAAGTGTATGAAAAAAGTATTTAATCGTTTTAAGGGTTAATTAAGTAACCCCTGGAGCACTGAGCTAGTCAATTTAAATTTCCAGTCACTTGAAGTTTTGTCTCGCTATCGCGATCAACAACTTCAAGTGTCTGAATATTACTCGTATTTTGTAAAGAGAAAGGTGATCTATCACCCCTTATATGGTATGAATAATTATGTCCTTATATGGGGTGATTGGCTATCATGTGACCCTCTTAGAGGGTCACATGATAGCCAATCACCCCCAACACTTGTTCCCCATCTTGTGGCAACTTTGATTTATTTGTCACAAAATTATTCATACTATATAAGGGATGATAGTTCACACTTTAAGTCACATCGTATGTCGATTCCACTGACTTCAAGACATTTCTCTCGTCAATAAACAGGTTCCACAAGTTCGAATAGACATGATAAACCATAGAAACCCCGCTATTGTTGACGTCGGTGTTCTAGGGATTAACCTTTCAAACGTCGAGTTATTTAACTGGAATTTTCACCCACTTTAACATGTGTGTTCAAGTGAGTGAAAATTATTCTGATTTGACAAAATGGAGGTCAACTATTTCCAAGTCTTGCTGGTTGAAGTCGCGTTTTATCTTTAATATGTTTAAAACCTGGTATTTATTGTGCTGATAAAAAAAAAAAAATTAATTTGGAACCGGCGGTTAAAGTGTCAATTATTTCCTGTTTACGAAAACTTGGTTCACATTTGTCCGTCATAGATCATGAGCAACAGCCTGATATCAGCGAATACAATACATTGCTCAAGTTTGTTTTGATGTTGGCCAACCTTCCACGACGCTGACCCCGCATTGAAACAACATTGTACCAGCGTTTCATGTTTGTTGAGACTGTGGAGTTGTGTCGCTATATCGTGACAGACTAAAATATCAGCTTGACCAATTATGCACATGTAACATTTACCCTTCAAGAGAGCTTGTCGCATATATATATACACCACGTAGAATATTTTCGAATACAATTAATTCAAGAAAGAATGTTGGTATATACTAATCTTTCATTTGATATTTGTTATATTATTCTTGCAAAAGTAGGCTTATTTTGTGACATATTGTGATTTACCTTGAGATAAGAATTGCGTGACCAACTCATACTACCTTGGTGTTCGAAGGGTTAAGTTATTTTTAAGTGTACACAATTAAAAAAATTTGCGCTTTTATGGATGTTTTTGTGGAGATAAAAAATGGTCCATCAAAATGTATATGTACCCGCACGTACCCGTCTGAAATTTCCCAGATCTGCAAATTCTCTATTGAAATAATACAAACCCACACGGGGAATCCTTCGAAATTCTCAATGGAAATGCAAGGTGGATTATTCAAATTTACCCGTATGAGATTATCCATATAAATTTAAGGTATTTTTCGCACATTTACCCGTATTAAATTATCCATCATAATTTAAGGTGATTTATTCACATTCACCCGTATGAAATTATTCATCCAAATTTAAGGTGGCTTACTCATATGAACCCGTATGAATTTATCCATCACAATTTAAGGTCACTTATTCACACATAGGCCAACCCGTATGAAATTAATCATCAAAATTTAAGGTGGCTTTCTAACATGAGCCCGTATGAAATCATCCATCAAAATTTAAGGTGACTTACCCAAAAAATTATTCATCAAAATGAAGGTGGCTTTAAGTCACATGTACCAGTATTAAATTATCTATCAAAATTTAAGGTGGCTTATTCATGGATTACACACTATAAAATGACCTAATAAAATTTAAGGTGGCTTATTTACATGGATTACACACTATAAAATGACCTAATAAAATTTAAGGTGGCTTATTTACATGGTTTACACACTATAAAATGACCTAATAAAATTAAAGGTGGCTTATTTACATGGATTACACACTATAAAATGACCTAATAAAATTTAAGGTGGCTTATTTAAATGGATTACACACTATAAAATGACCTAATAAAATTAAAGGTGGCTTATTCACATGGATTACACACTATAAAATGACCTAATAAAATTTAAGGTGGCTTATTTAAATGGATTACACACTATAAAATGACCTAATAAAATTAAAGGTGGCTTATTTACATGGATTACACACTATAAAATGACCTAATAAAATTTAGGGTGGCTTATTTAAATGGATTACACACTATAAAATGACCTAATAAAATTTAAGGTGGCTTATTCACATGGATTACACACTATAAAATGACCTAATAAAATTTAAGGTGGCTTATTCACATGGATTATACACTATACAATTATATATTAAAATTCAAAGTGACTTATTCACATGGAATATACACTAGTAAATCACCTATTAAAATTTAAGGTGGTTGTCTCACATGGACCCGTATGGAAAATTTAAGGTGGCTCCCTCACATGTACCCGATGACATTTTCAATCAAAATTGAATGTGGCTTACCCGCATGTACCCGTATAGAATTCTCAATCCAAATCAAATGCAATTATCTATCAAAATTTAAGGTGGCTCACTCACATGTACCCGTATGAAATTTTCAATCAAAATTAAATGTGGCTTACCCGCATGTACCCGTATAGAATTATCAATCCAAATCAAATGCAATTATCTATCAAAATTTAAGGTGGCTTACTAAATGTACCCGTATGAAAATATTCATCGAACTTCCTATCGCACATATATGTTTTATCTAAAATATTCCATCGAAATTAAAGCACATGTATAGGTCAACAGGTGATCTTGATACAGAGCTCAGACCAACGCGCGACTCCGACTCCCAGGAAAATGTAAATGATTGACTCAGCATTCAGCCAACGCCGAAGTCTCGTTTTTTATGAGATGTGCAAGGTCACAATGAAGACTCCAAATAGCTCTGCCGTGCAAAGCTAAACGGCAGTAGCTGCTCACTTATACATGTATGTAGTTGCTGCCCTTTGGCTTTGCACGGCGGAGTCGTCGTCTGTCACAGCATCTATATCAGGCTGCTGTCACTGGCCGTGACTGCGTCATGATGTGACGTCACCACTAATTGTCGTCACGGGGTTATCACAGGCCGAGAGAGAGAAGGAGGGGGGTCAATGACAAGTCGTCATCTCTCATCACTCTGTCACAAATCAATGCTGACAACGCCCACGAAGCAGGCGAAGATGAGCAGCGCTAATCAGTTAAATATAGAAAGCATAGGTTGTCATAGTTATTATTATCATTATATTATTACTCTCCCTGATATTTTTAGTATATTTTCTTTTCTTCCTGCTATGACATCCTTTCCTTTCCTTTTTGTTCTCATTTTACCTGCTAATTGACATTGTGAAATCTCACTTTTATAACCTCAATTCTTATATGTTCTTACCTGTTGATTGCTTGCTTGCTTGCTTGCTCGTTTTTTTAATTATTACTTATCAACTTATTTACTTATTTACGTATTAACGTATTTACTTATTTACTTATTTTAGAATTTATTTATTTTTTTATTTACTTTTTTTACTTATTTACTTATTTACATATTTACTTATTTACTTGTTTACTTATTGCTTAATGCTTGCATGCTTCACAAATTAATATCAAGATGAACTAGAAAAGAAAACTGTCTGAACTAGTGGTTGAGTGGGGCTAGACAGACATCATCCTGACGATGTGGTCATTATTTTTAGATCGTCATCTTTACTACGCAAATGGAGAAACTGGATAAGACCACGCTTCAAAATCGTGCATATGTTGCAACATAATTTTAATATATTCTTTCGCCATGTTCATTACTTATTACTGTCAATGCTACCAACACCAAATTTAATTAAACCAGCTGTGACTTTGTTGCGTCTGTAGGATAATATTTAAGGCTCCAAACGTTCAGTAGCTAAAATTCTTAAGCTAGAAAGTTTATCATTTAAATACGAGCGCAAAATGTTAAACCATTTTGAAAACATAATTTTTTTTTCAGGTAGTTTTTTTGAAAACGTTTAGATCATAAATGTAGTGATATTGTGTATTTGTATGCACAATTTAGATTTTAAGCCATATTATTATTTGTGATAAATCTTTAATTTTAAAATAAATTGTCAATGATGCAATATGTCATTACGTTTGGATCTATGCTCTCTCCAGCTTTTCTTCAACATCTTTGACACCCATCATCACTGTGTAGAGTGAACTTACACCAAAGGCAGTTTAATCTTTGCTCATAGCCAATGGCGCTGCCTGTCGTGCAGTTTTGAATCTCGCTTGGTGCAGGATTTTTTGAGAAATATCATGTTTCCCCCCTCTCAATATTCGGACATTAGTTTGATGTTGTATTCTTGGGCAAGGTGCTCTACCCTCACATGCTTCACTTGACTGAAGTGTAAATGAGTACCTGGTAGGACAGAGATGGCAATGTGTGCGACTAGCTCCTAGCGGCAAAATGGCCGCAAGTGTTGCATGCTCCAAAAAAGGGAGTTGTAATGGTACATGTATCAACAGGTCCAGTGACCAGGGGTAATATGTGTGAAGCGCACAGAGCATAGTATGATTGTGCGCTATATAAGAACTCATCATTATTATTATTATTATCGATGGATGGGAATGTTATCATTGTCGCCAAATATTCACCGATATTTTGTTTTCTTTGTAGGCAAGCATTCACAAACATCACCAATTGATTGCCGTTTAGTGAAATCCCCGCCTTAGATCGTCATTGCTAGATAGAAACTTGCACATGGATATATATAAACTTCTTTTGCGGATTATTGATGCCTGATATGTCTCGATTGATATGAGCAAGCATGCCAGACTCGCACCTTTGAGCATTATCACTGAAAATTCAAAATGGCTGCCGTCAACTCATCATAAATCGACGTATAGACTGGGTTTGGGGTAGAAAATTAGCCAAATGGTTTTCTTAAATTTGAAATCATAATAAATGTAGTAGTTAGCTATTTCCGCTTCATTTGAATACCTACAGTGTATGTTATGGGTCTACGCCCATTGTAAATATTTGTTTTCTTTCAGTGCGGGTACCGTCTATAGACGTCAGAATCTGGCGTCTTTAGACGTCAGATTCTGACGTCTAAAGACGGTCCCAGCTCTAAAAGGTTTACGTTGAAACATATTATGTTATTACCAGGATTTCGCTGATTATCCAACAACGAATGATGTGTTCAAATTTTGGACTCTTTGACGCCTTTTGCACGAAACTACGCATGCGGGAAATCTCCCACAGACTTTAGAGGAGCTTCAGAAAAGCAATCATTTTCCTGAATAGGTCAAAAGTGATTCATTTAGAGGAGGGATCAGTACCTCGGTGCACGGACGTAGTAAAGCAAGGACGGTGCTAGTCTGACATTTTAGCATCCACCCCCACGGGGACACCCCGTGACATTTGTTTCACAATCTTCGTGTGGGGGTGTTTTTTCGTCTGCTCGCCACGGCTCCGTATCCAGCAAACACGAAACATTCACCCAATGTTGGGTCAGTGTTGAAATAGGGAAGTAGACGGTGGTCCAACACTAATTCAGCATTGTATCGATGCGTGGTGCTTTCCGGGAAACACCCTGAAGAAATATCAGACACAAGTTGGTATCACTGTACAGCACAACGTTATACCCACCCAACACATTAGGAGTAGCTATCATATACAACTTAGTCAACACGTCATTAATGTAGCTGCACTATAAAACTTTGTCAACATATTGGTGTAACTATCGATTTTCGTCAACACATTAAGGTGGTTGTCATAATTTTACAACTTTGTCAAAACATTGTGGTAATTGTCATTTAATACATTGTCAATACATTGGGGTAACTGTCACTTAAAACTTTGTCAACACATTGCAATTATCCAACACAACGTTGTCAACACATTGCGTAACTGTCCAACACAGCTTTGTTAACATATTATGTAACTGTCCAACAAAACATTGTCAAAACATTGTGTAACTGTCCAACACAACGATGTCAACAAATTGTGTAACTTTCCAACACAATGTTGTCAACAAATTTATGTGTTGACAATGTTGTCTTGTACACTAACACTAAATTATTTAGTTTAAGCGTACAGCACAACATTATCAACACATGGTGTAACTTTCCAACACAATGTTGCCAGCACATTAGTGTAAGAGTACAGGACAACATTGTCAACACATGGTGTAACTGTTCAACACAATGTCGCCAGCACATTAGTGTAAGAGTACAAGACAACATTATCAACACACGGTGTAACTTTCCAACACAATGTTGTGTTGACAATGTTGTCTTGTACTCTAACACTAAATTATTTAGTTTAAGCGTATAGCACAACATTATCAACACATGGTGTAACTTTCCAACACAATGTTGTCAACACATAATAGTGTAAGAGTATAACACAACATTGTCAACCCTTGGTGTAACTGTCCAACAAAACGTTGTCAACACATGGTGTAACTGTTCAACACAACGATGTCAACACATTGGTGTAACTGTCCAACTCAATGTTCTTAACGCATTGGTGTAAGGGTACAAACAGCATTGTCAACATTTGATGTAACTGTCCAACACAGCGTTGTCAACACATGGTGTAACTGTCCAACAGAACGTTGTTAACACATTGGTGTAACTGTCCAACTCAATGTTCTTAACGCATTGGTGTAAGGGTACAACACAATATTGTCAACCATTGATGTAACTGTCCAACATAACGTTGTCAACACATGGTGTAACTGTTCAACACAACGATGTCAACACATTGGTGTAACTGTCCAACTCAATGTTCTTAACGCATTCGTGTAAGGGTACAACACAACATTGCCAACATTTGATGTAACTGTCCAACATAACGTTGTCAACACATTGGTGTAACTGTCCAACACAACGTTATCAACACATTGTGTAACTATCCAGCACAACGTTGTTAACACATTGTGTAACTATTCAACACAACATCGTCAACACAACGATGCCAACACATTGTGTAACTGTCCAACACAATGCTGTCAACACAACGATGTCAACACATTGTGTAGCTGTCCAACACAATGTTGTCAACACAATGTGTAACTACTCAACACAGAGTTGTCAACACAACGATGTCAACACATTGTGTGACTATCCAACACAACATTGTCAACACATTGTGTAAGTGTTCAACACAACGTTGTCAACACAGTGATGTCATCATATTGTGTAACTGACCAACACAACGTTGTCAACACATGCTGTAACTGTTCTACACAACGAACACAACAACAAAATAAAATATGCACTCTCACAAATAAAGTAACTCATAGCTCTTAACCAGTAGGACTATGTCTCCATTATTTGCTCAAACATGTGAGCAGGACTCGAACATGTAAACTTCGCATCTCTGATAACGATCCACAAAGTGAGTTCCAAGATTGGTGACGCAGTGTTTTTTTGCCTGAGGACCCCGGCTTTAGATTAGTCTCAATTTAGACATAACAATTTCTGATTCTCGACGATCATTTCGGAAAAAGTTTTTTTTTTTTTTTTTTCGTCCAATCATTTCAATTCCAAATCACCGTCGTCTCAGCGAGTTCGATTGACGGAACGAACCGATAAATGGACTATTATAATGGATCTGATCCACTTTTCTTGCGCTTTCGAGCTCGGGACACCGATGATTCAGGCACGTAAGAAGTCTACTCATTCATTCATTCATTCATTCATTCATTCATTCATTCATTCATTCATTCATTCATTCATTCATTCATTTATTCATTCATTTATTCATTCATTCATTGATTCGTTCTCTCATTCATTCATTCATTTATTTATTCATTCATTCATTTATTTATTCATTCATTCCTTCCTTCATTCATTCATTCATTCATTCATTCATTCATTTATTCATTCATTCATTCATTCATTCATTCATCCACTCCTTTATTCATAATGCATTCATTCATTCATTCATTCATTCATTCATTCATTCATTCATTCATTCATTCATTCAATTATTCATTCATTCATTCACTCATTCATTCATTCATTCATTCATTCATTCATTCATTCATTCATTCATTCATTTATTCATTCATTCATTCATTTATTTATTCATTCATTCATTCATTCATTCATTCATTCATTCATTCATTCATTCATTCATTCATTCATTCATTCATCCACTCCTTTATTCATAATGCATTCATTCATTCATTCATTCATTCATTCATTCATTCATTCATTCATTCATTCATTCATTCATTCATTCATTCATTCATTCATTCATTCATTCATTCATTCATTCATTCATTCATCCACTCCTTTATTCATAATGCATTCATTCATTCATTCATTCATTCATTCATTCATTCATTCATTCATTCATTCATTCATTCATTCATTCATTCATTCATTCATTCATTCATTCATTCATCCATTCATTCATTCATTCATTCATTCATCCACTCTTTTATTCATAATGCATTCATTCATTCATTCATTCATTCATTCATTCATTCATTCATTCATTCATTCATTCATTCATTCATTCATTCATTCAATCAATCAATCATCCATTCATTTATTGATTTATCCATTTATAGCCTCTCACGTGTACATCTTTCACATGTTACGAAGTCTGGGTCTTGACCTCTCACTGTGATTAATCACCTTTACCACTGTTCACATGGTAACCAGTGTTTACTAGTAGTTTGTGTGACGTACGTGTTGCTGACCCACAGCAAAGATTCAGGCACGTAAGAAGTCTACTCATTCATTCATTCATTCATTCATTCATTCATTCATTCATTCATTCATTCATTCATTCATTCATTCATTCATTCATTTATTCATTCATTAATTTATTCATTCATTTATTCATTCATTCATTCATTCGTTCTCTCATTCATTCATTCATTCATTTATTTATTCATTTATTCCTTCATTCATTCATTCATTCATTCATTCATTCATTCATTCATTCATTCATTCATTCATTCATTCATTTATTCATTCATTCATTCATTCATTCATTCATTCATTTATTCATTCATTCATCCACTCCTTTATTCATAATGCATTCATTCATTCATTCATTCATTCATTCATTCATTCATTCATTAATTCATTCATTCATTCATTCATTCATTCATTCATTCATTCATTCATTCATTCATTCATTCATTCATTCATTCATTCATTCATTCATTCAATCAATCATCCATTCATTTATTGATTTATCCATTTATAGCCTCTCACGTGTACATCTTTCACATGTTACGAAGTCTGGGTCTTGACCTCTCACTGTGATTAATCACCTTTACCACTGTTCACATGGTAACCAGTGTTTACTAGTAGTTTGTGTGACGTACGTGTTGCTGACCCACAGCAAAGACGAGATGTTAAGCCCTTTAACCGCCGGTGCCGCATATCTTCGGGTTTTCATTTTTATTAGCACATAAACTACCACCTTTTAACCACGCTAAATATAAAATGTGACAACAATGAGCAATATTTGAAAACAGTTGACCTACATTTTGTCAAATCTGAATAATTTTCACTCACCTGAAGTTGTGGATCGCGTCAGCGAGACACAACTTCAAGTGAGAGAAAATTCAGATTGAATAATTTGGCGGTTAAAGGGTTAACATTACTAATGTTAATGTTATGCTGAGCCATCGTCGCAGACGGTGGACCAACCTTAAAACAACAATGGGTCAATGCTTGATTATCGTTACTGCTGGACCAAGTCATCATGCCGAATAGCCGCCACTCCCAAGAGTGGCCACTCATGCCGAATAGCCTCCTCTCTCAGGAGGGGCCACTCATGCCGAATACAGTATAGTAGTGCTATATCATTTTATTCCGAAGTTAGTACTTAAAGCTTTCACGGCTTTAGAATTTTAATTTTACCTAATGTTGTGTTTTGCTAACGCGGTCCCAAATTCAGGTGGTTGAAATTACGTGCATAATTATTTACAATTTGAATGAAACTAAATACCAATCTAGCAACATAAAGGGTTTAACCCTTTAACCGCCGGTGCCGCATATATTCGGGTTTTCATTTTTTATGAGCACATTAAATACCACATTTTAATTATGTTAAAAGAAAAAATGTGACATCAACTAGCAAGATTTGAAAAGAGTTGACCCCCATTTTGTCAAATCTGAATAATTTTGACTCACTTGAAGTTGCGGATCGCGTCAGCGAGACACAACTTCAAGTTGGTGAAAATTCAAATTGAATAATTTGGCGATTAAAGGGTTAATATGTCAGGGGATACTGGCTGTGATTCTGATAAATCTAATCAAATGATACACACACAAACAGAATACAAGCGGAATTGTGGGCGGACTGAAAAACCACGCTACTCATACATATACAGTTGTTTCTCAGCAAACAGAAGACATTTGTATAACATTTGCACATTGGCCCAACGTCTTCGACGTTGATCCGACATTGTGCAAATGTTATACAAATGTTTTGCGTTTGCTCGGAATTTAAATAATCAGCTCTTGCATCCACATCTCTATAATTAGGCCTACTAGACGCCCAGGGATGAGACAAATGGATATTTTTTAATATTTTGTCTGTGTTTTGTTGGAGCATGTCTGATTGGAAAGCGAAAAATGAAAATAAGAAACAGCAAAAAAACTGGGATAAACTAGATTGTCTGATTATTTTCAGTGATTTGTGTACTCTATGAAATAGACGACCTTACAATAATCTGTAAGATTTGATTTTTTTTGAGACGGTATACGATTGAAAATTTTTACGATTGAGCAGTTTTGACTCGACGTCGCGGATTTTCCAGCCAATGCAATTTTAATGTCGGCCCAACTTCTGATCAAGGTGGGATAAATTAGATAATGCTGCCCTCCAGACACAGGATTCAAAATTCGAACCCTGGCGGTCTGAGGCCAAAATCGCTACCACGGAGGTCACGGAGGCTACACACAATGTTGAATATTTACGAGTGAGCGGGGAAGAAGCAACACGGAGAGACGGGAGATGAAATGGAGGTTTGCCCCAGCAGACACGAGCAGCCCCAGCAACCACGAGACGTTGACCCAATGTTGGATCAATGCTGGCCCATCGTCTACGGCGCTGGCCCAGCATTGATCCAACATTGGGTCAACGTCTTCTGTTTGCTGGGGCGGCGCCTATCAATTGATGACGCCGGGAAGATGATGATACCGACCTTCAAATGGCTCAAAATACTTTTTTCCTGGAAAAATTTAATTGCAGACAGGGGAGGCTGATATTCAGCCGGTAGCCTAATCATGGTAATTGAAACGAAGGTCACAAAACATTGGATCACTGCTGGATCAATGCTCCCCTTACTTCAAATTCAGTTTTTGTAACCATTTGTTTCTATTATTTGAACACGAAATCAATATTCAAACAAGATTTAGTTTTTCATGTATATATCTGTCTCTATCGTAACGACAAACCGCATCAGCAGCTTACTGTTTGATCCTTAAAGCGCTGAAATTCTTTTTCCGATTTGAAATAATCATAAATGTCTTAGTTAGCTCTTTCCGATTCATTTGAATACCTATAATATGGGTCTACGGTCATTCAAAATATTTTTACTCTCACAGCGCGGGGCCCGACTTTAGACGTCAGAATCTGACGTCTGCAGACGTCAGATTCTGACGACTAAAGTCGATCCCGGCGCTCTAAGGGTTAATTAAGAATTTACTCCCGTCTACCATTACGCGGCAGAATTGCCATTCTCTGTTTTGTAGAAGGATCACCAGCAAACACGAGACATTAAACCAATGTTGAATCAATGCTGGTCCGCTTTCAACAACGTCGGCCCAGCATTGGAGCTGTATTAATAATAGCGACATCGTATTTTTCACCCCTCCACTGCAAATCGAGAATTGCGACAGCAATTCACGGCTTGTAGGGGATAAATATGCCAATGGTAAATTCAGGACTGAAAGGGTTAACCCTTTGGCTTTGTAGTCAGGGCGTCAAACTAGGGTATGTACATGTATCTAAATAACACCTATGCTAAATATTTTTAGTACGAGATGACGACCAATGCCAATCAAAGATGAATTATATAATTTTTCAGGTAATTTTTTTAACTTTTGAAATTGTCGCGCATTTTTGTTTATTGTAAGTTAAGCAAACCCCAGCCCGATACAATGTCTCATAACTTTTGAATGGATGCACAGATTCATTTGACATTCAAAAGAGGATCACTTACAATTATGTATGACGTCATTTGTTTATGCTAAATAACCTGTCGCTCAGCATATGTTTGCTCTAGAGGTCTTTTGTCGTGTTCCTACTTTACAATCATCACGTTTGCCCGTATCGTGGTTTTACAGTAGATAAGAGCAAACCAATCGGGTAGAATAATAATATCAAGTGTAAAGATCCGCTACGAAGACAGTAATTTAGAAAATCATATGTTGTGGGTCTACTGCCAGTATATTTATTTAATTCTTTCAGAATATGACGTAGCGTGCTCGGTCTCAAACCTCTAGATGTCCAGGGTTTGAATTCCGAATCCTCTGTCTGGAGGGCAGTGTCATCTCACTCATCTCACCATCGTCATGAGGTTCTCCTAGCCCAATTTAGCCTAGTATGTGTACAAAAGTGGCCTAAAGCCCGATTCATTTCATTTCTGGCGTCTGAAGTCGGTCCACGCACTGAAAAGGATAATGTGTTGCAGTAAATGAGCATAATCATGATAAGCGTATTGAAATATTATTATTTATTTAGAGATACTTTATTATCAATAAAATTCAACAGATTGACGTTTGTTTGAAAACCATCACACTTAAATACACCTAAAATATACCATACATAATTGTCGGTGGTCGCAATAACGTATTTGTACTAAGGATATGATTAAACATGTGCAGAACTTTTCAATTAAAATTGCAATATTGATATAGCAACAATAATTCATCCGTTTTCGAGTCCACTCAATTAAGTTGTAAAATGTATTTGGTTGCAAACGTACCAAGGAAACGTATGCTACTGTGCCCTTATTAAATCAGTAAAATGGTGTAATATAGAATAGCAGCAAGTTTAAGTCTGGTGTAGAGAGATGCAAATTATATTGCAAAATAAAGGAACACTCATTCAACATCCCTATAAATACACAATGTACTAAATTTAGCGTGCTAAATTTAGTTTGCCAGTTGATTTCTCTAATAATAACTCTGATTCGTTGCCATTATGGCTAGAGTACGTGCGTGACGTCATCAAAGCGTGGGAGGTTCCGCCAGCAGCTTTCCTGGAAGACATTTTCAGCCGCCGAATCTGTGTCAGGTCTTGCAATAACGGATTGCCATATAGTGGGCGATGTCATTTTGTCATCAAATGTGACATTTTGGATGGAAACGATTCAGTTTATACTGTACATACACGCCAGACGTGCAACTCCCAATAATTAAAAAAACAGTTAAATAGCTTTTTTGCTCTTGTTTCATCTCAGCGTGTATCATTTGGGGAAGAAGAATAATATCTAAATCCGAGCCTGATGTTTTTATCCTGGCAGACACAGGAGGTTAAGCAAATGTTGGTCAATCGTCGTAGACGGTGTACCAACATTGAGCTAACGTCGTGTGTCTGTTGGAATTTTTATCAGAATGTGAAGGGTCTTATTGTATACAAACAGAACCTGGCAGCGTGTTATCTCACCCTTCGTCCCAGAAAACACAAACCATTTGTATAACATTTGTGCAGTGTCGGCCCAACGTCTGCAACGTTGGTCTAGCATTGTACAAATGCTATACAAATATTTTGTCTTTAATGGGATGCTATCGATCTCCATTTGGCAAGCGAGCGCAGATGCCCACACGGCCACACACGATAAAAAGATCGGAACATCCCTATTTGTACGAGATGTAAAATTGATTTTCTTCGAATATGCTACTAAATTTGTCTCACTACCGCGACTCACGACTTCAAATATATAAAATGAATGCAATTAATGCGCACCACATCTTAAACATAGGCTTAGCATATTCGAATGCAATAATTACCATATAACGCATTTATTTTAAATATCTCACTACTTGGGTATAATATGAAATCGGCTAATTATTTTCTGTCACTTTGCGATGGGGAATGCGGCAGCATATCACACATAAATTTAAATGAAAATGAGAAAAAGTACATGGCTGTGCATTAATAGAGTTCACCCTTTAAACACCGGTCCTGAATATATTCGGGTTTTTATTCATTTTTTTATCAGCATAATAAATATCAGCTTTTGAACATGGTACAGATAAAACGTGGCATCAATCAGCAATATTACAAAATCTTTCATATCCGTTTTGACAAATTTGAATAATTTTCACCCACTTGAAGTTGTGAATCGCGTCAGCGAGACACATTTTCAAGTGAGTAAAAATTACAATTAAATAAGTGGGCAGGTAAAGAATTATATTTATTATTAAGCCTATGCAGCAAATTAGGCCTATACTCCGTGTGCTCTGTGTGTTGTTGTATACTAGATAACCTATCGCTCACAATATGCTCTCACATCTAGAGGCGTGGGGCCGCCTAGGTGACCATCATCACGTTCCATCGCACCGTGTTTTCTGAACCCTTTAAGATAAGACCAGCATTTAGTTATCACTGTCTCAATGTATTGTGTTTACCGGAAGCGCTTCCAGTAGATTGAATACAATTTAAATTGCCATTGGCCACACTCTGGGTCAAGGCATTATTTGTGCAAAATGTGAAGTTGATCTATCAATGCAAATGTGGTCTGCATAACCGGCGATTCCGATCCCGAAGCAGCATTAAACTTTACAGCGCGGGAATCAACTTGTGACGTCAATTCTGACATCTGTAGTCGTCAGATCATGACACCTAATGTTGACCCCCGCACTGTGAGAGTTATTACTAGTTCGGGATCCAATCACACATATCCATGTAGACCCATTCAAAAGAAGCGGAAAGAGCCAATTAAGACATTTATGATGATTTCAAATTGAAAAACTCTTTGGTCTTTATGGTTTAAAATACAAACATATTTCAGCGCTTTAATGGTCAAACAATCCTACGTGCTCCTTTCTTGTAATATAATATTATATCAAGTGCGTACGATAGGAATCAACAGGTTAACTCAGAGCCCTGGGGGGGGGGGGGGAATTAACCCTTAAAGCGCTGAATTAATTTGGAAAAACACATCGCAACCAAAGGGTTTTTTAAATCTTGAAATCATCATAAATGTCTTAGTTAGCTCTTTCCGCTTCATTTGAATACCTATGTTAGGGGTCTACGGCCATTAGAAATATTTATATTCTTACAGTGTGGGGATCGACTTTAGTCGTCAGAATCTGACGTCTACAGACGTCAGATTCCGACGACTAAAGTCGATCCCCGCGCTGTAAGGGTTGAGGAAGCCGTCAACTACCATACGTCAATGGGGATGCCGTAAAAATGATGACAGCACGGCTCAGAGAGAGGCTAGTTGTTATGACGTCGCGGGATTTACCTGATCACCTGCTGAACGCTGCAGCAAACATGTTTTCTGTAATTCAAAGCCAAACAGCAGTAACTGCTTACTTGAAAAGTAAGCAGCTACTGCTGTTTGTCTTAATATCGCAGCATGGTTAACTCATGGTTGGGCCAGCGGCTGCGGCTGCGGCCCAATGTTTTGCGCGCCGTTTCTCGCAGAGCAGCCCGGATGGCGCGTCAGATACCGCGTCATATTCACGCACGTCATACCAGTGTCCTGTTTCACGCATCTTAGTGACCGCTGCGGCCTGAGCTTCTATTCGGGACAATGACCATTACCATTAAACACTCCCAACGACTGACCTAGCTGATCACGTATCTGGCATTTAATAACACAGCGGACTCCACACGAAAAAAATGCAAACATTCGACGTGATTCACGAAGACTGCTAACAATAGGGCCTAATGGAATGAATGGGGTTTTAGGCCACCTTTTTGGACATGTAGGCTAAATTGGGCCAGGAGATGGTGTGCCCTTCAGACACAGGATTCGAAATTCGAGCCCCGACGGTCTGAGGTCGAGCACGCTACCTCTCGATCACAGAGGCTCCCCACAATATTGATTAAGGCCTAATAATATTGCGTACTTGGAAACATTTGAATGGCTCCATGCAATAACATGTTAAGCGTCATTAACAGGTTCTTGCTGATAACGACGGATTTGAGGTTCTGAGGTAGGGAAGATTATTGTATAAAAAAAATCTCAGCTCCACGACCATTATAAAGCACTTTTCTCAGAAGCAAGTACATGTTTATGGCTGTTAGTGAGTCAAATTTCACTATAAAAAACTGTTAAGTGCGTTTACCAGTAAATATTACTAAATAACATGTAGCGAATCCTACCGGTAAACTCACTTAACATGTTCTTGCAAATAATAGAATCACATATCAAAAATTTAATGGTAAGCCCCATTAACATGAGTTTACAAATATCAACAATATTAAATTTAAATGTGCAAAAGTATTCAGATAAATGGTTGTGAAGTCACTGTTTCACAAATATCTAATTGATATCCATGATTTCCGGAAAAAAATGCATAAAGCAATAAAATGGTAATGTTATTTACCATAAAATACTGTGATATTGAACTTGACTAGTTAACAAACTTTGAAAATGTGCGCAAGGCATGCTGGGCGTCTTAGATATGATTACTAAACTAACTTTACGAATATTATTGATAAACAAACTTATTTAACGCGGAAGCTCTTAAAGGGAAAAAATATTGAACTTAAACTTTGAAGTCGTTTATTTTCAAAACTATACAACTTTTTCTGTTGTTCCGCAGGTCTAATAACTTGCGAAAACCTCCGTGTGCATCATTTTCTATCTACAATTACATAGTAGTTTACCGTGCACCAACAGACCAGCAAAGCAATACTTCTAACTAACGCTTCACAGCTGACCTCATTAGCCATTTAACTAATTAACCGGTTATAAGTTATCTGATTGCAATTTCTACCCACTTGAAGTTTGGTCTCGCTCACAGTCACTCCAGGTAGTACATGTAGAGACCTGGATGGCATGCAAGCATTTTTTAATTTCGCCGATCAAAACACTTTCTTCTCCAAATATGTTATTTTACTAGGGTAAATGTTACATGGTAATGTTAACCCTTCACCTACTTCACAGCGAATACAAATTAACCTATTCAACCCTTTCAGTGCGAGGACCGTCTTTAGACGTCAGAATCTGACGTCTAAGGACGGTTCCCGCACCGAGAGAATTGAACAGTTATGATGGCCGTAGACCCATAACATAGGTATTCAAATGAAGCGGAAAAAGCTAACTACATAATTTATGATGATTTCAAATTGAAAAAAATCTTTGATCTTGCTGGTTTTATATACAATATTTAAGCTTTTTAACCCTTTACCCGCTAAGTTATTGAATCGGAATTTTCACCCACTTAAAGTTGTGTCTCGCCGACGCGATCCATAACTTCAAGTGAATTATTCATATTTGACAATATGGAGGTCAACCGTTTTCAAATATTGCTGAAAACCCGATTATATGCGGCACCGGCGGTTAAAGGGTTATGGTTTTAGGGTGCCTACACTGACTGGGAGAAAGGGAAAAACATGGAAAATTGTTAGATTGTAGGGAAAACACAGGAGGATTCTACAATCTGGTGAAATGCAGGGAAACACAGGGAATTTTATCTGCCGGTTGGTAGGCTTTAATCGTCATGGGTGATTTTGTTCAATAAAATATGTATCATTCATTTATGGACATAATTATACTAGCTGAATCTGTGCATGTAGGCTCTAATCTACAGCATAGATGGCGTTGGTGCGGCTAAAGATGTTAGTATAGACCGCTTTTTTATATCTAACACAGGGGAAAATATAAATGTTGACGGGGAGAGAAGTCAAGGAAAATTCACCAGCAAACACAAAACATTTGTATAACATTTGTGCAACTTCGGCCCAACGTCTTTGGCGTTGGTCCAACACTGTACAAATTTTAACAAAAAAATTGTGTTTACTGGGAATACAGAACATTTTACGCCTGAAATTCTGTGGGTATATATCCTGAATTCACAAAAAGTATACCTAAGGGGTTTTGTCAAGTTAAAAAAAATCAAAAAATCAGAGAAAAACTTGGAAGTGGGTGGGTGGGTCAAGCCCTAAGTCGGATTTTTTTAGAGGGGGAATTTTGTGTTTTTTTGTACTTTTTGTGTTGTTGTGTTTTTCTCGGATTTTTTATTTTTTTAGGTTGACAGACCCCTAAGCCCATAACGTCCTTATTTCAATGAATTGCATTACTTTGTTTTGCAAATCACGTTGTAAAAATCACTTCGTGACGTGGAAGAGTTTGCCAGCATTTTTCATTCACTTGACGCACCATCCATCTTCAAATGAAAAGTATTTCTATAGTCAGTATGAAAAATTGACATCTTCAATAGCAAAAATGGTTTGAATGATAAACGTCTACTGCAAACTAATTTATCAATGTCAGTAACATTTTTTTCAACCTGACCCTTTTTTTTAAACGTACAGATTATGTATACACGGGTGTAGCACTCAAAAGGTTAACCCTTACATCGCTAAGCACGACTAAAGTCGTTTTTAATGCGCATTATTGGCCGTTCACATCTCGAGTTATTAGGAATGAAATGTGTGTTTAGGCCTAAACATCAAGATTTGAAAATGTTTTTCTCAAATTAAGCAAGTAAGAGTAATTTTTACCCACTTGAAGTTGTGGGTCGCGGTAGCGAGACCCAACTACATGTGGGTGAAAATTTAAATTATTTAATTTAGCGGTTTAAAGGTGGATCGCAGGAGGTAAGCTTCCGTACGACCACCGATCGAAAACAAAACGCCGGCGGCATCCAATATAATTATTATTAATATGATCGTGAATGTAACACGAGAAGTTGGGCCGTGGTTGGTTTGATGTAGGGCCAGCGTCTACGACGCTGGCCCGACATCAAACCAACTACGGGTCCGGTTGCCGGGATCCGTGCTGACGTCAGCTGATTGACGCGTGATCCCGGCATCCGGTGAGGGAACCACAAGCAGGAGAGCTCCCCGTCGTCATCGCTGATCCGTCATTATCGTCATCACGTATGTCACAGGTATACAGCGTCATCACGGCCTGAGCGCGGACAGGTGAGCGGCGCGAAGGGGGGGGGGGACGGGAAAAACAGTACAGCTGCGCACATCCAAAAGGCGGTAGCTGGTCACTTGGGAAACAACCAGATACCGCCCTTTGCTACATGCGCGGCAGATTACTTTCGCAGCTGCCGACAATAACAATAATGATATGTTGCTCTGCAGATTTGATTTATCTAATTAAAGTAAAAATAGATTACATTTTCTGCTTCGGGAATTTAGTCTCCCTATCTCGCTTAACTGGTAAATGCGCAACACAAAAATCGAAAAAATTTGCAGTTCTAGCCTATGGGCATATTTACATCATAATGTCGTATTACGAAGCCAAAATTAAATTACCGATTTGTTGATGATTTTAGCCTGATTGTGTCGCTTTAACCAGTTATTTAATTGTAGTTTTCAAGTGAAAGAAAATTATTCAGATTTAACAAAATTATGGAGGTGAACCTATACATCCAGATGTTGCTGATTGATGTCATGTCTTATCTTTAACATGTTTACAAGGTTATTAACCCTCTAGCCGCCAAGTAATTTAAATGTAATTTTCATTCACTTGAAGTTGTGTCTCGTTGAAGCGATCCACTTCAAATGAATGAGAATTATTCAGGTTTGATAAAATGGCAAATTTGACAAAATCTTGCTGATTGATGTCAGGTTTTATCTTCAACATGCTTAAAAGGTGGTATTTCTTGTGCGAATAAAAATGAAAAACAGAATATAATCGGGACCGATGGTTAAAGGGTTCGATAAGTACTGTATTTGTGTTTTTGATATCACAGTAAAATCACACAGCTTCCCAGACACAATATAATACGAGTTCTAGCGATCTGAGGCCATAATATTTGTTTTTTGGCCTACAAGTGCACGAAGAAGAAAGACATATTTTTTTAATACAGAGAGGGATAAAAAACCCGATCTATAGGGAATATTAAATATTGAACGTAGAAGAAACATTAAAATGTTGATAATTTAGGATTTGTTGTTTGTGCTATTTATTCGTATATAGGCCTAATACATGTACATACGTATATGTTATATTATTTTCTTATTAATTTTATATTAATATTATATACTTATTGTTACATCATTAAAAAAACAATACTATATGTTATTATGGAAGTCCATGTTTGCCTGAATTGGAGTTGTGAGCAAAGTACAAAATAATGCAACTTCATTTGTCCATGAATCCAACACGAACCGCCCTCAATTAGGCTAATGTATTCTGGAGGAATCTGTGCAGATCTGCAAGGTCAAAAGGCGGTATCAGCTCACTTGCGAAGTAAGCAGATACAGCCTCTGGTCTTTTCACGGCGGTATAGTATAAGGTGATAGGTTATAATGATACAGAGCGTTATCATGCGGTGATTAGAAAAGCCAATAAGGCACACGAGAAACCCAGAAGACACGGGACGTTCACCCTACACTGGGTTAGCGCCTAGTGTTTCGTGTTGGCTGGGAAAGCTCACCTCAAAACACCCTTAGGGGTTTATATACATGCATAGTAACCAGTCTACGGCTATACAAAATCGTTTCTGCGGGCTTTTAAAAAAACTGTTTGAAAGTAGATTTTAAAGTTTTTAGTCTTTGATTTATCAGTCAGATTTCCTTTACTGCACGTCTTTAAAAATTATTGGGAAAACGAGTCTAAGTAATACACTAAATAATGTGACTTAGACTTGTTTTTTCCACGGAGCCCTTCAATTATTGTTAGCTGTAGTGTTCCTTGCAAACATAGCATTTAAAAGTAACCTCAGAGTATAGTTGCATATATTCGGGTTTTCTTTTTTATTAGCACATTAAGAACCACATTTTAAGTAAGTTAAAGATGAAATGTGACATTAACCAGCAAGATTTGAAAAGAGTTGACCTCCATTGTGTCAAATATGAATAATTTTCACTCACTTGAAGTTGTGGATCGCGTCAGCGAGACACAGCTTCAAGTAGGTGAAAATTCAAATTGAAAAATTTGGCGATTAAGGGGTTAAATGTACGTACAAAAAAGGAGGATATACTGTGTATGTTATACTTATGATTGTCACTAAGAGAAGGTAACTATAATTATGGTATCGACATGTGGATTAAATTTTTGTTGTAGCTTATAGATACATTTGCATTGATTTAGTATACGCATATCGCCTATATTAAGCAAATTTAATTATTTAAATAATGGTTTAGAAAGTTAAAGGTATTCTCTCAAAGCTAATATTTTGACTGCTCCTTACTGTAACTTGAGAATTCTCTGTGAAGTTTGTCCCCATAGAAGTATAGCACAGTTTACATCTATGCGAGCAAAACTACAATATAGGCCTATAATAGTTCTAGTAATATTTTCTTAGGCATATAGTGTTTCATTTCGTTCATTTCTCCTAAAAAAATGAAATTGTCCCATGTAGACTTGTAGAAAGGGCATAACTGCTAATTTGTATATGTGGAGTAGGCTGTACTGCAGTATATGCTTACTTTACAATTAAACCGATACTGCCTTTTGGCTTTGCAGAGCAGTATAGCAATCATGTACTTCATATCATTGTATAGGTTTGGAGCTCTGATGTACTTGCAGTTTCGCTTTTACAGACGCCGTACAGAACACACGGCTAGCTAGAGCAGGTTGAACCCTTCGACTACATTAACTCTTTAACCGCCGGTGCCGCATATATTCGGGTTTTCATTTGTTATTAGCACATAAGGTACTAAATTTTAAATATGTTAAAGATAAAATGTGACATCAGCATGATTTGAAAAGAGTTGACCTCCATTTTGTAAAATCTAAATAATTTTCACTCACTTGAAGTTGTGGATCGCGTCAGCGAGACACAACTTCAAGTGGGTGAGAATTCAAATTGAATAATTTGGCGATTAAAGGGTTAACTGCTTTTGTTGAAATAGGAGTACACAATCTGACAAAGATGGTGACAATTATTTATAGTATAAATATATATTTCTTATATCCTTAGCTCTTGTAATAAAATTCATCCACATGAACACATCTATTTCACGTGTATGCCATTCTGTTCAACAGAGACAAACACAATTAGCTGCTTGATAAATAGGCATTGTATTATTTACTGTTGTTTCACTTTGTCGCTTGATAACCACTGAGAGAGTATCTGCCACTTTACAAAGTGGCTGATACACTCTTTCAAGTTCAAGGAAGGATAACATTGTGTTATCATGTCTGAGCGACTTCAACACTAGTGTAGGCGCAATGGTACAATATGCAGCTTCAATATCGACCCAGAAAAAAACCCAGTACAAAGGCATTTGGATGGCAGATATAGAGGCGTAAAAATATATAGCAATGATACAGACATTAGAAGAAACATTAAAAGGCGATGAAATTATAAGCTGAATTGTTTTATTATTATATTGAGAGCTGTTTTTCTTAATGAGAACTAGAACAGGAGTTCCGAACTCCGAGGCCCGGCTTTAGTCTGTTTGAGTGCTATATTAATATTTTCTAAACATAACATTGGTCTTCCTCATGGGCCTGAATCCCTAAATGTCAAGGATATAATTAAGGAAAGAACCACGGAGACAAGTAAAATTCCTTCCAACACCATCGCTGGTGCTGGCCAACATTCATTTAATACTTGCTCGTACAGAGGATGTAGGCTTACCCATCAAATTTCGGTTCAATGTTGGGCCAGCGTCGCAGCCCATTGCTCGTTCAATGCCGTCAATCATTTACGACGCTGGCCCAACACTAATCAATCACTGGGTCTGCTGTATACTTTGCGCAAGCACGTGACACTCACCCAATGCTGTGAGTGTCATTGAAACATCATTGGGTGATTGTACGTGTTTTCTGAGTGCTGCATGCCGGGTGACTATGCAGGTGACGCTTCTAATACGACGCCTGAAACACCAGATAACACGATACATTGGCCTAATGCTGATGTAATGCTCGGCCACCATCTGCAACGCTGTGCCAACATCATTCCAACCAAAACTCTAAAAGCTCTAATCACTATATTTAATCGTGAATGTATTTTTTCTGAACACTTTTTAAGGACAAAAGTACTTAACATAGGGACCTCAAACGTTATATTCGACATGCTCATAAGGCCTAATAACTGATTTTTTATATATTTTATATAAAGATCGAGAACGAGATTCAGCATTAAAGCTATACATTCGCGTAATATTTTTGAATTAAATATTACAAATGGAGCTATAGTGAGGGATAGATGTGTTGTCAAGAACATTAAATTTAAAATTTAAACCTAATACTTAGCCAAACATGAATAACAATTTGAATACATTCCTTTCACAAACTTATTTTATCTCCTAGTCTAGCTGACTGATTAAAAAAGAATATTGATCGGAATTTAGACTTCAATCGATGTTTTTTTAATATGTATACTTATTTATTTATTTGTTTAGTATAATCCAGGTCAGCACCATTTGCAATAAATGAATCGGTTTTTCGCAAATAACTGTAAATCAGTAAAAATCACTCAATAATGGTCGATAATAGGCTAATTTCATATCAATTACCGTCAGCTAGAAATATCGCCATCTTTAAATGTGACTCACAAAAAAAGAATTGATTGCTGATATTGCACAAAATAAAGGCATAGAAAACCTTTTTGGACCTTCTTATGGAAAACCTAGCTATTCCTCTGCATTATGATACATACATAAGTAATATTATGAAAGTATGCTTAAATAGTGAATGTCTGCCTTTCAACTGTTATTAGCCCTATCACACCAGGTTTTACTGTGAAGTTATGTTTCATGAGATATGTTGCATAAGATATGGTCAAATTCCCTTCTCCTACTAATTTGTATGGGAAGTTATGTTGCATAATATTATAAGATATATTATCAGCGATTATGTTGCATAAGACATGGTCACAATGTTGCTACTATTTTTTCTTTTGGTTGATGTTTAACCCTTTAACCGCCGGTGCCGCATATATTCGGGTTCTCATTTTTTATTAGGAAATTAAGTACCACATTGTAAAGATAAAATGTGACATCAACCAGCAAGATTTGAAGAGAGTTGACCTCCATTTTGTCAAATTTGAATAATTTTCACTCACTTGAAGTTGTGGATCGCGTCAGCGGGACACAACTTCAAGTGGGTGAAAATTCAAATTGAATAATTTGGCGGTGAAAGGGTTAAATGTAGAGTAGATATGCCACCTGAAATATGCATATTATTTTGTGATCACCTTGTCTTTTAATCATATACATCATCCATCCAAGATGATGCATGTTCCATTTGGATCAATATACCCATATTTCAACTTTTATCATTTTATTTGACAGCGATATCTCAAGACAAAATGAAATAATAACAAAAATAGCAAAAATATATGCATGGAACACAATAAATATTGCTTAAATATGATTTTTTAGCGGCAATCTTGGTTTTATGCAAAATAGGTGTAAAAATAGCTAGAAAAAAAACATGATGATCATGCTAAATCGTTTCCTTCTAATATTACGAATCTCTCTTTTAACACGAGACAGAATAACCGTCGAAAGCACACGGGAATAAACCGAACCCCGGACCACTGGTGGTAGCGTCAGCATCCATCTTATCTTATGTCGTGAATGGTGACCTCAATTCAATTACCTTAACCCTTTAACCGCCGGTGCCGCATATATTCGAGTTTTCATTTTTCATTAGCACATTAAGTACCACTTTTTAAAAATGTTAAACATAAAATGTGACATTAACCAGCAAGATTTGAAGTTGTGGATCGCGTCGGCGAGACACAGCCTTAAGTGGGTAAAAATTCAAATTAAATAATTTGGCGGTTAAAGGGTTAACGCCTATCCTGACAAGTCAATTTATTTAAATTTTCACTCACTTGAAGTTGTGTCTCGCTACTACAATCCACTACTACAATCCACGATATATCGTAGGCTTCTGATTGGTCGAGATGGCCATCTCGACCAATCAGAAGCCTACGATGAATTAGAATAAGCCAACTGTGAACGCCAGTATGATTGGCCGATATCAAATGGAAGCTCTAAAAGATTTATCGAGTAGCAGTGGCAGATCCAAGGGGGTTTGGGGTTTGGGAGGTTTGAACCCCCTCCCCCCCCCCCTTAGAAAAAAATCATCACCTTATTTAGGGGTTTCCTTATGATTTGGTGATATATACCGAGTGAGAAACAGCGCCCAATATGCCTTAGATTGCATGAAAATGAAAATGAATGTCCTCTAGACACAGGATTCGAAATTCGAGCCCTGGCGGTCTGAGGCCGAGCACGCTACCTCTCGGTCACGGAGGCTCCCCACAATACCAACTTTCACAGATGGATGGGGAAGAATTTTTTTTTTTTTTTTCAAACCGCCGGAACCGGGAACCGAACCCCGAATTATGGCGTGAAAGTCAGCGGTGCTAACCACTACCCTAGGGCCCCCGCCCAGATTGCACGAGAAAGCTTTTAGAAATCAAAAAATTTCCCCGGGGCGGGCCCCTCGACTCCTTTACAGTATTTCTTTTTTGTACCCCCCTCCCCCTTACTGAAAAAACTAGATCCGCCCCTGAGTAGTTCTATGTTCGATTGAATTAATTTTTAATTTGAAATCATCATAAATGTCTTAGTTAGTTCTTTCCGCTTCATTTGAATACCGATGTTATGGGTCCACGACCATTATAATGCGGTGCGGGCTTTGATGTCGACGCATTAATTAGTTCCCCGAGATGAAAGGGTTAAACAATAATAGTAAGTATGCCATTGGATTTGCCATCACTTAGGGAAGACACTGATATTTGTGGCGCGTGGATCGACTTTAGACTTCAGAACCTGACGTCTGTAGACGTCAGATTCTGACGTCTAAAGTCGATCCCCGCACTGTATTAAAGCAGCCCCTTCGGATGATATCAATTTTCGTTTTTAGTCTTGTAATAAAGTAGTGTATCACCCAGATCGAGATTTTATTTTTTTCAGAGTTTTTAGATTTTTACAAATATTTTTAATCAACATTTTTATGAAACCAGAAGTAACCCAAACAAACTATTTGTATACCTGAAGGACGATTGAATGTTTTCACAGCATTGGGCCACATGCTGATGGCATCGGCCCAGCGTTGGGTAGACAATCAGTGCTGCAGGTGTGTCCTCCCTTGTCCTGACTATGAGACACCAATTAACGGCGAATGCTCTGATCTTACCGTCTGATACGTGGGAATATGTGTTGTAAAGTGCTGAATATTGCTGACTTGTTTTGTTTACATGGCAATATACGACCTGGAAATACAACTATTTCCCTCTTTTTCGGTGCTTTAAAATTGTTTTTTGACTTTTTCGTATTTTCAGTTAGGATCAGTAGGCTATATAGCTTCATATAAATTAAATTGTCAAAATTGACAACATTGAAAATGTCTCATCCCAAGGGGTCCCTTTAAAGAGTAAAAATATGGCCATATAATGCCGTAGACCCATAACAGAGGTACTCAAATTGAAATTGAAAAAAAAAGTTGGTCTCTTTGGTTTATAGAAAGATAATTCAGCGCTTTAACCCTTTAACCGCCAAATTATTCAATTTGAATTTTTACCCACTTGATGTTGTGTCTCGCTGACGCGATCCACAACTTCAAGTGAGTGAAACGTATTCAGATTTGACAAAATGGAGGTCAACTCTTTTCAAATCTTGCTGGTTGATGTCACATTTTATCTTTAACATATTTAAAATGTTTTACTGAATGTGCTAATAAAAAGTAATACCCGAATATATGCGGCACCGGCGGTTAAAGGGTTAAGGGTTAAGGACCTATTGGGAATGGCCGGCATGGTTATGACTACTGTGTTATTGAGTTAGCAATAATGTTAACAACAATAATAAACATTGATGTTGAAATGTAGACGTGTCCTGGTGTACACGATACGTTCAGCGTACGTTGGTTCGCTGCTGGGCCACCGTCTGCGACGCTTGGCCAGCATCTAACCAGTACAGCGGTATCTGCCCGGATGCCTTCCCAGCAAACGCGAGACATTGAACCAATGCTGGCTCAATGTACGACGTCGGCCCAACATTGTGCCAACATTGGCTTAATGTATTGAGTCTGGTGGGTCAGTGTCCTTTAACTTTCCAACCGCGAGTGCAGCAGACATTAAAAATACCGCATTGCAAATCCAAACAGCAATAACTGAATAATAGAAAAGTAAGCTATTTTGGCTTCGCAGACCAGAAGACAATCCACAGCTAGTATGAGTGCTTCAAAATGTCACACGCGTTTAATTTATGTGATGGATACTCGAGGCTTCCTCTCATACCCAGCAAGCACGAGACATTGAATCAATGCTGGGCTGATGTTGGGCAAGCGTCGCAGACGTTGGGCCAACAGCAGCCCAGCATTGGTTCAATGTCTCGTGTTTGCAGGGTATGCAATTAAGGATACGGAACTCACATTATTATCTGCAAATCTATAGTCACTACTCTGCCATGCAAAGCCAAAAAACAATATCTGCTTACTTTTTAAGTAAACATATACTGCATTTTGGCTTAGCAAAGCGGTAGGTATACTATAACTATACAATGAAGTATTTCAGTTTAAATGACAACCTGTTAAACGTTTAAATTAATGTTATTTCTCGGGATTGGATGGAATATGTGGATAGATAAAAAGTGCATCTAGTTATTAGATGAGAACGTAACTGTTTTACTGATCTACCCTATACATTAAAATCATAATAATAACAACAACATTGTACATTATCTTCAAGTGTGATTACTTTGTGTTTAAATTTCATCCTGGATTCGAACTTAGTTAGGGTGTTGGTCACCCGTATTTAACATCCAGATGTATACACTTTTATTTACAATTGCATGCTTGTACGATTTTTGTATATATTTGTGTACAAAAAGCCTATTAATAAATAAATAGAAGCACAACGATGTCCCAACGTTGAGGGGGAGAAACATTATTTCTCTGAAATCCCATCTGCCCCAAGCGGGGATTGAACCCGCAGACAAACAGACAGATATTTTACTGACACGAATAAAAGTCAATTGGACATGTGTCATAAATATATATACATATATTATAATATTTACAAGTACATACAATATGGTTAGTAAAGTCTAGACAGGCTACAGATTAACAAAGCGCCACGCTCTAGTAATACAGCCCCATCCTAACTCTTTAAGATTTAAATGTTTTAAATGCTACCGCGTACCACAACTTCAACTAATTTTAGAAGATAGACCAAACACAATTTTGATGTTTAAGCATCAATTTCATTCCCAATACCGTTGATTTTTCCTACTAATAAAATAGATTAAAAGCGATTGTACACAGTTTTTAGCGCTCAAAGGGTTAAACACCGCCGTAACGTCCTTTACATGCAGTTCTCTGATGGCCTATACATGTAACAGTCACTAAGTAAGTAATAATATGCGCCAGCCGTTACAACGGCAATTTATCTTTTTTATGGTCTCATAAAAATAAATGTGAAATCGAAACCACTTTATGCCAATCGGACTGGGCCCGTCTCAAAAGCAGCTACATGATGTAGTTCATGCCGCAGGGTATTTCTTTGTGAAAGACACGATGTTTGTTTGTCTGTTCATGCAAGGATACTAGACTAGTTTGAAGTATTTTTTGGTTCATGGGAAAGCTAGCCCTAAAGACAGGTTGCCCAGGCCTTTCGATAATCGTTTCCTTGTGTGCTGGTAAATAAATATAATTAGATAGATAGTAAAAACATATAACATACAGCTGGTGGTCCACCTTCCCAGCAAACACAAAGCATTTGTATAACATTTGTACAACGTCGGCTCAACGTCTTCGACGTTGATCTGACATTGTGCAAATGGTATAGAAATGTTTTGTGTTTACTGGGTATAGGGAGTGACGGCGGCCGGTCCGCGGCAGATTACAACCCTCAGAACTGTGCTCCCATTTAAAATTACATTCATGTTAATTTGTGTATCGCTACAGCGAATTGTGGAATATCACTATAGCAGTGACATTTAAGATATATTCAACCTTTATTAAACTTTAAAATGTCAGTATTAAGAGATGACAAATATTTTTATTTAAGAAAAAATAGATATCGCGCCAATTGAATAATTAATTTCGATTGAGCATCTACCACAAACATTTATCATATTCAATGACATTTAATTGATTTGGGATATGCTTTAACCCTTTCAGCGCAGGGACTGTCTTTAAACGTCTGATTCTCACGTATAAAGACGGTGCCCTCGCTGGAATAATTAAACAATTATAATGGTCATAGATCGATAACATAGGTATTCAAATAAAGCAGAAAGAGCCGGCTTTCATTTATGATGATTTCAAATTGAAAAAACCTCTCAATCTCCAAGTTTTATACACAAATATTTCGGGGCTATAAGGGTAAAATCGTCCATATACGGGCTCGGAAAGACCATTTAATAAATGTCTTAAATAAAAACATGTGTATACCCAATTATATATTTTATCCCCCCAGAGATGGGTAATATACTAAATATCGTATCCACCCGGAAAACGCAACTTTGGTCCACTGTGGGTTTGAACCCTACACCTCTCCCACTCACAGCCTATGATGGGCACCGGATGCGGCGTGTTTTATTGATGGAGTTTGATCCGCGTAACGTGTCTTCCCACTCGTCGGGATCGTGCAAAAGGCAAAATACAGTAACTGCTTACTTTTCAAGTAATCAATCACCGCATTTAGGTCTGCAGGGGAAATCAGGTCAACTCACTCAGCGAACAAACGTCGTCTTAAAGGCGGGCGACCCCCAGCAAACACAAAACATTTTTATAACATGTGTACAAAGTTGGACCAACGTCTTCGACGTTGGTCCAACATTGTACAAATATTATAAAAATGTTTTGTGTTTGCTGAACCGTATGTGTTGCCAGCATTGATCCAGAATTGATCCCAGTGACCGGTAGTAATCGGTCAGGTAGGCGATAGGTGCCGCGTGACATATACAAAACTGCCTTTTAGAATAATGAGCAAACCAACACGTGGGCATTTCAACCTTTTAACGCTATTTAATAATGTACCCTAATGATGGTAGTTGATCCAATGCTGGTTTAAGCAGAGATAAGCCTACATTGGAACACTTGGGCCTACACTCGGAAGGCTGAGATATAAAACTAATAGTCCCAGACTATATGTCCTTATTTTAATAAAGATGTCGAGCACAGAAACATGAACAAGGTGGACTATTCGGAGTTCTTTCAAGTGTCAAATCCGATAAAAAAGAATTATTTTGATTAATAGTTCGCAAAAACTGTGGGAAGAAATTGCACATCAATCATTCACTGAACAAGGACTAGTAAATTGTGTCAGCATTCACCCTTCTCTCGCGAAATTAATTTTTCACCCACGTGAAGTTTTGTGTCACTACCGCGACCCACAACGTCAAGTGGGTGGACATGACTCACATTTGGTAATTTGACACCAAACATTTCCAGTGATTTACTCGGCTAATACAACAGTATAAAGGCGACATTGACTCTAATCATCTGGAGGCGTAGTCTTCATAGAGTATCACATTATTACCAGACAGTGGATCCATCCCTGAAAGCACGGGACAGTGGCCATGTGTTGGTCAATGTTGGCCCATCGTCTGCGACGCTGGCCCAACATTGAACCAACACATGGTCAACGTTCCGTGTTTGTTGGTATGTCAACCCACTGATGTCTGGGTTATCAATTTGACATTATGAGTTCACAATTTACAAATGATTAATGCTTCGAGGTGCATTCAACGCAGGACGCTGGTGCAATGTCGGCAACACGTTGGTCAGAAGCTGGGATACTGCCTCAACAATAATAGTGCGGAGTTTACATCTGCTAGTGTGCTAATCATTCAAATAGAGGCTGATTTTATGTCCACAGAAAATCAATGTATAAAGTTACAGTAGTACACGCTGACAACACGGATGCAGATATTTTACCAATATTGTATCAGAATGATATGATATTAAAGATACAATATGTGCCTATTGTCATCGGCGAGTTTCCACTCACTTGAGTATTACCACTCAATCACTGCAACAGCACTAAAACAACTCACCATTATTAGTATTATTATTTAAAAAAATACTGCCACCATTACATAATTTGCTCCCATAATTTGGCCCACCGTCTACGACGCTGGCCCAACATCAGTCCAACATTGGGCCGACGCCTCGTGTCTGCTGGGGGGCCTTTATGTTGGCTGCATCTGAGATTACAGCCTCTGTGACCGAGAGGTAGCGTGCTCGACCTCAGACCGCCAGGGCTCGAAATTCATATTCTGCGCCTGGAGGACAGTGTCATCTCAGTCATCTCACCATCCTCAGGAGGTTCTCCTGGCCCAGTTTAGCCTATATGTGCACAAAGGTGACCTAAAGCCCGATTCATTTCATTTCATTTTGCATCTGAGATTACACATCTTCCCGGCAGCAAGTCTTGACACATCGAGGCCGTCGGGCTGCGACCTCAGTAGTAGACATGCGGATGAGGATGATATTAGTCTACAGCACGTGGGATGGACGCGGTAACCTAAAAAACACGATATGTAACGTTACCCTAGTGTTATTCCAATGCTGCGCCGGATGGCGCAACATCGAAACAACATTGGGACAACGGTCCCACTCACATCACGATATACACCTTTGTCTGTATTTCGGCAATAAGTCACAACAGTATAAACAAGCAGATACTTTGAAATAAATTTGTTTCCATATTGCAATAAGAGGGCTAACATTAATTTTGTCTAGCACAATATGCTTTCAAAATATCTTCATCGACAAGCAATGATAGCACGTCAAGCAAAGCACCACCACTTTCAAAGCCTTGGAACACTTTGTATCAACTGACACCAATATGTTGCCCGAAAAGCTTTTTGCATTTGCAACGCCTGATGATATGATGACTACTAGTCTTCCCCACTCACGCGTAACAATTCAATATTGTGGGGAGCCTCCGTGACCGAGAGGTAGCGTGCTCGGTCTCAGACCGCCAGGGTTCGAATGAACTTCAAGTGGCTGAACATTACTCAAATTGACGATTTAAAAACTGGATTGCATACACGCACTTTGCATTGACTTCACGTCAGATATCGATTCTACGATTATTTATGCGAAATATAAATATATGAATTTATTGACTCACACCAGATATGGATTGCTGTGACAGACCTACACATATATATAATCTGACAGTAAAATACTAATGAGTGAACGAAGGCGCGTATGTTACTAGCTCCGTCTGGCGATTAAATTTAACATGTTGATGCGAATTAGGCATATACATAGATTAAAATCGGATATATCGTGCCCGTGGATATGAAAGGGCGTATCTGTGAAATGGAAGACATTTTCGTATTAACTCTTCAACCCTGAAAATATTTAACTGAAATTTTCATCCACTAGAAGCTGTCTCTCGCTGACGCGATCCAATACTTCAAATCAGTGAAAAATACAAAAAAACATGTCAACGATTTTAAAATCTTGCCAATTGATGTCACGTTTTATCTTTAACGTGTCAAAAGCTGGTATTTATTATTCTAACAAAAAAACAAGATTTTACATCTGGGGTTTATTAGCAATTAGGGTTACTAAATTGTTTTGAGGACTACTAGATTATCAGATGTAGTAAACCTCCTGTCTACCACTGCTTACTGCCATTACAAGCCCTGTTCGTAAACAGTATGTTTGGATTTAGTAAACAGTTTCATGTCAAAGGTCATGTCAAAGGTTTGGGTTTCGTAATCATGTCAAACTTTTGCGGAAAAGACAAATGAAGCAATAAACTATTTATGAATGACGCAACTTGACTTTTAGTGGATCATTGTGTCTCGTAAATTATAGCGTTTAGCAGCAGAAAATAAATTTGTACAACCATGATGTATTAACCACATCAAAAGGTTCATTTCCTACCTGGATTTAATATCACGAAAAGTGTGCCTAAATAATATTTGTCAGAATGAAACAAATGAAAGCTAGTTTTCTACACGGTTCAATTATTGATCCTTTACTTTTTATTATATATATTAACAATCTCTGATTATTCTTGTCAAATATCAATTAAGTTATATTTGCTGACAATGTAACTTCAACCACTGCACGTTATAACTTACACTTACAATATATAGGTAATAGGCAGAAACTGAGCCAGGCTGATTTGGATTCGCAAAGAGTCCACGTAGATAATGTGTTATCTTGGATTGTGTGTCAATGAACTACGTAGAATTAGATAAACGTATGTAATTGTTACAACTAAGTAAATGATCTCAAAATATAGTAAAATATAGTAAAATCAAAATTCATGATTTTCACGTTGAGAAGTTCCTTCAAAAATTATAGTTTTTTGATCATTTCAAAGATTTGATTGATTTCACCCCCTATTTTTGTACATGCTTTAATGTTTGCATTTGTCTCAACAACAGTATTTTTTTATTATTACCAAATGTGCACAATGTTAAGCAAATTAAACAATAAAATAACAGTGTGGATCGTGTTGGACGACATCACAAATGAAACACCTCAAAATGTGAAATCCCTTGACTTCCGGTCACGGCTGTTCCTTCAGGGGTACTACAGAGATCAATTATGTGGCCATTTCTTCGTTTTGATATACGTCAATGATATGGATATGTGTCTCATGCAAACTAGTACTCTATGCTGCGACTCTGCCCTGTTAGTATCAGGTGAACACACACAATGCATTAAAACAATTTTGGGGGACAACTTGTTGTCTCTCAGCAACTGGTTGATTGACAACAATTGGCCTTTCCACCAAGGTAAAACAGCATATATTCTATAATGTTATGACTGAAAGTGTATGTTGTAGTCATGGAAAATGTTCCCATTATAATTTATTTTACATCAACTTTTTACAAGTACGTGTACTTACACAATGTAATAATTCTGTAAAACCCTACCAGTCGCCTTCTGATCGGCATATTAGGCTTTTAGGGACTACTATGAAATAAAGAGTCAATAAGAGTAACCAGACCCTTAATAGTGTTTTTATGCCTGGTGAACAGAATCGTACTATACTGCTTTACTGAAATAAATGAAATCAAATCAAATCAGCATTCCAGCTGAAACGCACAAGCAAACAACAAAATTGTATAACATTAAATTTTGTGCAACGTCGGCCCAACTTTTTCGACGTTGGTCTAACATTGTACAAATGTTATACAAACGTTTCGTTTTTAGTGGGAAGCTGCATTTTTAACACTAATTAAGCTAATTGGACACGCCTACATCTCCCTGGTGTACAATACAAAAACAATGAAAGTGCAGGAATAAAATGTAATTACAAAATAGCCAATGTACCAATATATCATAGGGCCTAGCGTCCATTTCAACCGAAAAAAATTACTGAGAATCAAATCTAATATGATATAATCATTTTACTGACATAAATGCTGCTAAAAATCACTCAGACGGGTGAAGCCTTCACCTACACGGGACGCTCGATACATTTTTTATTAATTGCAAGCTGTGAACGACAAAAACACTAACAAGTTTATTAAAGTACTCCGCAAGAGGCAAGGTGTCAAGGCCATCGCGTAGGTTTGTTTTGTGCTGGCGGCGTATTATTGGAAACAGGCGGCGGCCACTGTCACGTTTTGATAAGCATGCTGCGCGTAGTAAGGCGGATCCCGATTTAGACGTACGGATCGCCGGACTTGTCATCGCGGAGGTCGCCAGGACTCCCCCGCCTGTGCACTGCCACGATCCAGACTGCCTTGTCCACAGCCTGCCCGGCGTTGGCTAAGCGCCGCGCCAACGTTTTCAACGTTGGCGCGGCGCTTAGCCAACGCTGGGAACGCGGTGACTCATCTGTTTGTCATGTCATGTTACGTTCAGGTGAGGGAGGACCTTTTCAATGCTACGGGCTCCATGGACTTTGGGTTTAGAGCCGTACATTGTGGATAAGTTTGGAAAGTGGCATTTTACGTGATTGATGTAGTGGAGTTATCATGACTATAATATTATAGTTAGAAATAGAATATATTGTTGGCGTTACATTTAATGAATGAATGAATGAATGAATGAATGAATGAATGAATGAATGAATAAATGAATGAATGAATGAATGAATGAAACTCGGTACATTAAAAAATGAATGTTGTTTTAGGCCACCTTTGTGCATAAAATAGGCAAGACTGGGCCGGGGGAACCTCCAGGATGTTGAGATGAATGAGATGACACTGCCCTCCAGATAAAGGATTCGAAATTCGCGCCCTGTCGGTCTGAGGGCGAGCACGCTACCTTTCGGTCACGGAGGCTCCCCACAATATTGAATCTTTACTGGTGACCCACTTCTCTCACACTGGTGACCTATTTCTCTCACAGTGGTGACCCACTTCTCTCACAATGTTGACCCACTTCTCTCACAATAGTGACCAGCTTCTCCCACACTGATGACCCATTTCTTTCAGACTAGTGTCTCACATCTTCCACGCCGGTGACCCACTTATCCCACGCTGGTGACCCACTTATTCCACGCTGCTAACGCTGGTGGGCCTAGCTCCTCAGCAGCCCGGCTCCCTGTTTTTACGAACCTGATTTGGCCTCGATTATGACATATGATCACTCCAAGGATTTGTGCGCCCCTGAGATCGGTCCGTTGATGATATAGGCGCTATAGGAGTTTTATTGATCGATTTATTGATTGATTGATGACCCACTTTTCCCATTTCCCCATTCTGATGACCCACTTCTCTCACACATTTGAACCACTTCTCTCATACTGGCCAACCCTTCCCAGGGGCAATACCACTCACAGGGTTATCCCCCCCCCCCCAGCAGGAATAAAAACTGGGTCGCGCAGGCTGACAGGTAAACATTGTTGGGCGATTTTCATGTAATCAGTGGCTTTGAAACACTTGATGAGTATATTTGCATTATCGCATTTATTATTAAGGGGATGTATTAAAATTGTGAATTTGTGAGAAACGAAATTGGCCCACGCCTCCCCACCTCCATCTGCACCTTCTCAACTCTAAGACGAACACTGATGGATTACGGTGTTGTGAAATTTCATTAATGAGCTGCTGATCGTGTGCAATTTAAAATTTGCGTTTTAAGATATCTGAGCGACGGAGCCCTACATTGATTCATTCACCCTTTAACCGCCGGTGCCGAATATGTTAGGTTTTCCACTCAATTATTGCCATAATGTGATATCAATCAGCACGATTTGAAAAGAGTTGACATCCATTTTGTCAAATCTGAATAATTTTCACTCACTTGAAGTTGTGGATCGCGTCAGCGAGACACAACTTCAAGTGGGTGACAATTTCAATTGAATAATTTGGCGGTTAATATTGGTCAACACTAATTTTATTTGCGATTTGTTAAATGATCAAGCGGTTACCGAGTGAAGGAAATAATAATTTGCGCAATATTTGTTGTGGCAATATCAGTATACATGTATATGCTTACATAGATAATAATATCATCCTATCCTAAAACCTAATTAATAAATTCTTCGGGATCTTATCCCCTTGCTTTGACACTGACATGAATCGGTATCCGGCGCCGACAGATAGCATTCAGTGTACCGGTAATATGATTTAATAAATTGCAACCATTTCATACAATTTCCCCCCGGGTGGGGGGCTAAATTAGTAATAGAAATGCTGCTTCAGTTCGCCAATAAATATGAAATATTGGCCAAACATTTTATTTCACTTTTGAAAAAAGGCATACGGTCAGGATCGTGCTAGATTATTCCCGCACTTATTTGTTTGGATACACCCACGAAACAAGCCTGCAAAAAACGAAGCATTAGCTCTATGTTTTTTTAATCTTAACCAACATTAAACCAACAGTAAACCAGCATAAGAGTCTAGAGAGCCTGCAGGGATCATTTGAGAGCGGGGATTTTTTTAGAGGGTCATTTATTATTATAACTGATTGTTACAGGGGGATTTCATAACAGCGCTTGTGAGATGTGACTGTTCGTGGTAGATTTGCATGTAAAATGCAGAATTCAATCTTCGATATTAGAAAAATACAACTGATATTTAAGTTTTCTGGCGACCTGTTGTGAAGTCAACTGAATCAACTCAGGTTTACTAGATAGAAACAATATTTTTAATTCACCTACCGGTACTTCGCACATGTTCAAAATAGTCAATTTAAATCTTAGTATACATTCACAACACCCCCCCCCCCCGGACTGCAGCCCAATGTCGGTTAAATGTTGGTCCAGCGTCTACGATGCTTCTCCAACATTGAACCAGCTTTGGGTGAAAATCTCTTATAGGTTGGGTTCAGACAGAAATTTGCGATTTATCAGTATATAATTATATAGTGAAATATTAGCTTTTGGCCTTTCAGAAGAGCACTGCCATGCAAAGTCAAGAGGCAGTATCTGCTTACTTTTCAAGTAAGCAGATACCGCATTTTGCCTTTGTCATGTTTGTAGAGCAGAGCTGTAAACATGTCCACCAAGACTTCATCAAGTTTAAACCATAGGCCCTTTAATTATAGGCCCAGGTCTACTGAATGATTTATCATCCCCTCTCAGGCAGGAGGTGAGGTAGCTCCAATCACAGGATGAGTTTTATAGACGGCGGTGGAAATATAATTTTTGTGTTAAAATATTCTATTAGGCGTATGTCTAAACTAATTGACTTCATGTCTGAAAATGAGGTATTTATAATTGAATGGCTTTGAGGTAACTGATCCAATTCCGTATTTTTTTATTATTTTACTATAGAATACTTTAAAGCTAAGATGTTATGACAATAATTAAAAGCATGGGAAGTTATGAATTGGTCTTTTTTCTTCATTCCTACTGGCATAATTATATGTAATTATGGATGTCGTAAAACCCATTTCTGGCATTGTTTGTTCATTTGATTTTATAACTAAACTTTTGAAACTTGGAAATATCAATTTCTTTATAAAAGCCACCAACTAGTATACAAACTGTCTAGTGTCTCATCATTTTGCTCCAGTGAAATATTGGTGCTGATTGGCATATCATAGACTGGTCCATATAAGGGGTGTTTTATAATATTTCAGCTGCCTTTTACCGTATGCCTCAGAAGTAAACTGATCCAGCTCGAAATGTCGCTATATACACCTGTTTCAATAACAACATGCCACACGGTGAGCAACGCTGAACTGTTTTAATCAGACAACTGTTACACACATTTCAATGACAACACGCCACACAGTGAGCAACTCCGAACTATTTTAATCAGACCATTGTTCACTGCGCAAACTCGTGCAAGCCGTCTATAAACTGATGGACTTGAATGAGTTTCCTATTAAAGAAAGGTATCAATTTTAAAAGTGAAAAAGTACATGTTGTTTAAGTTTCGAAAGTGTTAACGAATGGCTTAGATATTTTAGTATATTATCTCCTATATATTTTTAACTTTCCAAAAATTACATGAAGAGAAAAACATTTTCTCTGAGCCATTCAATTATGATCCCTTGTTTACAATATACTGCATATTTTCTCTAAAAAATGAAAAATATAAAACCCTTGAGCTCCAAGAGAAAGATAAGTAATAGCAAGGAATCTATAGATTCCTTGGTAATAGGATGTTTATAAAATACTAACCACTAACTACTAAATATAGAGACATCTATAATGTAGGCCCTACCCAACATAAACAATATGTCGAATCAACGTTGGTTTAAAGTTGGTCCACCGTCTACGACGCTGGACCAACGTTAAACCAACATTGTTTCAACATCTTGTGTCTGCTAGGTATACATACCTCAACGTGGTTAGATGTGGGACGTAATGTTTAAATTAGACATAGATCCCACATAACCACTTGTACCCACGTGGGTCTGAACGACGTCAATAATTAAAAAGAAATAAACTTACCAAATCTGGAAGAGACTGACAATCTGATTGAGGATGAGCGGCCTCGTGTATCAGTGTCTATGACATACACGAGGTAGGATGATCGGGTGGTGTGCTCCACAGCTCCAGCTGGCGATCCCCGTGGACAGGTGAAGGCGATCCGGAACGATGTGTCTCACGGTGATCCACGGTGATCCTTAGACACAGACAGGAAATGGTGAAATGTGGAAATAGCTGAGGTGTGCAAACACTAGTTTATGTAGGTTTGTGACTGTTTGGAGCATTATAGGCTGGCATGTACGCGTGTGTGGGCAGCGCGTGCGGCTACATTCATGGCGGGAAGGTGGGGGCGGCAGAGCCGCATGACAACTGAATCATCAATGATTATCCAACAAAACAATGTTTTTGGCTCGTCTATATTAATATATATCATAGAATATATATAATATAGAATCTGACGTTCTGACGTTTAAAGTCGGTCCCTGCGCTGAAAGGGTTAAAGACGAAAAATCACGTGGGTCACGACAGGAATAATACATTGTATAAAAAAGGTTGAATCGGAATATTTTAGAAACCTCCCTAACCAACTTATCTTCTTTGATAAAAATATAAAATATTAAATATCATCACATTTGAAATAACAAAATTGTTTTAACTATTATTTATTATTAGGCTTATGTATTAGTTTGTATAATTATATAATTATGGGTCTTTCTCTCACCACGAATCGACTGTCAATCACGTAAAAATACATAGCAATGCCGTAAATGACAATAGTCGTCCAATGACACTTACCGTTATAATCATGATAATGGGCTACTCTGATTATCAACTTTTCAAATTACACCCAGCAGTCACAAGACATTGAATTAATGTGGGTTTAACATTGGTCCAGCGTCGTAGACGGTGGACCAACGTTAAACCGACATTGATTCAACGTCTTGTTTCTGCTGGGACAGTATCATATACTGAGTTGTTATTGCGACAAATCAGCTAAATTCGTAAATTTAAAATCTTATTTTAGCAAATAAACGCAAAATGTGGGTCGCACTTCCAGATTCTTGTGTATCCACTTCACTCAATGTTGTTTTACAGTTGGTACAACATCGGTAACGCTGGCCCAACAGTGACCCAACATTGTGTCGCCACTCACCTGTGTTTCTGTTGAACTTTATATTGAGATATCTTCCCAGCAAACAATAAATTATTTGACTGACATTTATACAACGTCGGCCCAAAGGTCTTGGACGTTGGTCCAAATATTATATAAATGTCATACAAATGTTTAATGTTTCCCGGGAGATGTTGTAAGCAGGGCGAACGAGAGATAAAGTAGGCCTATAGCTGCGGTCAAGTAGCACCAGCCTTATACTGGGCAGTGGTCAGTAGCCGGGGAGAGCACTGCCTTATGCAGGTAACCCTCCCGATTTATCCTTATGTCGAGTCAAGGTAGCTTTGTATCCCCATCCGCCCACGCACACTTATTTATATAGTCATACGTCTATAAACCCAGAATAGTTTGAATAGCATACGTCATTCTATGTTAAATATAAATCGGGTGTCATTCCTGTCAGAAAAGTAATACACCATATTTTTTTATTACATAATTAAAAATAGGAAAACTAACGGTTAATGGCTCCAGTTTATTTGTTTATTCACGAAAAATCTATGATAAATAATCGAAAAAATTTAAAAATCAAAACTTGTCACTGCTAACGTTAATTATGGCTGAACGGATCTTTTTGAATGCATAGAAACTTTTTTACAAAGTTTTACAAGCAATCTTGCGCGTGTGACATATCGATTATAGGAGGAACAAGCTCGAAAGCGCGACAATTGATTCAATAAACGGCTTGTGTGTTGGCATAGTTATCATCTACAGTAAGACAATGTAAACATTAGTGTAGTTTAAAATAGTAAAGTTTGTTGTGATCATTACCTTGAAAATATAGATGATAAATGTTGAGAGAATTACACACAAAATATAGATAACTGACAACTGTCTGTCATCAGTTTCCCGCGGGAAAAAAATAGCTCTAAAGTGTTATACACCATTTAGCAGAAAGTAGGCCTACACCCTGGAAAGCGTAGAAACTATTTATAAACATTTAATCGCAGTAGTGTTTATTATATAAAAAGACATACAACTAGGGTAGACATATGTACAAAAACAATAGTAAAAACAATGACCCCATTTAGCGGCGATTACTTTGATCTCACCGTCTGCTGATATCAAAATATGTATCAATTGACTGTGTGGTAGTGGAGCGATGTGTCATTAAAGTGATATTGTTTTGTCATTATCAACCTGCATTTCTTGCAGTTTTTGTGAATTGGTGCAATATTCGAATACTTCCACTCTTCAGGTATTGTACACGTTGTGCTAAGGTTAAAAAGGGTGGTTAGAGAGGGGGTAATTCATCGGCAGGCTCTCTTAACACCTGGGTATGTCATCAGTACCAGAGCCTTTTTTAACATCCAACCCTTTCAGTACAATGACTACATAATTCCAGAATAAAACTATATTGGATAGCTTGTTGTTTTATGAGCATTATGTCTCTTTATTGAGTGGAAGATATAGAGTGGAAGTTGTCATTAAGAGCTTCCCAGCAAACACGACACGTTGAAACAATGATGTTTTAATGTTGGGCCAGCGTCGCAGACGTTGGGCCAACATTAAAACATCATTGTTTCAACATGTCGTGTTTTGTTTCATCAGCGGCGTTACTGGCAGCGTTTTAGAAATCAGATACTACGGCATGTATCTGGCGAGAATTTGCGTTCAGATGACAAAATATCCAGAAACGCTTAGCATTATTCTTCAGTGACAGGGCTAGATCAGACATAAAACTGTGACGTTTATCTTTGAGCATTATAGTTTTAATTTGTTTCGCAAAATGTATTCCGCATTTGTGCATTCTTGTTCGCTTGGCTGCAGCCAAAGCAGTAGGCTATTTTTTAGCAGTTATGTCGTACTTCCCCATTCATCTATAGCTGTTTGGAACTACTTTTCACTGGTACCCGTGGTAAACATTAATACATTTGTTTAGTGGCTGTCTGAAGCCAGCCGTAACAAAAGAAAGCTTTCGTATCTTGTTCTTAAGTTCGTAGCAGGGTGTTGGACATGTCGAATAAAATGAAATGAATCGGGCTTTAGGCCACCTTTGTGCACATATAGGCTAAACTGGGCCAGGAGAACCTTCTGAAGATGGTGAGATGATTTAGATTACACTGTCCTCCAGACACAGGATTCGAAATTCGAACCCTGGCAGTCTGAGGCCGAGCACACTACCTCTCGGTCACGGAGGCCCCCCACTGGACATGTCGAAGAACTCTACGAACGCCTCAAGAAAATCCCTCGTCGTACGTTCACCCTACGATAAGAGTTTTTCCTGGGGCGTTCATAGAGTTCTGAGACATGTCCAAGACTTGTCTACGAGCTTAAGAACGGGATAAGAATGACTTTTTTCTTACAGCCGCCTTGACAGAAATGCTCCGGAAATAATTGGTAAGGTGTTTGTACGGGTGTCATTGTGACCTGGGGCCGGTTTCACCAACTTTAAGTGGACTTAAGTCAGTAGACTTAAGTCAGTTTTAAGCTCACTGATTGGTTGAGACGTGATCACGTGTTAATAGTTAAGACAAATATTTGACTTAAGTCAGGCTGGTGAAACTGCGCCGGATCAGTTTGTAAAAAACATCGCAACTAAAGGGTTTGTTTCAATTTAAAATCATCATAAATGTCTTAGTACCATTATTCCATAAATACGATGATCGTATGCATGTCGCAATGATTCATCAGGTTGCTATTACGGGACTCTTCAGTCTGTCGCTTGTTCCAACGCCGTACGAATGTGGACAGTCGTACGTAGGTCATACCATGTGTGAGTGAGGTGATCATGAGGCGACAGCATAAGGTGTTCATACGAATCAAACGGTACTTTACCAGTTCCGCCAGAAGGCTTTGAGAGCGTACATATAATATGTGATATCGTACGAACGCTAAAAACAGGATTCGTACCAATCTATTGCCCGTACGAACCTTTTATTTGTGACCGAGGCTTAAACGCATACGCTGTGTTGTGGGTATAAATTCAATTGTCATATTGGGGGCTCATAACTTTGGTTTGTTCCCCGGTTTATAGTAGTGAGGATAAACAGCCAAAAACAATCTGCTCATCCAATGTTATATTAATTTTGGCCTGCGGTCTGCGACGCCGGCCCATCATTAACCCGGCATTGGATCAGCGCTAAATGTTTGCTGGGGAGTGTTTATTGGTTTCACGTGGGAGCCTCTTCACGTAGCATTTTTTATTTCGTGTGACCTGCTGCCGCTCACGCCTTTTTGTATTGACGAAGTCATGGTTTTCTATTTTGATGTACAAGTGCCCACGTCACAGAGCTATGAGATCCAGAGCGTGTCAACTGTCATATAACAAGAATCACATGCCTCACCACTCAGCTGCCTGCTTTGAAAGTCGGAGATCACGGGTTCGAACTCCACTCTGGCATTTAAGTTTTAAAGAAACAAAATGTTTTTTCCTCGCTCACTCGTCAAGATTGAATATTGTGGGGAGGCCCTGCTCGGCCTCAGACCGCCAGGGCTCGAATTTCGAATTCTGTGTCTGAAGGGCAGTGTCTTCTCATTCATCTCACCACCCTCAGGAGATTCTCCCGGCTTAGTTTAGCCTACATGTACACAAGTGGCCTAAAACCCAATTTCTTTCATTTCATTTATTCACGACCTGGCGTGTATTAGGCCTTTTATGATAATCATATCATTTAGTCAATTCGTGAAAATAGTGATTATTAAAGTAGATAGCTCAAGACACACGCCAAATTATTCAATCGGAATTTTCACCCACTTGAAGTTGTGTCTCGCTGACGCGATCCACAACTTCAAGTGAGTGAAAATTATTCAGATTTGACATAATGGAGGTCAACTGTTTTCAAATATTGCTGATTAATGTCACATTTTATCTTTAACATGTTTTAAAGGTGGTACTTAATGTGAAAATAAAAATTAAAGCCCGAATATCTGCGGCACCGGCGGTGAAAGGGTTAAACGAAATGAAGCACAATTTGTGCCGCTGATGAATCTGTGACATATGTGTGAGGGCTCACCTTCTATCTGAAGAATATGAGGAAATTGCTACAAGATGAATGCTGATCTTAAGCCGATAAGTTTGTCGTAACTTAACCATTAATCCTTCAACCGCCAAATTATTCAATTGGAATTTTCACTCACTTGTTTTCACTCACAATTTTCACTCAGTTGTGGAATAATTTTCACCCACTTGAAGTTGTGTCTCGCTGACGCGATCCACAACTTCAAGTGAGTGAAAATTATTCAGATTTAACAAAATGGAGGTCAACCAATTTCAAATCTTGCTGATTGATGTCACATTTTATCTTTAACATATTTAAAAGGTGGTACTAAATGTGCTAATAAAAAATGAAAACCCTAATATATGAGGCACCGGCGGTTAAGGGGTTAAAGCGCTGAAATAATTTGTAAAAAAACAGCGCAACCAAATGTTGTTTTTTTTCATTTTGAAATCACCATAAATGTCTTAGTTAGCTCTTCCCGATTCATTTAAATACCTATGTTATAGGTCTACGGCCATTATATATGTTTATTTTTTCCAGTGCCGGGATCGACTTCAGTCGTCAGAATCTGACGTCTACAGACGTCAGATTCAGTCGACTAAAGTCGATCCCCGCGCTGTAAGGGTTGATCTCAGTCAGTGAATACATGCGCCTTGAACAGACAATTAGGCGATTCTTGTTCCAACATGAAATCAGTGAGTTTGCAACGCCAAATCTGTAAGTTCAAGTTTGTCGGGAATCCAGAGTTAGGCGTAAAGGTGGTCAGCCTTTTCCAGCATTTCATACACATCATCCTGTCGAAAATTACCTGCGTCAGTTACTTTTGTCCCGCCACAATAATATTGGTACATATAGTGTTGTATTCGGGGTCAGTCTATTGACATATGATACATGCCTCAGGATCAACGTAAGTGTCAAGCGATACTATTTCAAAAATACCGAAAAAATGACATTCTGTCAGTTTTCTGGAATTATTGGTGAATTTACTAAAATTAATAATATTGAATGTACCCTATTATGTGCCAGGTAAGCGGTAGTACTGTATCCATACTGTGGGGCTGCTTTGGTGTTTTGACATTTATTTTTTGTGACAATTAATCTATGTGACTGACCAGTAAATTTTAGTATAACAAAATTCAATTCAATCTGCACCACGCTTCAACTAGCATGCACCAGACACAAGAAACTGAAAATTAAAAAAAAATCCTCAGCCATGCTTTTGGCTTAGATGGTGCAGCATGTGTATAAAGGGGGGGGGGGGACGTGCCTTCAATGTTATTGGCTTGCGCTATTTGGAATTTCTAATTACCACGTTACTGTTTATAGGAGTGAATAACATTATGTTATTGACAGGGTGACCCTGTCACTACTGCAGTTTCAACTGTTTTTGACAGGGTCACCCTGTCAATAGTGCATTTAGAACTACTGCTGACACCCTGGTAATAACAGTTGAAGCTGCAGTATTGACAGGGTCACCCTGTCAATACTGCATTAAGAAACACTGCTGACAGGGTCACCCTGTCAATAGTGAACATTTATACATAACTGACAGGGTGACTCTGTCAACAGTGCATCAGAATATGTAGTTGACAGGGTGAATAACAACCAATCAAGAACTAAAAATGCTACCAATCAGAGCCTGTCTTACATCGGTCTTACCCTGTCAGCAGTGGACGTGGTTGTGTTATTGACAGGGTGACCTTGTCAGCAGTAGGTGTTGATGTCTTATTGACAGGGTGACCCTGTCAGTAGAGGGTTTTATGTCATAGGATACTTAGTGTATGGGTGATAATAGATGGTTTTGAATTGCCCTAATTTAGGTGGATTGGGGCGCAGTCATGAACTTCGGCTTCTCGGCTTGCCAAAATGAATGCAGTCATACTGAGCGTGAGCGAATTTATGATGCGCAACCTTCGGCGATAGCCTGCTATTTGCAGCAGCAACTTTTTTGTTGCAGAGTACACTATATTCTACTCGATGGCTAGATTTGAAGTTTTCCAACGTCTTATTCCACTTTTCCCACTTCGAGTAGGAGGCACCGGCCTCTCTTCTCGCAGCCATTTTAACAACACGTGTGCCGTTTGCTGGCAAGATGGAGGTGTGATGTGTGGGAAGCACAGATTGGCTAATCATCTCCCTGTCAATAACGCGTATAAATGCACTATTCACAGGGGTGTCCTTGTTAATAGCCACTGCGATAACGTTATCTTTAATTATAAAATATTCCACATCCCGTAAAATATATGAAATTATGACTGTTTTCTAGATATTATGCCGAGTTTACTAATATTACTAATAGGACTCCAATGATACAAATACAATATGTGGTCATCCCTATTGCTTATGAAAAGCTCTGTATCAGACATATTTTAATAGAATGGAACACTTAACAAGTAATTTCTAATTCCCCTGAAAATTGGAGACGATTTATTTCTCAGGGGTGCTGAAAATTGATCAGGGATTATGTTATGCCACATCTTGACCTCTAGTGACCTTAAACTTTATCAAATTTTTTTCCACCTTGTCATTTTGAGGGTTTGAATGATGCAGCTGGTTAGATATGAAATATTCCAAAAACCGGGAAAAAATAAATTATGTCGGTTTTCTTGAATTGTTGGCAAGCTTACTAATATTACTAATATTGAATGTGGCTTTGATGGTACCAATAAAATATCGCATCACCTCTATTGTTTCTAAAAAAAACCCTTTTTATATGATATACTTGGCTAGAAGAAAACATTAAATTAAATATTTTTTTATTCTTTCGAAAACTGGGGACGCTGTAATTCTTAGGGGCGCTCAATTTTGGGCAGTGATCCTATTATTCCATATTTTCTCATCTGCTTACAGGGTCTACACTCGTCATTTTGAGGGCTTAGATGTTGCTGCGAGGGTATTTTCGGTGATGATATGCCAGGAAATAGATCGTTAATTTTGGCGGGGTTTCCCGGTTTTATTGTTTTAATCAAAATCTTGAATATCTCACTTACATATACTGCCGGGTTTCAGAATGTCCACCCTCCCTAAAAATGAGCCCCAGGTGGTTTACTATTTAAAAGGTGAGTGATTTCGGTACCATTTTTGTACGCAAACACCTCTTGGCTCCAGGACTAAAGGCCACAGCAGACTCGTCGACAGGGAGCCAATGAACTAGGGTGGAAAAGCCAGATCAATTAGGTAATGTTTAGGTAATTTCTGGAATGTAACACTTATTTGGACAATAATTCACAGCTAGCTCTATTAGTTTAACTTTTTGACCGCCATGCACGACTTTAATCGTTTTAAATCTGTTTCATAAGTCGGTCAAAAATCACTGTTTTTGGGCATGGAATGGAATATCATATTGGTAAACCAGACATCGGTGGGTTGACAAGTATCCACTGTCTGGGATATGTAAAACTACGCCTCCAAATGAATCAATATCGTCTCTAATCTGTTTATTATGCGATTACATCAAATTAACAAATGTGAGTCATTTTCACTCACTTGAAGTTGCGGTGAAAGTGGGTGAAAATGAAAGCGCAAAGAGCATCGTGACATCTAAACATCCACACGCAGTACACGCTAGACGCATCTCTACCACGCAAACGACTAAAAATAAGTATGGATCAGTGAAAAATTGAAAGACTGACTCATTACATCGAGCTTGTAAAAACATCCGGTGTATATATACGGTCATCTGAAATGGATACATGTGTTTCGCTACATATTTTGTAAATGTTCAGTCACTTGAAGTTGTGTGTCGTGGTAGCGAGACACAACTTCAAGTGACACTGTCTCAAATAACAATAGTAACTGAAGAAACGTACATCCATGATCGATGCACTGAATATCCCGCTAATAGATTCACGACTAGCACATATTATCGGACCGATAATTTATAGCAGACACCGTCATAAAGACCCTCCCCAGCTGTAATTCTGTCGTGCAAAGCCAAAAGGCAGTATCTGCTTACTTTACAGGTAAGGAGAGACTGCTTTTAGATTTGCACGGCGAAATTAATATGCATTTCATTATAAATGTGGTTACGTATCGCCTACATAATATATCAATTTTGACGCAAAGCGTATTAAAATTGTTGTTTTAATAAAGGCTGTGCCGATATGGTAGCGACATAAATGGGTCCTGATTTCGATGGGTTGTATCATATTCAATGATTACTTGTAGTGACAATACACTATTCATGGGCAAGTAAGTGGTTAGTATACTTAGTTTAGAACAGATTATGTTTCTCTAGTTTCATTTTATATTTTATTCATTCATTCATTCATTCATTCATTCATTTATTCATTCATTCATTCATCCATTCATTCATTCATTCATTCATTCATTCATTCATTCATTCATTCATTCATTCATTCATTCATTCATTCATTCATTTATTCATTCATTCATTCATTCATTCATTCATTCATTCATTCATTCATTCATTCATTCATTCATTCATTCATTCATTCATTTATTTATTTATTTTAATTATCCTGTTACATCGTTTTTATTTTTCATTATAAACTTAAGCGTTTTATTCGGGCTTTACCTCTGCATAATACACATGTGTACATAATATGCAAACACATGAATACGAGAGATGTAACTCGTTTATAATAGATGTATAATATTATATGCATCTGTCATAAAATAAATAAGGCACATTCCTTTACGTTGTGAGACAAAGCGATGTCATCAGTACCACTCATACATACATATACTTCTTCAACTCAATTAAAATAATTAAAATTAGATTTCGAAGCTTCAAAATGCTCAGTGCTATTGCATTGGTTTGAAAGAATAGGTAATATTTTGTTAACTTGTGTTAAATGTGCATATCTTCAAATATAAGAGGCATTTAAAATGTACTAAAATATTGCAATTGTCACTTAGAAAAAAAGATAATAATTATTTATTTGCACGAATTTTCATACCCATATAAAACGTATTCTCGGTTTAGAAATACATCGCCAGAGCGAACAGGGCCTTGGCAGAGGTACAATTGAAAATTAGAATAAGGAATACAGAGCTAAAATTAATATGCCTGTCAATGATGCATGTGACAATATTAGTAATTTAAAGCATGAGGCTATTTGATTGAAACTATTAACATGACAGAAGGTAACCGTGGGAATTTGTCTAGCCCTGTGATCATGTCTAAATTCTTGTCACAACCTCAAAAATTATTATTACTGTGATGGCACTTTAACCTCGAGCTAATAAATTTAATTTTACAGTCACACGAAGTTGTGTCTCGCTACGGTGATCCACAACGTTATTTATGTATTTATTATGTTTGATGCATACAATTTCTAAATGAAGAATACAGTTTGTTTCCTAGTCACTGGGAATTTAAGACACCACGTGTCATCACTTTCACAGATTCAAAACATGTTTTACTCATAAAAATCTTCACTGAATAAAAACCGGTAAACTAATATAATCGTCATCAGTGTGCAAGGGGTTAATGAATCATTCATGTATATTGAACATATTTAACCATTGTTGTTTTAATGTTGGCTCAGCGTCGCAGACGATGGGCTAACATTGAAACAACATTGTCTAAATCAATCACCCATAGTCATACCTTATGCCAGTTAGTGGACTATCTGTTAATGATTATGTAATGTGTGTTTTACCAAAACCGGTGCCATTGAAATGGATAAATTACATTTTTTTGACGGCTTCATCTTGCGGTATATCATATTTATGTATATATTTTTAAACTTCGATGAGCAATTATCAACCTTTTAGGCCTAAGTATCCGAATATTTTTTTTTCTCAAATCTTTCGTTCACATTCAGGTGTGACTCATGACCAGTGTCAATGAACGCAGCTCCCAACTTAACCCTTTAACCGCCGGTGCCGCAGATATTCGGGTTTTCATTTTTTATTAGCACATTAAGTACCACATTTTAAATATGTTAAAGATAAAATGTGACGTCAACCAGCCAGATTTGAAAAGAGTTGACAGCCATTTTGTCAAATCTGAATAATTTGCACTCACTTGAAGTTGTGGATCGCGTCAGCGAGACACAACTTCAAGTGGGTGAAAATTTAAATTGAATAATTTGGCGGTTAAAGGGTTAATATGTCAAGTTAGCCCTTACAACACTGAAATAGTCTTGTATAACCCATGGAGATCAAGGGTTGTTTTCGATTTGAAATTATTATAATTATTTTGGTTACCTCTTTTTGCTTTATTTGAATACATATGTTAAGGGTCTACGGCCGTTATAAATATTTTAATTCTTTCAGTGCGGGGACCGTCTTTATACGTCAGAATCTGACGCATAAAAGCGGCCCCGCGCTGCAAGGGTTAAAGCATTTGTGCATTCCCTATTATATACATCCACCAGATTGTGTGTGTGGGGTATATATTATATGACACGAGTTCAGGTCGCGGGGGTGTTATAATGTGTTAATAGCTCTCGGCGGATTCCCCATGATTTGTCACCGCTGTGCACAGACAAACAACAGTAACTATTCACTTGAAAAGTGATCAGTCACTGCTGTTTGCAATAAAGCAGAGGGGAGGTGGGGGGGGGGGTATATACCTGGATAATCACAAACCCCTTACTCAGCACATCAATAGGTATAGTACAGCCGCCGAAACCACAAATATGTAGTAGGCCTACCCATCATATACCATACTGCACCAACACAAATACATGTACTTCAGATATTTCAATTAAGTTTTGAAGGTGGGTATATTGAATGCATGTGTTCGAGTTCGATGAGCCTGTAAGACACTTGCCACATTCCAATAAGTCAGCTATCACAGTTGATATCTTCTTTCCTATAGTCTATGAAAAGACATTTTTAGGACCTGGTCGACTACATACATACATTATTATCTGACGAGCCGTGCAAAGAGAAACCTCGAGGTCAATGTCCTGCTGAATAGTTGCCTCTATTTTTCCTTCATTTAAAGCTGTAATTGCTAACGCAATTTCCAGCTTCAAATGACGACAAATATTTATATTTATGACAAATAAGTAGACATCTCCAATATTGAGTTATTGGATTACAACTCTTTGATCAAAATTAATTATAGTGATATTTATATTTTTGAAACCGTATATATACTGTTTAGGCATGGTTATATTAAGCTAAATTGTGCTGGGAGTAAAATTAAAGAGGTAAATCTCATGGAATCATAAGTGAAGGTGTAGTTAAAAAAGTAAAAGTTCGAAAAATGTAAAAGGGGGAGGGGGGTATTTGTCAATTTGAACAATAATATTGACTATGCGTAATAAGGAAGTTGACTGTCTCTGTCTTTTTCATTTAATGAATGGGCAACGCGGGTGTTTAAACAAAACCTTAACGCTACTTGGGTAATCCAGAATGAAAATACATATGTTTATAGTTATATATAACCAGAGCCTTGAATAATACTATTAGGACAATGCCATAATACTCTTGATCTACTAGAGCTTTATTATAATTCGCACGCATAAACTTCCACATGAGTTTGTAGAACACAGAATAGTGAAATGAACACAGAATAGTGTTATTCATTGTCATTATCAAAAACGGGGCGGGGGCCCTAGGGTAGTGGTTAGCACCGCTGCCTTTCACGCCAGAGTCCGGGGTTCGGTTCCCGGTCTCGGCGGTTTGAAAGAAACATAATTGTTTCTTCCCCATCCACGTGTGAAAGCTAGTATCGTGGGGAGCCTCCGTGACCGAGAGGTAGCGTGCTCGGCCTCAGACCGCCAGGGCTCGAATTTCGAATCCTGTGTCTGGAGGACAGTGTCATCTCAATCATATCACCATCCTCAGGAGGTTCTCCTGGCCCAGTTTAGCCTATATGTGCACAAAGGTGGCCTAAAGCCCGATTCATTTCATTTATTTATCAAAAACGATTACATTAATGTGATCAAAGAATTGTTGCATACATTGTTACATGCGTCTTTCTTTTTTTATTCGGCGTCGTTTTTCATTTTTATATCAATGTAAACGTATGTTTGGTAGATAATAAAATCCACTTTGTAAAGCTGTAGATTGTGAGTACATGAGTACATAACCTGGATTCAACAACATAACCAAACAATCCCTATATCAGATATTAGCAGTAGAAAGGTGTGATTTTATCTGATCTATTATATTTAATTTACTGCGACCAGTGTCAATCTCACTGACAATGATCATAATTATACTACCTGAATCGCCTATTCTCAGCAAACACGAGTCATAGACCCACTGCTGTGTCACTGTTGGGCCATTGTCTACGCCACTGGCCCAACATTAAACCAGCATTGAGTTTAGGTCTCGTCTTTTCTGTGGTGTTACTCTATGTAGTGACACAGAGATTTTGTGACCTGTGGTCGGCATATACCCAGTAAGGATAAAACATTTGTACAAGATTTGTACAATGTCGACCCAACGTCTTCGACGTTGGTCCGGCATTGTACAAATGTTGTACAAATGTTTTGTGTTTACTGGGTATGTGGGTGGATACCCTATACATGATATCTGTGAATATAAGGGGGTAATTAAGCTGAGGTAACAGCACGTGACTCGTTTACCTTATTACCCTCCAGACCGCAACTTGTGCCCTTTGCAGTTTGCGGTACGATCATTAATAATATGTATTACGCTATAAACCATTCAGCTGGTTTCAAAGTGATTGTAGTATCACAGGCGAACAGTGGAGAAACACACATGAATGTGTACAATAATAATTTGTACGTAAGTCAAAAGTACATCAATTCCCCAATATTCACGATAACTTTCGAATTCTAGCATGCATATAATTATAGTGTCGTTATGTAGGTGGCTATTTTTATTGTATCCAGTCATCGGGTCATACCAGTTTTGACAATCGCCCAACAAGTTCATATCGAAAACCGCAATGACACATCTACACTGGCAATTCAACAGGTTTTGTTTTGATGCGTGAAAATCTTGTTTGAATCAAACACAATCCACGATATTCTACAAATTGATGGACAAATTTAAGGCCCTACAATTTGTACCAAGATAAGATATTGAGCAATAAGTACATGAAAATCCGTAACCCTCACAACGCCAAAATATGTTTGTATAATCATAGAGAAAATAGGTTTTGGTTGTTATCTTTTTGGTGTAGACTGGGATTGAACCTTTTAACCGCCGGTGCCGCATATATTCGAGTTTTCATTTTTTATCAGCACAGTAAGTACCACCTTTTAAACAAGGTAAAGATAAAATGTGACATCAATCAGCAAGATTTGAAAAGAGTTGACCTCCATTTTGTCAAATCTGAATAATTTTTACTCACTTGAAGTTGCGGATCGCGTCAGCGAGACACAACTTCAAGTGGTGAAAATTGAAATTGAATAATTTGGCGGCAAAAGGCCGCTAATACTGACTATATAGGCCTACTTTTAATCTGTTTTACCAGTTGATCAAATCACTGTTATTCCAAATGAAATCAGTATATTCGCTCTCAAATTAAACAGTATATGAGATAGATATTTATTGACATAAAGGAAAGTCAGTACTGACTTATATGTCATCAAAATGATAGAAACGATAAAATAACAGATAATTGATTACTACTTCACCCATTTGAAGTTGTGCGTCGCGGTGGAGAGTGGGCGAAAATTTAAATCATTTAATTTGGAGCGTTAAGGCCTTAAGTAGTTCTAAAACCCCCATGATCCGGCCCCACGCTTTACATTATCCTGTACCCCTATTCCACAACATCGAAGAAATTTGCGTCGAAACACGATAGGCGTTGATTATAGATTATAATGTGTGCGTGTGTGTGTTGGATTTAACACTATCCAGGGAATAGTTCTAAAAGTATCACCACTCACAGCATGCGGCACTGAAACTCGGTGGATTTAGTTTAAAACTATCCACAGTACTGGATAACAACACTTGCATTGCCAATTTTCGTATAGATTCGTGTATTATTATTCTTTTTTTTTTAGGAAGTTAAACATTTAATATAATTAAATACAATAACACAAAAACATGATTACCGTGATTGCATTGCTCTAAAATTGTGGTTTCTCAATTGTGTAGGCCTTATATGCATCTATATAAGTCAGATTTTAAGATAAGTGCATTATTTACTCTAACTGTTGATATCACTAGTTCAAGTTACGATATATCGTAACTCGTATAATATGGGTATTTGATCGGCGTATATGAAGAGAGGGCTTTTGTATTTCACAGGACGCGGCTACGAGCTGATCTTCAATGTAGATTTATAGTTATCAAATTTATTTTACGACAATCCATCACTGTAGAGAAAAAAAACTAATTTTTAGTGGCGATGTTCTTTTTTACCCTATCCAAAGTGTATGTAAGATTGCAGTGACGACCCCTTCCCCTCTGCTTACTCTCATCCCTAGAAAAATAGGGAGATCAGAAAAAATGTCACGAACTGGAATTCTTGGCTATGTATTTGGAGGTTTGACGATGCGATACTTTCTAAACAAAAGAAAAAAATGCAAAATATCGTCCGTTTCTAAAAACTATTTATCTTTGAATGTTGAGATTTCGTCTAAAAGAATAAAAAATCAATAAGGAAATATATTTAAAATGTACACAATATTATTATTTGAAACACATCACCTAATAAATATATTGATTGAAACAAATAATCGTTATTATGGAGAATAACATCAATGACACACAACCTATTTTGATGCAAGCGGTAGATGAGTCAATTAATTTGATGGCTGATATGCTATTGAACAAGATGCATACATCCCCCGTAGATAGTATGTGGCTGTATGCAAGACTGGTCACGCTTCGTCAAGCATAGTACGTACCAACGTTACATTCGTGGCCCAGCCTCGGCTCTATTCGAAATATCAGTCCAAAATCTGGACCATATCAGGTAAAGGTGACATTACATTATACAGATAATCAATTTTACCATACAAGTATAAGGGTATAAAGTTTGCAAATAGGGAAGATGAGTTTTTGGTGTGGTTTAATGTTCTTTCTAACATACACCCCAGCAGACACCCGATATTGATCCAATGTTTCTTTGGTGTCGGGCCAGCGCCGCCGACGGGGGCCTAGCATTAAAACCACATTGGCTCTATGCCGTGTGTTTGTTGGGACATGTCGTCTCCTTGGATATGAAAGGGTGTATCTGCCACTTTACAAAGTGGAAGATACACCCTTTCATATCCAAGGCGACGATGTACTGAGTGGTGCATGCATATTGTTCAGCAGGTCCCATTAACCCTTTGTGCATAAACCATAGAGACCAAAGGTTGTTTATAATTTGAAGTCATCATAAATTTTGAGATAAGACGAACAATTGGCTTTATAGAGGGCAACATTTTTATTTATTCACTACATGTCAAATGGTCTAACTTCTTAAGTACTTATCAAAACTTCACGAAACTTTCAGGGTAGTCACGACATGAATGGAAAATAGTGTGTGTAATACTTCATGACAATTGGTTGAGAATTGACTGAGAAATCAGCGAAATTCATTCACCACGGAATCCGACTATAGTTAGCTCTTTCCGCTTCATTTGAACACCAGTATTATATATTTTTTTTCAGTGCGAAGATCGACTTTAAACGTCAAAATCTGACGTTTATGGACGTTAGATCCTGTCGTCGTCTCGCACTGAAAGGGTGATCACAAATGCAGTACTGTTGGCACGGCACATTAAGTGAGCATCATACATCACTGATCACAACATATTATGCTATTAACAACAACAGCTATGACTCAAACTTCCGGTGCCTTCTGAAAAATAGGTCAGCCATACTTCCGGTTTAATCGCCGTCGACCAGATATACGATCATCAAGCGCTACAACTTGAAGGGCCTATGTCGTCGATTGTGGAATATCGTATTATTCACACCCAGATTGAGGTTTTACCATAGGAACGGTCCCATACTCAGACATTAGTACTTAAGACACAGTCTGAAGGTTTTTATAAATGAATCACTGAATGACCAATATATTTTGTGGTTGCGACTGGACAGGCTCCTCGTATGACTCCCGAAAGGTTTCAATTCTAGTGCCCAAACCGCCGTGCTCTGTACAGTGTATACAATTAAATATAAATCTTCCCTCGTGATTTTGTATTACCATATCATTTGTCAAGGGAAAAAGGCGCCTGAATTTATGTGTTATCACGTCGTTTTGTGTTCATCTAACCGGTCAAGCGATGCATGCCTGGAAAACTTCAGACGAAAGGTTAATGTATTCTTGGTGAACTACCCAGCAAACACAAAACATTTGAATAACAACGTTATACGTTAACAACGTTATACGTGAACGGACCAACGTTGTACAAATGTTATACAAAAGTTCTGTGTTTGCTGTGTACACACTTCGAAACTCATATTTATGAGAGTAAAATAATTGGAAAACAATAAAACAAGTCTTGTGTGGGAATACTTGAAGTGTAAATGAACAAATACAACGAATGCAAGAAGAAACTACGGTGGATCATACCCGCCAATTTTCGTTCCAGAGAAACCCCATATTATCAAGGCGTAATAACGCCTTAATAAGGCGTTATAACGCCTTAATAACGCCCTTAAATAAGGCGTTATTAAGCATTAAATTAAAACGTAATAACGCCTTATTAGGGCGTTATAAGGCCTTATTCACCGACTTCCCCCTGATAAAACTACCCCCAGAAACCGACTTTTTAAAGGAGGACCCCTGAAGTAGCCCCTTGGCACAATACAGGCATAGCTATGCGTATCCGTACATCGCACAAATTAAAATTGCAAGAGAACATTGCGTCAATGTCACTGACCATTATGGTTGGCGATTTTCATTCATGCATGTAATGAAATATCTCCATTGCAATTAATGCATGTACACATGTGAATTTCGCATAAATGCGAATTTGGTAAAGGAAGGTAGTTTTCGCATAAATGCGAAATTGGTAAAGGAAGAGTTAAGGCGTTATCACGCCTTAATAATATGGGGTTTCTCTGGAACGAACATTGGCGTGTATGAGCCACCGTAAGAAACAACATCACCATTACAAATACATTTAATGAATACTTAGAAAACAGGTGCCTTCATTTGTTTTAAATATAATGAGAAAACTGGACTTGTTTTGTGTGAACATTAAAATAAGTGTATTCTAATACAATGTTATTAACGCTCTGGGGATGGAAGTATATAATATTGCATTACTTAAAATTATATATGCCAAAACTTTTCAACATATTTTAAAAAAATAATCACCAATCAATGCCTATATACAATTCGAACCACGGGTGATACATGATTATGATTAAAGAAGAGTTGTTTCATTTTAGTATTTTTTGTAAGTCGATGACAATATACATCAGCGGCCTGGTGTAATATTTTTATGACGCAGCCCTTGAGATATGTTACTCGAACCCATCTCCTGACTGCCTAGAAGCAGATCACTTACCTCCTGGCCACCCGGACACACACTAATCACCCGTGTAACGAAAGCGTCCAAATGTTACGCTGTTAATCAGAAAGACACGAGTCAATTTGGTGTCAAAATTACATTAGTTTTCATAATTATCTTTCCTCTCATTTGACTGATTGTTTCTGATATAATCTAGTATTATTGGGATAGGTAATTGGGAGGCCGCTCTCTCATTACACTCCTAATTCGGTGTCTGCATGCACAGAATATAATACGAACGCGGAAAAAACACCGCACAGATATTCACCCAATGCGGGGGTATTGTTGCTCCAGCGGACGCTGGAGCAACAATACCCCCACATTGGGTTAATGCATCATAGCCCAACATCTAAACTTAAAAGTCTGTGATTTATGGGATTACAAGACATTCCAGTATACAGTACAAGAATCTGATCTGGCAGTATCGACTGAATAAACATTGGACCAATATGGTTAGATGTTGGCCCGATGTTGAGCTACGTTTTCGTTGAGGAATTCACACTGTACCACCTGGCTCACACAAATGCGGATATTAAGCTATAGGTTCATTAGCCTTAAAATACACCTGTCACGTCAGTCTATTGTTGAAACGGATCCACGAATCTACTGTTATTTTGTACTGGTCTGGTCGGGAAAAATATACTGGCTTAACCATGAAACTGTACGTCTAATATTTCATGGTTTAGCCATACTGACAATGAAATTGAGGTTTTCTATATCAAATTGTGGTACACCTGCAAATATTATGTGTATTTTAAGGCGAAGAAAGAACTCAATTACAATTGATTCGTAGATCCGAATATCCTCGGCGCTTCGTAGGGGCGGGGGCCCTAGGGTAGTGGTAAGCACCGCTGCCTTTCACGCCACAGTTCGGGGCTCGGTTCCCGGTCTCGGCGGTTTCAAAGATACAAAAATGTTTCTTCCCCATCCACGTGTAAAAATTAGTATTGTGGGGAGCCTCTGTGACCGAGAGGTAGCGTGCTCGGCCTCAGACCGTCAGGGCTCGAATTTCGAGTCCTGTGTCTGGAGGACAGTGTCATCTCAATCATCTCACCATCCTCAGGAGGTTCTCCTGGCCAAGTTTAGCCTATATCTGCACAAAGGTGGCCTAAAGCCCGATTCATTTCATTTCACGCCTATCTATCGAATTTCGCTCTTTTTCTTGACTGAACACTGATATGCAGTCACAGGGTCAGTAGTCGGGCTATAGGTTCATGCGCGGATATATAATAATGTTCAGAAACATCGGCAGGCATCCTTTTTGCACACTGAGATATCCGTATAGAGTGATTGACTATTCGGATGTGAAATTTGCATCAGAGCCTTCTTCTGGAAAGTCGACAAATAACACAAGCTAATAAGTATCCGTGGGCTACCAGTTAGCGCCTCGTCGCCTACGCGTTCATACGTGTCTCATCGTAGGCGTCCGGGATCAACGATGGTAGGATACCATATCCACCGCACGGAAAGATACGGAGGCGATACATTAGCCACACGTAAGCTACCAGTTTTCTGCAATAAGCAACTGTACAATCTTGTAAGAGCCATCTTTCCTACAGCAAGGCCTGGCTTCTCGAGGTCGCAGACCTGCGACCTCGACAAGCCAGGCCTTGCCGTAGGGAAGATGCTGAGAGCCTACATCCGTGATGGGTACGGAAACGCCAGTGTAACATCCTCACTGGGCCCTGTGACTGTCCAAAGTGTCCGACAACACCTGCATGCATTCATTCCTTGTCAACTACGTGTTGATTACGCAATAGTCCTTGCCTGTGTGTCCCTAGGTGTGGCCGTTATATTGAACAGTAAGTTATGATGAATCGGGCATGGGGTCCGGCCTCTTTCAATCCACGCTTGAATCGCGATTGATCCGCGCTCGCTGTCTTGTCTTTTACTAAAGAAGACCACCAGAATCAACTAACCTACTTGTTACCATGTGCTGATCATGTACTACTGTAAGCATAAAATCCAGACTTTTGAAAAGGGGAGGTCCGGTTGATACGCCACCCGAGTAACTTCAGTAGCCAAACTAGATACCAATACTTGGGCAATTTAGAGAGATGCAATCTAAGTAATTTAATTTGTTAAAGGTGTGGCCATGACCCCTCCCCCTCTAGATCTTGCACTGTTGTTTATTTTTTTTTACATGGTATTGAGTTTGCTCTAGTACGTTTTATTTCGATTGTTTTGCTCAGTTAGCTCTTGAAAGCTTCTATAGATCTGGATTCAATAGCAGCTGCTAGGAGTGATTCTAAACGTTTATAGTTCTGTACAATGATGCATTTTGTCTCATCGTGGTGCTAGTTCGAATTTGTTTGAATGATTGTGTATGTCTACCACGAGGTCTTTTGTCTGCTGTGGTTAAAATTCAACATTTTGCACAGGCTTGACAGCCCGAGTTGTTTGTTACGAAACATGCAGCAGCTTACTGATTTTTGTTTAATTTATCGCCATCACCTTGCCTTTTGGATCCTATACAGGACAAGAGTATTCCAAAAATGACCGACCCATTGAAAAAAATATGCAATCTCTTTCAATTTTGAGGGATATCCCTTTTAATTTTTCCTCAAGAACCCCAGTGTGGAATTAGCCTTAGTCGCAATTTTCGAGATGTGTCCCCCCCCCATTCCAGGTTCTCACTGATGATGACTCCTAAGTAAGGTGTATTTTCATACCTTTCATGGTGTTAATGGTCATACACAGAGGAAAACACACAAATGCAATTGGACATCGCATCTGCTAAATTTGTGGAAAACCGGATATACTATTTAAGGGTCTGATTTTCACGGGATATACACCCGAAAGCAGGAGCTTCTGATGCCGGCTCAGCACGTCTAACGAGCAGGCATTTAGTCTGCTCTGCAAAGCCAAAAGACAGTATCTGTTCACTTTTAGAATGAACAGACACTGCATTGTGGCTGTGCACGGCAGAATCATATAAGAAGCAGGGATTCCCTCCCAAATAATGGGCACCACATATCACCTATGACTAAAAGAAACCTGTCAACCCAAAAATACCTTTTTTGGTGAACAAATTATTTAAGTGACGCCGAAACTGCGGATTGTCCGTTCAATATTCAACAACACAACACAGTATCTGCCTACTTGAAAAGTAAGCAGATACTGCCTATTGCCTTACACGGAAGTGTTGCCCATGTGGATGAGGATGTTCACAGACTATAGTGAACTAAATACACAGTGATAGGATCACCTACAAATCCTCCCGTTGAAAGCAAAGGGTCATATCTGGCACTTTATCAAGTGGCAGATATGACCCTTTGCTCTCTACCGGACTTAATCTGTATGCATTGCATGACTCCGGTGATCACCCCGGAGAATGTAACGAAGGTCAGCCTTAACTTGAATTCATTAGTCTTTACTGGTGTGAGTGGCCGCGAATGTAAATTCCATTAAACAGTTTATTTAGAACTAATGGGCAGGTTTAACTGACATTTTTCCATCAGCTCTCCGGTAAGAGGAGAGTAGTTCAAATCAAAAAGAATGATGTGTTTATGTACCAGAAAATGCCATGGAAATCCCGATGCAACGCATTACTCAATGAAGTATACAAAAATAAAATAAGGGGGGGGGGGTTGCTCAGATATATGATAAGTCATTATTTGTCAGGGATATTGCCCTGTACCGCTGCAGAATCCGGGCCACGGTCCACCGGATAATTTTGAAAAAAATAAACACAAATTGTGCGATTGTGTGGTGTATTTGCCAGAAAATGAAACATAGCTTGAAATAATCAGATTAAATATCATATTCTAGAAATTGAGGTGGTGCTCAAGTACTCTAAGCCCCCCCCCCTCCTTAGATACGCATAGATGGTCATCTTGACCAATCACACATCAGATATCTAGATCAACCGCTGGTGTGCTTTATTCCTCGACGTGATCTCAAGTAATATGAAGGATCGATTAATCGATACACCACCGTATCGTATTTTGTAGTTTGTCCAGTGAAGTGCGGGAATATATATATCCAGTCAAACCATTCTGTCTTATTAGTTGGTCAGTTTCAAGCAACAGAAAAAGGCAATGCAGAAAAGAATGTCAGTCTATAAACTGATAAACATGGCGACTCATATGATCGCACGATCATGTCTTATTGCCTGATTTCAAGAAGAACATGCATTCAGTCATGTTTATATTATGTGTCCATGAAATCGCGGTATTTGTACGAGTTAGTACGACAGAGCCTGGGTCAGGGAGAGATGTTTATAATACAATTTATTCAGTTGTTAATTGGACCGTAATAATATCGTAGTTCTCATTTGGTAATATGTACAAAATACTAATCAAATATTTATCTGATTCATTATAATAATTATAATATACGATTTGTTCTGACAAATAATACATATGATCAATGTACAGTAGGTAAGAAAGATGTAAAAAATTCGAAAGAACCCACGCATAACTTAGACTTACGCAATGTAATCAATTATTTTGCGAGTTAAGAAAATTGGCGTAAGCTTAAATACTATAACATGTCCTCATATTAGAGACACAAAGTTGGCGATTTCAATTCATCGGTCAATAAATTGATCAAAACCAATTATCATTAATTTTAGTGTTGATTAGTGTGGGAATATAAAATTGTATCACTCTTGTTGTGCTCATATTTCGTTAGTGTATTGTCCAGTACCCTTGTCTGTCTCAGTAGGCCTACTATAGATACGTATGTTTTGCCTTTTGTCCACAGTACTAGCGGGTGCCACAAGGCAGTCCCACATACTGCAGGCTCCTATCGATTAAATAACACTAACACGCGAATGTTATTGATTGAAGAGAATGTGTCCTGGTACAGTTGGGCCAGGAAATTGCCGCACCGAAAGGTCCTGCAAGTGTTTAGCATCCATCTGGAAAGCCATGCTGTGTTATCACAGTGATGGGTACATGGTTGTGCCGTTCTGATGTATGCCTGTAGTAGATGAAATAATAATACTGCGACAGGACCATAAGGATGGTCCATTTCGGATTTATATCATTGTAATAGGGCCTACTATGAGAAAAAGGAATAATAGAGGCATATAAATATGCGGGATTAAAATATTAAAGCAGATATTAATTGTTACCCGTGTCCCTGGCTGCGGTGAACCCCACTCTGGCCTTCAAGTTTCTAAGAAACAAAATGTTTCTTCCCGCTCAGTCGTAAAGATTCAATATAGTGGGGAGCCTTTGTGACCGAGAAGTAACGTGCTCGCCTCAGACCGCCAGTGCTCAAATTTCGAATCCTGTGTCTGGAGGGCAGTGTCATCCCATTAATCTCACCATTCTCAGAAAGTTACCCTGGCCCAGTTTAGCTTATATGGGCACAGGTGGCTTAAAACCCCTGAGGTGTCATAGTAATATTATCATTCATTTAAAGATAGAATTCCTAAAGCAATTTCCGACTCCAAATAAGGCCGAATAAATGGAATTGTTTGATTAACTGAGCATCTGCCAGATACATTTTATGAGTTTCGGTGGCCATTTATTTGCTGTGACCTTGCTTGAAAACGCCATATAAATACTGGTCTCACAAGACATACAACGAAAGGTTTCCCTCATAGTTCTCTTTTCACCGCGAACAATTGAATAATGGTGATCCTGCACGCTTCATGCTCCCCAGCAATCAATGTTGGCTTAACGTTGGACCACCGTCCACGACGCTGGACCAACGTTGAGCCGAATTGATTCAACGGCTCTTGTCTGCAGGGTCATCTATCTCTGACCGCATGAAAAGGGTACGCGCACTGTTTATAGGTGACCTTCACCTTTGCCGTGGAATCGCTGAGGACAATGCCGGGGAAGACTTCGTCATCACTGCTGGGCGTCATGACAACGGGGATGCTGCCGCCAGGAACCCGCCGCTGCTTTCCGGAAAGCGGCGCCGATCCTGAGTTGATGTCGGGCCTGCGTCGCAGACGCGGGCCCGACATCAAATAAGGATCCGCGCGACGCGTCCTGCTTTCCGGGCTCTCCCTGATCGATCGTCGGCCACAGACGCTGCAGCCTCCAGTGACGTCACGACAAGGCCGTGCTCAATTCTCCGGCACAGAAATCCGGAGAGGAAAAAACGCCGGCAAATTGATCGTTAGATCTAATAATGGATGCAGCCGCAGCCCGGTCGATAGTCATGACATCACGACGTCTATATTTGGCGGAGCGGGGCTAAAAATACCCACGGCGCGGCCAGAAATAGCCAAGAAAGGTTTATCGGCAGGCGACTCGTCCCGAGACGCATTGTGGGGTATTTTTATCCTTCAGTTCTCAGTGAACGAGTGCGAACAAATTATGATTCTGCTAGCGATTACCTATTAGAAAATGTATCCTTGTTTACTGTCAGACAGCACTGACAAAACATTAAGCAGGTGAACACAGGTGCCGTGTTTTCATCATACCCCCCTTTAGCTAGCATAGGTATTTGAGATATTTCCCATTTAAATATTTGCAGTCAAAATGAGGGCAAACCATTAGGAATACATTATACATTAAACGATTTTAAAACAATCATATGAAGACGACCTTTAGATTATTATTTGTGCCTTTTCATAACGTCTATCCCAGTAAACACAAAACATTTGCATTTGTACAACGTCGGCTCAACGTCTTCGACTTTGGTTCAACATTGTACACATTTTATGCAAATGTCTTGTGTTTACTGGGATGTGAATTAAATGTAAGCTGATAATGAGCTTGATCTTGCACATTGTATCAGGAGTGTGGTGACATACAGCGGGTCTAATCAATACATGGATGAAAACAATGACATATGTAATTACGCCACGCATCCCAGCAGACATAAAACGTAGACGGTGGACCAATGTTAAACTAACATTGATTCAACGTCTTGTGTCTGTTGGCATATATTATTGTTGGCATATATCAATTATTATTCATAAAATGTATTTAAAGGTCAATGGTTAATGATTGAACTATGATTGGTTGCAGTCAGAGAGGGTATACTACAGTCTTACATAAAATACAATTTTATATATTTATTTATAAAACTTACTTTTTGCATTATAACAGTATAAGGACGACCAGTGTAACCCGGGGAGGGAGGGGTGCTCTTGGACAATCTGCGTACTTTATCAAAACTAATATATTGACACAGGGCCTACATTAGCAGCCATATTACATCACAGAACACTACTCACATGATTATTAGATACTTTGCTTTGCGTTTTGACAGATAGTCAATCAGGTCACATATGTTTCCATTTATCACTCGTGAGAACGAGGTATATAACAGAGGACTGTCCCCACTATATCTAGATTGTTTTCTCACATGAAATCATATCGATTTTTGCAGTGCTGATTTGAATTACCTCGATATTAAACCCAATGTTACTTTAAGTAACATAATAAATGTATTTGCAAACGAGTATAAGTGAAACAGTACAATTGCGATTGATAATTTAAACTAGAACATATATTAAGTAATAATAGTATGCTGATTGCGTCGCCGTTTCAGTAGAATTATTCAAAAAAGTCGAGGTCACCGATGCTGTGAGCTGAAACATTTACATCAGCTAACAACATGTGATTACTTTGACTTGACTTGTTTAACCATTGAAGCCCTGATATATTTTTGTGTACACTATGGAGACCAAGGGTTTTTTCAATTTGAAAACATCATAAATGGCTTACTTAGCTCTTTCCGCTTCATTTGAATACCTATGTTATGGGTATACGGCCATTTAAAATAGTTTTAAGCCTTACGATGCTGGGATCTACTTTAGACGTTCGAATCTGACGTCTATAGACGTCAGATTCGAACGGCTAAAGTCGATCCCCGCGCTGTAAGGGTTAACTCTAATTTCAATATGTTTTTGTTACAAATTCTCACATCGTTGTGTAGTCTATCAGGTCAGGAATACTGAAGGTCCTTCTGTCTTCTTGATCAGATTCATCGCCTGCCAAGCTCGCCTGCTGTCTGTTGTCGCGTGTGACTCCGTCTGGCGAATACAACCAAAACAGTAGTGTAATTTATTTATTATTGGCGATCTAAAACGAAACAATAAACTACAACAGTTCCGCTGTAAAATGGATATTTATCTCACTCAAGAGTAACTAGATAACCTGTAGCTCACCATAATGTTGTAGAGACCAGACGCTTGGATTTATTTATTTTTTTATTTGCCATCAACACAGAAAAATTTACAATATGTCTCACATAATGAGCAAAAACAGTAAAAATCGATAGGTTTGCTAAAAATTACAATTTACCGGGCAAATTATGACCGGTTGCACATACACACGTGTGTAACATTTGCATGTCCCCGACCAAGAACACATTTTATTCACGTCGAAATCACATAATAAATTATTAAAATAACAATGAAGATGACTTTTAAAAACAAACAAAGACATTGTTTTGAGAGCCTAGGGAGACAGATGCGGGGAGATGCGGAAGATGCGGTACCAGATTAAGTGTGTTACATCACTAAATTTTACATCAGAGATAATGCAGTATACAGCGCGTAGCTGCTCGTTGAATGGATTTTAATGCTTGCATCCCATTGAAATTAAATGGAGACCAGACTGTAGAACAGTGTTCAAGGTTACTGCAAAGAAGTGCACTATACAGTTAAGAAGCAACATAGCAACAAGTAAAATCAATAGGAACTTCCTTCCTGGTAACAGATAACATAGTACATTTCTCAAAACTGTGATTTAATCCCCAACGTATTCCATAATCCTATAAATTATTTATATCATTCTGTAGTAATTGACTTAAAACTTTCCAATAACACTTTACATCATTATCTGTAATTAGAAACACGGTCCTTGTCACATTTTTTTTGAACAGGTACAGCGTTGGCCAATTTCCAAGAAGTGGGAACTTAAGACTGTTCCTTGCTTAAAGTAAATGAAGTTACCAGAGAAGGAGCCAATTCTTTAGCAGAATGTTTCAATACGGCCGGTTACACTCTATCTGGTCCGCATGCTTAACTGCCGTCCAGACTCCAGACTGGAGAGCACCTTTAAGCGTACGCCTCATTCTGTAAATAATATATTTGACAAATACATATTTTTATATTCGTTAGTATCTGGTACATCTGATGACACACCAGTGTTGTTATTGAAAGCAACTTCAAAATATTTGTTAAACATGCACGCCATATCATCGGGATTAGTGGCACTTACACCTTCATGACAAACTTTACTGAATAGACATTTAGTTTGATTATTTGCTCGAAAATAAGACTAGAATCGTTAGGGGTTTTCTTTTAGTAGGTCGGGCAAATCAGCCATGAACTGGTTCTGTTTGACTTGCAATAATTTCTGAAATTTATTTCTTACTTTTCTAATTTTTTCCCAATGATGAACTCTATTAAATTTATCAGCTTTTGTCCAAGCTTGCTTCTTTTTATTTTATTTTTAAACGTTTCACTCAGGAGTCAAACCAAGGTGGTTAATTTGATTTTCTTATAGTGATTTCAGGTAAACATGCTTCAAGGTACACATACATCATCATAGCACTAGAGACAACTTTCCCAAGCCAGATCAACATCATCAGATTATAGATATATATATGTGTGCTTTCTGTGTTATAGTTTATGCTTATGTTTATGTAAAATATAAAGTCATTAGAAGGTGGTTTGCATAACCATGCCATATACCTGTTCTGTTTCTGTAAAATAGACAACATTTATTCGGAAGCCTCAACTGAGTTCAGTCGCACCACCTGGTGAAGCATTGGAAGAAATTACCAGAGGAGAACAGCCACCTTGTGAATACTTCGGCGACACATATTCACACACAGCTGGTAGTTTAAACATACATATAAACGAATGAACGCATTAAAGCATTCATTTATGGGATTTCAGGTCACCATACAGGCTAAACAGGGCCTCCTGAGAGAAGTAGAAGAGCCAGACGACACTGTTCTCCAGTCGTTATTAGTGGCTTGCAGAATAAAATGCGTGTACATGTCAATGAGGATCAGTCACAAAATGACCAATGTAGCAAGCTGTCTTAAGATCGTTGGCAAATTCTGATGCTACCGATCGAGTTTTTTTTCAGATAAATACCGTTATATCTGTTGTGAGCACACATGTGAGCACACAGCTGTCCCAGCAAACACGAAATATTAATCCAATGCTGGTTTAATGTTGGTCCAACGTCGCAGACGGTGACCCAAAATAAACTCAACATTGTATGATTGTCTCGTGTTTGCTGGGAGTCTGACTAGTGAATCTGCATTCAGTATAATATTATGTTGTCTGGAACACATTATAATGTCAGAATCGGAAGGTACACATACACCATAATCCGGGCCTAATTAAGGAGTACTAATAATATCAAGTGATTCTGAAACAGTAGGTACATAAGCATCTGTATTCATTCTAGTGATAATGTGAATTTAACATATTTTAATTCAGAGAAAACGAATAATATGCATCGATTTCAATAATTGTGCCATGACAAAATTAATGATAATTTATCAAAAAGATAGTTTAGAATGTAAAGTGTATTAAAGTCGGACAAGTTATAGGATAGGAGGGGTCTGTGTGTATTTATTTCAGAAATTTTATTTTTGAAAAAATGGCAAGATCAACTTGCTTTTGACATAAAGTTTGTTTCGGTTATATCAGCGAAAAAACTGATCCGGGGGATAACACTTAGCCCCCCTCCCCTACGTATCATCTGGTTCACCCCTTGTTTATCGGCACATCCAAGTAAACACAAAACTTTTGTATACCATTTGTACAATATTGGACCAACGTCAAATACGTTGGGCCGACGTTGCACAAATGTTATTCAAATGTTTTGTGTTTGCTGGGATAGTGCTAATAAAATCTAGACCGGAAGGTCAAAGAGCATAATGCCGTGCGTGTTTGTATTTTTCACATCTGATGTACCACAAGGTTTAATTTTGGGACCACTTCTATTTTAATACTCTACCTAAACGACATATTTATTGGATGTTATTATACTGTATCATCATGTGCAGATGATGTTAAAATATTTAGAGAAATAAAACCCACTTTATAGCTTACATTTTTTTCATAAAAGTGTTCTACTACTATTTATTTAATAAGTTTCTACGCTTTCCAGGCTGTGTTTTTGCTACTATTTATCTTAATATGTAATTACTTTATCTCTGGTTTTGGTGCGGAAAACATATATTATGTACATTATATTATGTACATATATTATTTTTTATAACTTTTATGCCTTTTTTTTATATAGAATTATATGAATATAGTTGTGGCCTAGCTTGCCGAGGAACATCCCAGTGCTACTATTTATCTTAATATGTAATTACTTCATCTCTGGTTTTGGTGCGGAAAACATATATTATGTACATTATATTATGTACATATATTATTTTTTATAACTTTTATGCCTTTTTTTTATATAGAATTATATGAATATAGTTGTGGCCTAGCTTGCCGAGGAACATCCCAGTGCTACTATTTATCTTAATATGTAATTACTTCATCTCTGGTTTTGGTGCGGAAAACATATATTATGTACATTATATTATGTACATATATTATTTTTTATAACTTTTATGCTTATTTTTTTTATATAGAATTATATGAATATAGTTGTGGCCTAGCTTGCCGAGGCTTCTGTAAGCCTGTTCTAGCGCAGGTCGACCAATGTTGTATATTATTAATAAAATGATATAATGTGTATGTTTTTGTATCTGTATTAAATATATGTATTGATATAGAGACGAAATTCCTAATTTCCAATTATTGACAACCATGTCAAAAATTTGAAATACGGGAATTTCGTCTCTATATCTAGTCTAACTGGTGAATGCGCTTTAACTGGTGAATGCGCAGCAGAAAAATTAAAAAACTTTTGCAGTTCTAGTCTAGGAACATGTTTACATGATATGGCCATAATAAAGAAGCCAAAATAAAATCATCGACTTTTTTTATGATTTTAGCCTGGGCCAGTCCCTTTAAGATATAAATTGCCAATTTATATTTTAGTTTTCTTGTATAATGCTCTAACTTTATCTCACATGATCTATTGTTTATCGGTGTGCTGTGATCACCATGATAAGGTGTCTTTGCTTAGCAAAGTTTAAAGAACCATCACGTTTTCTGAATTTTTTGTTCATTCAAAACCTTTATGAAAACAACTTTCTGTGATAAAATTCGAAGACGTGGTAAAAAGCAGCAAGTGATATTTGATTATAGTTACCTAATAGAAATGTACTTTCTGATTTTGGCACCTTGACCTCGTTCGACTTAAAATTTGGAGAAAGTCATATAAATTAGACCTACCATCCTTCACTGCGTTAACGTGTTAATTAGAAATGTGTAATTTATTATGTTGCGATTGTAGGGCCATCTCAAACATGTCAAGGCCACTCCATGCCATGTAATTTTAGCCACATATTAGGATCTACATATTATACACATATTAGTATAATGAATAATGAATAAAAAAATCATGAAACTTCTTTGAAAAACAGTACACGAAGCAATCACTACTTTAACCTGAAGCAGTCACTCCTACCTAGCTTACTAGCCATCGGGTGATTATTTCTGAGTATCAATGTCATAGACTGGTAGCAAAATATGAGATGGAACATTATAAGTTGTCGCTTAAGAAACAAAATGGCCGCGGATTTCCCAAAAGTCCTATTTTGTGATTTTCAGTAAAATTGAATATCTCTGAAATTAAACAAGATCCGATCAGATAATTGGTGCATTTAATTCACACGAATCAAGAAAACATTCTAAGCATTGCATGCAACATATAAATATTTTATTTGAAGGAAAAAACAAAATGCTAATCCAAGTTCAAGATTGTCCATCACATGATTTATATGTTAGCCAGCCATGGGCTGCCAAAGTGTTGAAAAACTGATGCTATTACTTTATTACATGCAATCTGACACATCGGGCAAGTCGGACCAGTACCCCGCCAGGGTGCGGATAACAAACTCTCACTGCCCTTAAAAGTAAATTATGACGTCGTTTAAAATGGCCACCAAAGCAACAGTAAGAAAATCGAAATCTTGTATATATATATACTTGACCGAATTTCACAATAATGCTTTTGTTTTATACATTTTAGAGATTATGGATTCCGAGTAAGCGATAGCCACTGTAAAAAATATTAATGTCTAAAGATATATTTATATCGCCGTATTATAACAATTAGTGGTGCACTTATTTTACAAAGTGATTTAGATGCCTGATTTGCAGCATGGAGCCAACTATGGAAATTGGGTTTAAATAATAAACAAATGTTTACAATTATCAATATGTCGTTCTCTGAAAGTCAACTATGTATATGTATACATGCTAGACCACAATGCATTACAGCCCGTGGAAACCATTAATGGCATAGGTGTCACAATAACTTGTTATTTATCATGGTCTGAACCTATAGCTATAAATCTATAGCTGCCTGGGCACATTCCTTGTTAGGAATGATAAGATGGTTTGATGTTTTTATGCCTTATTTCCTGTACCAACTCTTTCAGGTACCAACTCTTATGTTTCACACATACGCAGTTAAGGATATTTTATTGAGTACAGTACCACGCTACGAAAACTGAAAAGTGTTCTGTCAAAACAGTCATAATATCTACACAAAAGTATTCTGGACTGAAAGAGTTAAAGCCATGTAGCCGCATACAATATAGGTCTTGTAAACAATATGATATTGCAACTAAATATATATCATTATGTTAAGGGATGGATAAGCTTGTCTCTTTGTACATTGTCCTTAATATGGTGTGTAAAGCTATGTAGAAAAGAACATCTACTTGACATTTTAGACGAATGTGTCGACTCGATGCAGATACATTATACATGATCTCTTGATTATTTTTTTATTATTTTGAATCAACAGTTTAGTTTGGTACATTTCTCATGTTACAGTAGGTTCTATATATATATATATTTAAACACAAGATAATTCAAATACACATGGTATCCACTTGAAATAAAATTAAATGAAATTGATACATATTATACATATTATTATACATATTAGCAAAATATGTGGGAAGCGTATAAAAGATAGTTATATTCGATATGCATACAAACCAATGTTAAAGCTACTATGGCATGTCTATTTACTTTTAGAAAAAAATAATATAATTTTTTATGCAGATACTTACCTAGATGTAAATGTCAGATTTTAAAGTTTATATTTTAAAATTTAGAGTACATAAAATATCGTTTATTCAGTTAATATATAATTATCTGAGAACATATTGCTAGAGACTGCTGCGTTGCCTGCCTTGATGACTCGAAATTAGATGTCATTGACACAAATACTTTGCTTATATTATTATGAGTAAAGTAAGCAATGCCAAAACACATTTTGATATATTTTGCTTTTAAAGCATCGCACATTGTCTTCAAAGATAATAATTTTAACTGCGTTGTTAATCTGAGGCCGTATTCTCATACAAGTTACGATTATTATCATGGGCTTCGGATAGGTCGAGATATTCATCTCGGCCAATCCGAAGCTTACAATAAATCGTAACTTGTACGAGAATACTGGCCCAGTTTGATGCGGTTCCCGGAGGTGCTATTATATGAAACTCAATAGCATTGACCTCCAATATTTTAACCGAGCTGTATAATACACTCAAGTATGGGGAAGAGTCTCTTAAATAGCATTGTTTCCACCGATTAACCATTCGAAAGCGTTTCCAGTGAAGTCACTGCGTTTCACAGAATTCTGACATGATGTATTTCTCGCGATTTTTACTTATAATTTCGAACTTTTGGACTATGGATATTAGATGCGTTCAGAGTTTCATGATTAATATCGTTGAATTACAATATTATAGCTTTAGTATAGCTGGTGTCGGCGTGAAAACGAGGTGTGATAAAGGCCACGTACCCCGAACTGTCAAATTAATTTATTATCGGTTGGACGATTCCCCCCCACCTCATCTACTTAAAGCTTGACATGGCGTGAGCAAATTCTGCTTCAAACTGATATCGACCAGATAGATACAAATTACTGTCAATCTGCGTTTTGAGTCATTGTATCAACGTACAACTAGTGGGAAGGAAATGTTAGGTCCCAAATTAAACACATACATGTATGAATTACTAGTATATAGGCCTAAGCCATAAGCCATGCTCCACTGATTCAGAAGCCAGATAAATACGTAGTTATGCCGACCCACATTATTTATCTGTCAACTTTCTGCACCTTATGGTCACTTTATTTGTGACTAAGCTCATGAAAGTAAGCCAATTAGATTTATCAACGGTATACATATGTTATTTTTCTCAGTCCGATGCACTAGCTGATACAGATACGTGGTAAAAACTCGTGTCACCAGATAAAACATAACAATTTATATTGCATTTAACTCTTAAAGCGCTGATATATTTCTTTGAAACCATGGAGACCAAAGGGTTTTATACCATCATAAATTTCTTAGTTAGCTTTGTCCGTTTCATTTGAATACCTATGTTATGGGTCAACGGCCATTATAAATATTGTTATTCTTACAGTGCGGGGATCAACATATTTAAGTCGTCAGAATCTGACGTCTGTAGACGTCAGATTCTGACGACTTTTGTCGACCCCCGCACTGTAATGGTTAAACTATTTGTCAGTAATTGGACTGATCTCGATGACGTCTTTTTTATATTGTTTACCCCCGCATACTGAAGAAATGGCACAAAAATAGATACTCCACGTGCACCACAATTTTATATTTTTGACAAATTATTTCACAACTCCGAAGAGTGAATTGGCTTAGATATATTAGCCGTGCTTAGTGTGTGTTTATTAAAGCGGCTCAGTATGCTGACATCAATTTTCGTTTTAAATGTTGTAATGAAGTAGTGTATCCCACAGAGCATTCCTTAATTTTTTTCAGAAATTTCAGATTTTTAGCAGCATTTTCTAACAATATTTAAAATAATCCGGACAAAACCCAAACATACAATGAGTTCTCCTAAAAGATGGTTGAATGCTAGCACAGCATTGGGCCACAAGTTGATGCCGTCGGCCCAGCGTTGAGCAGACCATCAGTGCTGCAGTTGTGTCCCCCATGTCCTGACTATAAGACACCAATTAGCGGCGATTGCTTTGATCTTACCGTCCAAGACGTGGTAATATGTGGTGTAAAGTGATGTATATTGCTGACTTGTTTTGTTTACATGGCAATATAGGACCTGGAAATATAACTATTTCACTCATTTTCGCCTGTAATTTGACTTTGACTTTTTTGTATTTCCAGTTAAGATCAGTAGGTTATATAGCTTCAAATAAATTAAATTTTCAAAATTGACAACATTAAAAATGTCTCATCTCAAGGGGTCCCTTTAACTGTTAATTTATGCTAATGTTGTCCACAGACCAATTATGAGAGAAGCCATACACAGGGGAGATCCGGGGAATTTGTAAAGGATATTTTCTAGCTCAATTTATTATGATCCATAAATATTTGATGATAGCTGATAATCTAAAATTATTACTTCACTCTTTTTTATTTAGTTTCAAAAGACTGACATTTCGGCACTGCAATACCATGACCAGGATTTACGGTCATTAATGTAGGCCTACAGTAAATAAATGGTACTGAACTTGTTAAGTTCGTGGACAGGTGTTACACATGTCAATGAACCCTATGAACGCCCCAAAACAATCCCCTCGAGGTAGGGTAGGCGTACAATCGGCTTAGGGACACTCTAATAATTGAACGAAATCATAGTTATTTTCTGTCCAATATGGCTGTAATTTGACGCGGATATACCCGAGATATAATAAAGTGACAGTTATATCATAAAACTTATCGAGACCAACAACACTAGAGCTGTCAATCATTTTTTTCCAAAATAATGTGATGCTCTTTTAACTGTTGTTTGCCCATATTCCCCACAAAAACTTACTCTTCGAATCCGTTTTTTTTTAAATCGTGATGCAATAGTTCAAATTGACCCTCATGTGCAACCATTAGACACAGCATAATAAAACTAGGCACACATTTATATAACCCTCAGGGCTTTAACGAGACACAGTTGTAAGATGACACCAAGGTCATTTCAAGTTCATTTCAGGGTAAAATATGCTTATTTTTATTGTATGAAAATCGCATTATTGCGAACCTGGTCGGCTAGCGATGAATCGCTTTATTGCGAATTTGGGCAAGTTTAAAGGTTTAAAATATCTATCACTTTTACCGATGATCAGAGACTGATGCTTGTGCCCGTTGCCTATAATTATAATCTCGTTATTCCTGGTATGATCACTTAATTGGTATCGTAATTATAGACAAATCAAAAACATTGATTACTTGTTGTGACAGCACATTAAATGACAGGTGTTTGGTTGTCAACAAGATAATTTATATACTTTGTGCCCCACAGTAACAGATAGGCATATATTATCCAAATGTAACTGTTTCCCACTTCTTACTACAACGGATACAACTTTGATGATCTAAATATATTACGATGCTAGATTTTTAACGGTATGCTAAGCTGATAGATACATTGACACTTTATTAATGGCGCTTTCAATGGCTATCTTTCAGTGTTTCTCCGTCAGTGACGATCGGTTATTAAAGGGACTGGCCCAGGCTAAAATCATAAAAAAATCGGTGATTTTATTTTGACCATATTATGTAAACATGTCCATAGACTAGAACCGCAAAAGTTTTTTAATTTTTGTGCTGCGCACTCACCAGTTAGGCTAGATATAGAGACGAGATTCCTGATTTCTAATTATTGACAACCATGTCAAAAATAAGAAATACGGGAATTTCGTCTCTATATCTAGCCTAACTGGTGAGTACGCAGCAGAAAAATTAAAAAAAACTTTTGCAGTTCTAGTCTATGAACATATTTACATGATATGGTCATATTAAGAAGCCAAAATAAAATCACCGATTTTTTATGATTTTAACCTGGGCCAGTCCCTTTAACCCTTATAGCTCTTAATTTAAAAAAAATTGCACCCACTTGAAGTTGTGTCTTGCTACCGCGACCCACAACTTCAAGTGGGTGGAAATTAGTGATATCTATTAAATTTGAGAACAAACATTTGAAAATTTTGCTATTTAAACAATTTAGTTCCAAGTAGCTGTGATTTAAACAACTAATAAGACGGATTAAAAAACGACTACCCGCGCTTAGCGGATTAGCCCTTACAGCGCGGGGATAGACTTTAGTCGTCAGAATCTGACGTCTGTAGACGTCAGATTCTGACGAGTAAAGTCGATCCCCGCACTGTAAGAGTAAAAATATTTCTAATGGCCGTAGACCCATAGCATAGGTATTCAAATGAATCAGAAAGAGCTAACTAAGACACTTATGATGATTTCAAATTGAAAGAAAACCTTTGGCCTTGAGGTTTTCATAAAAAAATAGCGCTTAGCGGATAATTAAAGGTTAAATCACAGATTGTGCATCTGAAGTTGAACCCCAAATAAATTACCACGTATAACGTCAGTAACATTAATAGGGGTGTTAATTTTATTATTATTTATGCTGATTGCTCACAGTAGGTCTATATTCATTTTGCTAAGTGACCTGATAAGTGGTGGAGGGAAAGACACGGATTGCCTGACAAATTGACACCTAATAATACACAACTAAACCAACCACAAACAGCTCGTTTTGAAATTACTGCAATAATGTTTATGTTCCACTCCATACTCAAGAAAGCGAATGAGGAAAATATTGAGTTACAACAACACACGACATTCCCTTTTCATGGGAAATACCAACATTTTTAGATAGCTCTGGTTTCGAGCTTCGGTCGCTGCCTCAAAATTCATAAGCTGTGGTCCAGTTTTGCAAACATAAGAATGATCATTTTAATTGATGCACAACTGGATCAGCCCATATTTATTGAAAGCTGACCAATGTAAGCCTAATATATTATAAAACTGTATTGCTTCAATTAGTTAATAAAATATGTTCAAACTAAAATTGAGCAAATACAAATAGGCCTATGTATTGAAGAAACTGTTAATAGAAACAAATTACCGACACACTACAACTTCTGTAGATCTAGATATGAAGTTTATGCAGTACAATAGGTGTAACTTTTACAGTTTCGCAGGGACTCTGAGGCTGATGGAAGAAATAAATGTGTGGGTTGGTCCAGTTGTGCATAAATCAATTATACGATTTTATATGTGCAGATTTTTCCAGCTCCACCAGGTTGCGTGTAACTTGAACTTACAAGTAAAACGACTAGGCATAATTAATGTTTGTTGCTTGGCACCCTTTACTCGATCAATTTTGGGTTTTGGGGGATTGGCTCAGCTGTGCATAATTAATACACTCTAATATTAAATAGAGATTATTTTTATATCGATATTATGAAAGAAAGATTTAAGGGCTGGCAGGAATAATAATGAGAAATATATTTAACAAAATGTAGAAATTAATTTGAAATAATCATGTCATGTAGGTGTCATGTCATGTCCATCCCTTTGGAAAATATACCAGCCATCTCAACATAAAAGTAATGAAATGATATCACGATTATTTAGGGGGAGGAAACCAGGTCTACAGAATCGTACTGCTGTGTATGGAAAGGGACACACAGACAGCCAGCAACACTTTGTATTACAGTATCTGAAGTTGTATTACCCGAGGACCACAAGTCTTGATACTTTTTCATACTGACTCTATAAAAAATTGTCACCCGGCCCATGGGTTAAAACATTATAATAATTATTGTGACGTAAATTACACACTGTTAAAAACGTATACGAGAAAAAAATATAATACAATAAAACGATGTTGGTCCTAGTCTGAAATATTAATGTATTATTATATTTATCCTAATATTTATGGGTGGCTTCACAATCGCCCACGCTAAGGATATTATTCGCGTTACTCGTGTGTAAATTATACATATTCAACATTTCACATGTTGAACAAGACCACCAATCACACCTAATTATAGCAAGCAAAACCAGGTATACCGTGCGAAGATATATTCTCAGAGCACGTGTCCGCCGATCTATCATTAATTATATAATTTATGAGGCTAGAAAGGTACAGCTGATTCATCACATTTTCATTACCATTAACCCTTTAACCGCCAAATTATTCAATTTGAATTTTCACCCACTTGAAGTTGTGTCTCGCTGACGCGATCCACAACTTCAAGTGAGTGAAAATTATTCAGATTTGACAAAATGGAGGTAAACTCTTTTCAAATCTTGCTGGTTGATGTCACATTTTATCTTTAACATATTTAAAATGTGCTACTTGATGTGCTGATAAAAAATTAAAACCCGAATATATGCGGCACCGGCGGTTAAGGGGTTAATGACACCCAATTATACAAAACAAAACTACATCACGAATATATCTTCACATGGCACTGACTATAACTGACTTTGAAGACGGATAGTTGACATAGTCATAAAACTATCAATAATTATTCAAATGCCGACAGAAACATGTGTGATCGATTCCTCACATTTTTAAATAAAAGGCCCAATTATTTGTGTTAAGGCAATAATTTTAAAATATAAAGCTCAGATTGTCAGAACGTAACACCACAATGGCGACATCCGCCCTCTTACTGCCAAAAAATCTCAGACTTTCAGATTATTTTATTTTTAATTGCATAGTAAATGCGAAATATGACACAATAAATATAATCCATGTCATTGTTACACCAACGTTATTGCTTTTCTTAACCTGTATTTAGTTAGATGACAGTTCCAAGTGGATGTCCACAGCTTAACTCTTCCTTTACCTTCTTCCCCCTTTAAGGATGAGCCCTGAGGTAGCCCCTGGGTAAACAAAAGTTTATAGCTATGTGCATGCGCACATAGCACAAAGAAAACAATCAAGAGAACATTCCGTCCATGTCACTGACTATACTGTTTAAGGGGATTTTCAACCACGCATGTAATGAAATATCTCCATTGCATTAATACATGTACACATGTGGATTTCGCATAAATTTGGTTAAGTAAGGTAGTTTTCGCATAAATGCAACATTGGTAAAGGAAAAGTTAAAGTGAATTATTATGCGATATTCATATGATTAACATGATTAGCTGATCTTCTTGATAGCATTGGCCTTATCACAAAAAAACACAGTCAAGATTACACAAATTGTATGCGAGCGTTGTCTATTAAATTAGTCCCCGATCGTATATTATGCTGTCATAATTTTGGCAATGAGGAACATAATTAACTTATAATAGTCCGTGTTTTACTTTTAGTATCGAATAAATAGAGTACAGTTTTCTTGATACACGCAATTTTGCAAAACAAAACTCTAAAGATTGCACATGGTGTCATTTTTTGTTGACATCAGACTCATTTTAAAGGCATATAATTACTTGATGCACTGGTACTATTAAAATAAAAAATGTCAGAACCTAATTCAAAGTAACATAATGTCCAAATGTGTATGTACCTACTCAAAATAATTACACAGAAAAAACAATTGAATGTAATTAATTAATAGTTCTACTGAAAAGGATATATAAATCAATTGGAGGGGGTGTTTCTATGTGAATTTAGATAAGCACTATGTCTTACCGGGTAGTCCTTTCGCCGTATTCTGTTCTGCAAGCCAAATGGCAGTATATGCTTACTTGTGAAGTATACAGATACTGCACTCTAATTTTGTACGCCTCATTGCTGGCACATCAATCTTCTCAAATCGCTTTACGTGAGATGATGATAAAAGTTTGATTTAAATCGGGTGTCGTAAATCAACATTGTATTCTAGTCTACATGCGGTAAGTAATGAGTCCACTGCATGCAGCCGAGTTTATGCACGTTTGGATAATTAGTTGCATGACTCCCCCCCCCTCCCCTCCTATCAATTACAATTACATGCGTTTGACAGGTGTGATCATTTTTGTCTTTTTCTGTGACAATTAAAACAACACTCAGATTTCTTTGAAAATTTGTTCAAACCTCATCAGCTCATGTTTGATAAACTACCGTTGGTACATTAGTATGCTTATCTTAACAATTATTCCGAACGAAAGGACCTTTGAATTGACCTATGATCTATATTATACACTGTAACTTATGTGAAGAATTATATTCATTATTCGATATAAACATATTATAGATCTACCGACTACAATATGCTAGTTATCTGCAAAGTAGATCTTTAGGGAGTCGGAAAGAAATATTTGTAACATTTTCTGGTCATTAAATGATATTGGTATTAAATTTGGACCCTGACCTTGTAAATGTGAAGCTTACAGTGTATTGGCATTTGCTTAGTGGTAATAGGCTCAAAGATCTCAAAATCGGTGAAATAACTCATGAGATATGGCATAATCGAGATTTTACGGTTTGTGTGGAGCCAATTTTGGAAACACATGTATGGTAAAAAAAAATTCCGCTGGGTAATTTTTTCACGTCAGGCAGAAATTATGTCGTGATACCTTCTGGGTCCCAAATCAGTAAAAAAAATGTACCCCTGTATAAAATGCCAGGTTAGACCAGCATTCTGCTTGACTATTGGGTAAAACAAGGAAACACTTGTGCAGGCAATTTATTGCAGAATTAACTCCATACTGGAGACTGAAAACCTTGAGAACGGGTGGTGACAATAACAAATCAGTTTTGCGGAAATAAAACGGAATTCCGCGGAAAATATAACTCGACACAGAATTTGCTTTTTGCGTGACAAAAATCTATAAGCGGGTTCTTGTTTCTCAGCCATTGAAATCATTGGGCGAAATGACGTACTTACTTGTTTGCATAAGTAAAGAGAGCAAAAATTAAAACGTAACTTTCAAAATCCCCAAACGGATAATATTCTACTACGATTTGTTATCGGCTCTAAGCAGAACAATTAAACAAACAAACTCTTTAAATTTGTGCATCTTTAAAGTGACCATTACAATGCGCAGTGAAGCACGGCTGCGTTATCCTTTAATAAATATTTGGGTTAAAGCATACTTTATGTCACATAATATGGATCAACCTCTACCTGCCACGTAATACAGCTGAATTTGCCACGTGGTCGACAGACACTGTCTTTCATTAGTGACAGCATTGGCGCCAGCAGGTAGAATTATGAATATACACTATCTTATTGCTTTGAAATCTGGCGAACAACGTATCACAGTTCAATCTATCACCACTTTATTTACTACAAAAAAGTAGGGCGGGCAAATATGTTCTTTGTTGAATTGGGGTTTTGAAACTTTAAAATTTAATTAATGTCAAAGTAAAGTTACAGAGATCTATAATGGTTAAAGGACGACAAAATATCCTGCCAACTAATTTTAAAGGTGACATATCACCCCATATATAGTATGAATAAATTTGTGACAAATAAATCAAAGTTGCCACAAGATGGGGCACAAGTGTTTCCTTATATGGGGTGATTGGCTATCATGTGACCCTCTGAGAGGGTTACATGATAGCCAATCACCCCATATATGGGGTGATTGGCTATCATGTGACCCTCTGAGAGGGTTCCATGATAGCCAATCACCCCATATAAGGACATGATTATTCATACCCTATAAGGTGTGATAGATCACCTTTAATACATAAATTGTTTTAATTTGTGAGATTTTATATTTACAATACCATACAATATGATGGTTTTAAACACAAAATTGACATAGCAAATAAATGTATGAACGATTTAATCTGTGGTGATAAATGTGGAATAGTCTGGAGAAAAATATACTGTGAAAACAGTTATCATCATTTAAGCATTATACAATATTTTATATTTGCTAGACGTTCAGTATTAAAACAAATGGACAGTGGTTTGTCACAAAAAGGGGAATACATAATTATAATATTATGTTTTATTACATACATGCCTATTTTAAATATTGTATTGTATTTAATATTGCTTGCTGCTATATTGATCATCATGTTAATGATTTACAAAGTGATAAGAAACCACGATGAATTATATTTTTAGGTTATTTAAGAAATATAAGTAAACGACTTCAGTAACTTTTGCATCTTTAACTTCGAATACCATTTGATTGTAAATTTATTTAAATATGAATATTGTTTTATGCCCTGGATAAGTTCATTTATCCATTTATTCATGTACAATATCATAATAACACAACGATACAATAAATAGTTAGAATGTTGTATATGTCAACTTATATTATTGATGTAGTATGTGTGATTGACTAAATCAACTATAAAAACTATATCCATCATTGAATATTAGTCGAGTTGCTAGTATGGTTGACATTGAAATGTCTGATATTGCAATGTTTTTTTGATGGAGTTTTGTTGTAATGGTATCTCCCACTCGGTTGTCCTCTAGACGACCTTGGATATGGTCAAAAGGTCCATTTTGGAGGTCAAAGAAGGTAAAATGGAAAGGTGAAAAAAGGTGAAATAAAAGTTGCCATCATCAAGTTAACATAATTATCATACAAGGCCGCCAAAAAAACATCAAACACCAAGGCCATCAAAAGGATGACTTAGAGGTTAAAAGGACCATTTTCAGAGGTCAAAGTGATACGAAATGAATAATTGTCGAAGAACGTCATATTAGCATATTATGCATGGCTGAAAAAAATATTGCTCACCCCAAGGTCATCAAAAGATCAAAGTCGAGATCAAAATGCCAAAAGGGTAAAAGTGCAAACAATCCAGTATACAATGCATATTAATCTGAAATGAAAGTTCTCGTCATCGTCTAAATATATTATGCATGCCACACAAAACACATTATCTAGTGCCTTGGTAAATATGGCAAACATCAATTAGGCTATTAACGTCATTAAAAACTTAAAGTAGGTGGCCCTAAAGGTCAAAAGTTCTACAGACTAAATAAGCTAATTTGCCATAAAAAAATCATATATTCAGCTCAAATGAAAATTTAAATTATCGTCTAAGCGTGTTTTGCATGATAGGGGAAATGATATCAAGCACTAATTGCCTTTTATAATTCCTCCGTGATCATTCGCAAAAATCTCATGATATTGGTACAAAGCTGCCAAAATCAACAATGACTGTTATGCGGTCGGAGAGCACGTCGTTCAATGACTCCCCTCAGGTTTTCTACAGTGGAAGGAGGTTTAAGCAGATCTGCCAAAATAACTACATGCTATCGTATGACCTTGACGCCGTTGACATTTTTGAATTGCACGACAGGTGGCATTAGCCTATTAATGTCATTAAATTATAACATTATAATCAAACTTTCAACTCAAACACGCTTAGCATTTTGTTTAGGTGATTTCGCTCAAAATTGACCCTTTAACCTTGCAATTGCTGACCATTAGAATAACATTAGTATATTTATGTATCATTACTTATTGTACAAAAGTCAAATGAGCATGATACATGTATGAGGTGTTTTCATTAAAACATAAAAGCAATAAGGATGTACAGTTTCATTTTTAAACCATTTTCACTCCTCTTGACCTTTTGACCTCATGAAATAAATTGCCCAAAACTTGTCCAGAGGACAACCAGATGTAAGTGAAAAATGTACCTGAATATCATAGGAACAGGAATCAATCATAAAACCTTGCAATACCCGACATTGAAAACTTTTTGTAGCTTTACATTGAGGGACAACTCGACTACATTGCACCAGATTGGGATTAAATACCGATAAATTGTCGCCCAAAACAAATCATATATAATCATCATTAGAACTTATAATAATTGTGTCCGTTTTTGGATAATTGTTTAAGTATGATTAAATACAGCCAGAATTGGTCGGATCCGGCTGTCTATCTTATCCTTACTGTACCGTTCAAAAAGAAAAAACCAATGAATCGGGAGTTTATTATAAATATATACAAGACCATGACTGTTAAATGACCGGTTTGTCTTTTCATCAGTTGGTCAGTCAGTAGTTAGTCAGTCCTCATTCAAACTACTATTTTCAATGCTATAGATTAAAAATACTGAGAAAATTAATAAATAGTAAGCTCATAATATTCTGCAGTGAAATCATTCTATAATTTCATTTTCCGACAGAATGTCAATATTTTAATGACTAGTGTATGCGACTCTTAAATGTGAAGCTAAAACTATATATGACGTGGTTGGCACTAAAGGTGATAATAAAGTCAAGATTAAAAAGTAATCGCAAACATCGGGCCCAAACATTTTTGTTCTTTAAATCAACAGTATAGGCCTCTAATAAATTGCACACAAGTATCACCAGAACAGAACAGAACAGAACTGTGGTCCTGATCGCTCAGAGATTTTTTATCATAGACCCATAACAGTTTGCTGTTCTAATTCTCTGCGTTCTATATAAAATGTGTCGTGGTCGTTAGACGAACGCTAGACGGAAAATAGAGGGACGCAGAGGCATGTAAGCCTACATGGACGGAGGACGGGCGGATTAACCCTTTAACCGCCAAATTATTCAATCTGAATTTTCACCCACTTGAAGTTGTGTCTCGCTGACGCGATCCACAACTTCAAGTGAGTGAAAATTATTCAGATTTGACAAAATGAAGGTCAACTGTTTTCAGATATTGCGGATTGATGTCACATTTTATCTTTAACCCGAATATATGCGGCACCGGCGGATAAAGGGTTAAGGTCGTCGAGAACGCCGATGGAAGTGTGACAGGATAAAGTTGTAGGAGGCAGTAAAAACGTTGACTGGGCGTTATGTGAATGGTAGAAGGACGCCGGAAACGGTGGAAGAACTGTACATGGAAGCAATCTGGTCAGCGGATGGGAAAAATCATTTGGTTTACAATATTGTATAAGGCAAATGATTATTTTCACTGATCAGACTAATATTCGTGTCTTAATAAAATGAGGTAGAATTAACCCCCTTTTTACAAAAAATGTGAATAATGAAGAAGCAAACGAACAATCACATCACGAACTTTGTTATACAAATCGTCGTCCCGGAGCTAAAGCTTGGGCCTATCTGGCACTCAAATGAGTAGCAGATAGGTACTCTTTGTCCCCTAGACGACGAAATATGGCACAGTTAAATGAATGAAACATAATGTAGACTCGAGATTTCATTTTATTTATTACAATGTTTTACTATATAGAGGGTAAGTATACGTGATATAATTTGGGTAGGCTTATTAGACGGTAAGTGAATGCAGTCAATAAACAACTGACGCATGTTTCAGTGTATTACCATGTGTAATTAATTAGTTTATTCGCAGCAAACAACTTCATATATCAGGGACACGTCATTAAGATGTACATTCCAGGCATGTCTGAACACGGTTGAGAACCCATCCTATAGTGCCGTGCACAACCAAAAGGTAGTGACAGTTTACTGGTCAAGTAAGCAGATACATCAGACTGACCTCACAATATAGCTATTAATAGTAACATGTATCATCCAGACACCGCATCAATGTGATTTGAAGCATTATTGTCAAAATAACAAATAGAGACAATAATATTTAGAGTATTTTAGTTTTCTAAAGCAGGAGCTACTTTAGATTAAAATAAATAACATAATCATTAGTTAAGTAGTCCATTAATTGTATTTCCCGTTTAAACCGCTGACCTCTCATTTAACATCAGGCGTCGACCAAATGTCTTCCACCATCCATGAGGCCGGGCCATAGGGCAGACGTATCGTGCTTGCTGATCTGGCATTATTGTATTCATTTTATTAAATACTAGCTAGCACTATCGCATTTATGTCGCATCGAGGGCTGGTTGATGCCATAATTATTTTTTAAATATTCCGATCTCAAATGATTTCGCAATCTGAGATTCAAGCGCTGCCATCTGTTTTTAAGACGGTATATTATTACCTTCGGAATCGAAAGTTACTTGTGGCAATATCATAAGTGTAAGATGTTTTGTGTACACAACTACACTACCATGCAAAGCCAAAAGGCTGTATCTGTTTACTTAAAAAAAATAAGCAGACATTGTCTTTCGACTTTGCACGGTAGTACAGAGAAACGTCATGCGTACACTAGTCTAGATGCCTTGGTGATATCGATCATCTGAGCAAGACTGACTTCAAGGAAGACGTCTAGTTTTTCTGTAGATTGATACACATAGTGAGGGTCTTATGTTAGTAAATGTGGTTCCGTGGGAATTGCATGTTAATTCTTGACACCTATGTTCAATTTAAAGCAGCCCCTTGGGATGACATCAATTTTCGTTTTTAGTTTTGTAATGAAGTAGTGTATCCCCCAGATCATGATTTTATTTTTTTCAAAGTTTTTAGATTTTTATAAAAATTTCTTATTAATATTTCCATGAAACCGCTTAAAACCCAAGCAAACTTTTTGTATAGCTAAACACATGCTGAAGGACGATTAAATGTTCCTGCAGCACTGGGCCACATGTTGATGCCGTCGGCCCAGCGTTGGTCAGACAATAAGTGTTGCAGGTGTATCACTTCATGTCCTGACTATAAGACACCAATCAGACACCAATTAGCGGCGATTGCTTTGATGTCCTCGGCCAAGACGTGGGAATATGTGGTATGAAGTGCTGCATATTGCTGACTTGTTTTGTTTACATGGCAATATACAACCTGGAAATATAACTATTTCACTCTTTTTCGGTGCTTTAAAATTGTTTTTTGACTTTTTTGTATTTTTAGTTAAGATGAGTAGGCTATATGGCTTCATATGAGTTAAATTTTCAAAATTGACAACATAGAAAATGTCTCATCCCAAGGGGTCCCTTTAAAGAAAAATTAATACTGAACAAAATAAAATAAGGTGTCATTTTTTTCTGATGCTCTAAAGGTCATTTCCGGTGTCTTAAAGGTCATGACCATAAAGACACACGGGGATTTGTTAAAACGTTTGTATTTCAAGGTAATATAGTCGTGTAATATAGCAAATTGAAGGAAATTGGCGCAAAATAGTCAACATTCAGAATTAACAAATATTCTGAAGCTTAAAGGTCATTTATTTCCGGTCTCTCGAAGGTCATAACCCTAAACACACATATAGTCCATAAGCCAGCATCGGTCACCGTGCGACCCCCCCCCCCCCCCCCCCACTACTCACCCACACCAACCTTTTATTAAGCTTTGAACAGTAGGTGCGGCCCAACCGAACGTCGGCGCGGCGCGTTAAAAAAGATAAACTTCACTGTTTCTCATAGCAGTGGCTACACTGCACGTCGCGCCGCGAAATGAAAGCTGGGAAAAGTTTTTCTTCCACGTCGCCGCGTTTTTAAGCGCGCGGCGCGGCGCGGCGTTCGCTTGGGCAGCACCTTTACGCAAACGTCTGTCGTTGCAGTTGTAGCTGACCAATCTACACATGCAATATACCATATCAAAGATTTCTATATATCCGTTCTACTGATGTATTGCATGATGCAGTGGACTAAACAGTTATCTCTATACATACGTTTAAACATTTTTTTAATACAAATAATCAAAATCGACGACAAAACAAACTAGTAAACATGGTCAATAGAAACGATTTAATTAAACATAATTATCGGCCATATATCTATTTGACCTATGTTTTCTAAGCCCAGATGTGTATATCCTTAAAACTGAGTGGTATTCAGATTTGTACATTGCACATTGCATCTACAAAGATGTGGTGAAGGACACCAAATATATAATTTTATCCGACAGATTCGAGTTCAGCACACACCAATTATGTAGAAACAAGCGGGACAAAAAATATAGTCAGTAACGTTCAGTCCTAATCCACTATGTTACCACAAAAACATCATATTATTGTCAACATGTTTTAGCAGTATACTTATAGTGACAGTAAATACATAAAAAAACGGCGGATGTCTTGGTTCTAAAGGGCAAATAAAGGTAATTTCTTTCCAAAGACACAAGAAAAAAATTAACAATTAAAAATCTTGCAGAAACCACAAATTGTGGGTTTATCTGCGACAAACTATAGAAAATATGGGGTTTTCTTAACATTTTGGTGGCCATTTTGTGTTTTGCTAAATTGAAGGTAAAGGTCTCCAAATATAGAACGTTATGTGGCAGATTCACATTCAGAACACGCAAATTATGTAAAAACAAGTGACTACAAAAGTATAGGCCTACAATAAAATCCTGAGCAAAGTTGCATGTTTCAGATTTCAACCCAGGCTAACTAGACTTATTCTCATAAAAGGCTGCGATATTCTTTCAATAAAAAATATGTATGATATTTAGAAATATAAATAACACACATTTGAAAGCATACACATACCTGGGTTCAGAAAACATAGGCCAGATATGAATATATCCATTGTTGTTAATGACCATGTTGACTAGTTTGTTTTGCTGTTCATTCTGATTGTTTTATAATAAAAACATGTTTGAGCGTATGTGGAGAGACGACTATTTACTCTACTGAAATGGATGATGTATTATTAGAACGAGAATTTAATTATCTATTATATGGTATATTGCATGTGCAAATTGGTTAATAAGAACACCAACAACATACGCTTACGTAACCCTACCTCCTAATTTCAGACAGGTTTAGAGGTACCCCCATTAAAACGGTCAAAATATAAAGTTCGTCCCTTTTTTTTACTGGTAACATCTCATTTCATGTTTTGGACATATCAAAGCTTAAAAAAAGTTGGTGGGGGTGAGTAAGTTGGGAGGGGGGGGGGGGGGGCGGTGCATGGTGACCGATTCATGGACTAATATGTATATTTGAAAACTTTGCAATAGTTGACCTTGAAATGACCTACGAGGGGTTTCAAAATGTTACTTCATTTTTTTGGTAAATTTGATGATATTTCCTGAACAATTTCGGTTATTTTGCTGTGTTACACGACAAGTAAGACATGTGTTTAAAAAAAAAAAAAAAAAAAAATAAGATCTTGGGGTCATGACCTCTAGGGGTCGAAAAATGACCTTAGGGTGACCTAAGAAATTACACCCCATTATTTTAGAATCAGCATAAAATTCTGAACAAGAAAAACGTAGGTGACAAGAATTAACACGAGATTCCCACGGAATTACATAAGACCTTACACTAACAGTCAAAATACACATTCCTCACTGACTTTTAGCTACACTTTCATGAGCTTCAAATATAACATTGTGGTGCTCTGTTATATTTGATTATGGATGGTTGGACTCATACTACTCAACTTGGAATCACGATGGTGGTCTATTATACAATTCGTGATTAATAATACGTACGCGTATAAAAACGCCAACCTGTGACTGTCAAAGTGTAAAGATAAGATTAAGAAACACACAATCGCATAATTATTATGTCGTAACGAGAGTTTGCGTTGATAACATTTTGCTGACGTTATCCTAGATATTACCTAATTTAATATTATGTTTTCAATAACCTCTTATCTGTGAATTTTCAGACAATAAATATTGCTGATTTGTCCAATTGGGATACCCTTATAATAACATAATCTTTGAAATACATCAAGCATGTCAACCACCAGTAAATCTACGTGTAGTTCCACCACCTGTATCACTCTCCCTATCACTACCTCGATTAATACCCTAATATATGCTGTCCCTACCACATCACTACATACCTAAGGAGCCAGACCACCATTTTTCAGGAAAACAGCATGGCCTGTTGTAAAATGCACAAAAAAAAGTCCAAAATGCTTAAAATTGTTTAAAATGATTATCTGACATATCTTCCTGATATTTTAGTAGTGCACAATGTACCATAGTGTCATTATTTAATAATAAAATACTTTTGTGAACAACTCACTAAATTCTAGAAAATGTGTTATTGTTACAAGCTTCCTGTGAAGGATGAGTAATAGCAAAATAAATAAAAAATCAACCCTATTTTGTTTAATCAAATAAACAGTAAATCGTCAGCAAAAATAAATTGAACCAAAATTGTTGGTAGTTATATAAGCTAATAAAATAAGAAATACTCAAATTAAAACGACCCCTCATAGATACACTAACAAAACAATCGAGTAATTGATATAGATGAAAACAGTGTAGACAATCTACGCTCTGTCAAGGTAAAATCTACTATATTGTGTAATATATTTGAAGAAATGATAAAATATATAAGTATTGTTATTATTTTACCATTAGGATAAATGACAAGACGTACATAAAGTTGTTTCTAAAAAGTGATTATCATATGAAAATCAATGCAATATACAAATGTATCTACTACCACACATCTGATCACCTGACTGATATCAACAGACACAATGTTTTGACTGTGGTGCTGACAGATCGCTATATTCACCTGACAACGCCTACGTATACATTAACAATTATTATGATTTCAGGATAAACTATAATCATGCTTGTTTATGCTTGTCTATGCTTGTTTATCGGCTGATATCAAACGTTATATTTTATATTAACACAACAGTATAACATCAAGCGGAATATTACAAAATAACTGACAACCTGCTGAAAGTAATGAGAAGTAATATTCTCCTTATAATTATTCTTTATTTTCTTATTCTTATGATACGCCTTAGCCTCTATATGTTTCTTAGAAAAATGAATGAATAATTGGGCCTTTTTGTGCATAATGCATAGGCCTACATGCTAAACTGGGTCAGGAGCACCTGCTGAGGAATGGATGGTGCGATGAAGTGAAAATAAAATTACATTTGATCTACTATTATAAGCAAAGAAATAGCGTACATGGTTTCTTTATCTCTTGCAGAGACATCCAATGTAAAAAGAACAGTTTAATTTGTTGCACGAAGTTATTAGTACATGCCCTTTTACCACCTATTATTATGTTTTGTAATTTGCTCTAGCAAAATGATCGAGAAAATGGAATTGGCAGCACAACAATTTTCATGTACAACATATCACCATAATACTGTTGTTATGCGTCAATGTCGGATTTTTGCAATGTGACGTTTCGCCCAGCAGATTGACCAATGCTAGATGCATGTTAACGGAATTCGTCTTCTGTTGGTGGCAGAAGCTTAAGGACAATCAACTTAAGTACTCTTATTTAGTTATTTTAAAATTTATGACAGTCTCTAATATGGATATGTTGTGGTCTTGTATAATGTTTCGGTACTGACAAATGAGACGAAGCTGAAATTCATCCGACCGTGAAGGTTATCGTAAAGAAAATCATGTAAATATATAGATACTGCCTTTTCTATTGATCGATTGTTTCCATGAATATACGGAATACGGCGTTCGCTCAACGGTTTGTGCTTGATCGCTGAAGTTAAGCAACGTCGCGCCCGGTTATTAATTGGATGGGTGACCGCCTGGGACTGCCAGGTGCTGTATACACTCGTGGGGCTGAGAGAACCACGTAAATCAGATGGCTCGTCTGACTGACTTTGAGTTGGACGTAAAATAACCTCTATGGACGTAGGCGCAGTTTCCATCCGGCGAGACCCAAAAAAATCCACAACATGGAGTACTTTACACTTATATTAGGCCATGAATGATATCATGAATGATAGCAGGCCTTGCTAAGTTACTCCCGTGGCGCGATAGCACAATAGTGCGTACTGCCACGTAATATACAGATACAGATACAGATGAAATTATCACCGACGAATAGCATACATAGCATCCACGGTAATTGCTGCAGTAGGTCTACTGTAATTTTGGCAAGTCAGAACTGTCTGATATAATAAACGGTAAAATCTTTGAGTGAGCTCACAAGAGTAGATTCTGACGTCCACATGAAACATACCATCGCCACTGAATACTGAGCAGTTGGTGAAGGGATTATTTCCCATGCAACCATGCTTAAAATGACAATAAAATAGCAGCCCCACCAGCAGAAATTGGTGTCATTCATAGCAATGCCATAACCTGCACCTCATTTTCCTGCCGTTTCAGGTATGGATCTTACAGATCAGATTTTTAAGATGTTTTCAGCTTCATAACCTCAGCTGTTCTTGTAATTATTCGTTGGACTAACGTTAAAACAACATTGATTCAATGTCTTGTGTTTGTTGGGACCCCTACTGGGTAGATGATGTAGTATGCCCATCAGGTTATTTAGATATATCGCTATTTAATCGGTAAGTAGAGCCTGCAGTATTAGCTAAGAATGCCCGAAGTCAGATTAGGAAGATAATCAAGTTAACACTTTACAGACAATATGCTCTTTCACCTAGTTATAGCTCTCGTGCAATACTTTTCGGGTTTGCGTAATGAATCCACGACTCCATCTTCAATCTTGATAAAACAAACTACCGAATAAATTATGTAATTACCATGTTATTAAAAAATGTGTTGAACCAGCGATCAATTTCTCAGACAAAGTTAGACACTTTTAGACAGTAAATGCGAATGAATCCAATAAAGTGTCGTTCCGCTATCTGCATACGGCAGAAAGCGACTAGTTGCCGACTAAACTTGAATGATAATGAGTTCTTTGTATGTAAGCTGTCATTCTCTGTCATTGAGCAATATCGCCAGCGGAATATACGAATAATCATCGCGACAATTTGATTGAGGATGTGATCAACATGTCACTTTGAGGTGAACGTGGTTAGATGGGTAACATATCAGGTCATAATGACGACAACCCTGCGTCTCCCAATCGTTCGATCTGTGTATATCTTTCAGTTCTAGGGACAAAATATCATCCAGCAGTTGGTTTCACTAACAGTAAACCAACGTTGGGTCAACGTCTCATGTTTGTTGGGCTCCACACATTTAACTTATTCATGTAGCCCACGTGTGTCATGTTGACAAAAATAAAAACCGTTTTGCGGAACAAACCGGATTTTCATAACTGAAGAACCGTGACGACATTATATTATCCATCACTGATGGACTACGATATAACATTTAAAGCTCTATATACATGTATCTAGCTTTTCCGCTGCTAATATTTTTTTCCAAGTTCAGCTTAGATTCCGCATAGTGTTAATAATGTGACACATACACGAATGAACAAATTATTGATTTTGGGTTATGTCACAAATTAGATTTAGTTTGGTGTCTGGAATTATATTTAAAATAATAATTAAAGCCTTATTATGAGCGTGAACGTTAAGAAAATAGGTTCGAAGACATAGACGTTTATTACAAATGTTTTTAGTCGACCTTCTCTTTGAAGCCATTACATAAATGGGACGTTTGGTGTACTACCCTCGTGGGTAAGTGGCCTGCTTCAACTTGTGAACATGCTCCAAAGATAACTATGACCTGGGGTATACATGTATAGAATTTTCAAATCACCGCCCCCCCCCCAAAAAAAAAAAAATGACTCTAATTCAGGCTAGCCAATCACAACCTAAGAATGAGAGGCCAGTGTTCAGACTAAGTTTTGACATCCTTGAATCAAGCTTGAGCTGGGTCAAACACGCGCCATCAGATTTCAAGCCCATAAATATCAGAATTATGACACTTGCGGGAAGCTGGCACAGAAACACGAAACAGGATTATTAAAATCAAGCATGCATAGCGACATCACTACATTTACGTCAGGTTGGATCTCCATTATAGTTATACACGTGTTTGGCTCGATCACTATGAGGTGCAATCACTATTACATATCCATGGAGCCAACCCTTAAAAATTCGAAAATGAGTAAAATGTGCCACGTGATACATAACTTTTTTTTAGAAAATAACCGGAAGTCCAAAATACACCTATCACGCCACCTGGTAACGTTGAAAAAAAACAGCACATAGTGTAAAGGCATCGATTTTCGTTTTTCATTTTGTAATGAAGAAGTGTATCCCGCAAATAATTATTTCATTTTTGTCAGATTTCTTAGATTTTCAAAAAACATTTCTTAATATATAACATTATTTCTAAGAATCCAGGAATAACCCAAACATACAGTGTTTTGACCTAAAGGTTGGTTGAATGCTAACACAGCATTGGGCCACAAGTTGATGACCTCGGCCCAGCGTTGAGCGGACCATCGGTGCTGTGCGGGGACTCCCCCCCTCTCGATCATCGCGTTCCCAGACCAATTAAGGGCGGCAGCTATTGATGCAAACAGGTGGTTGCTTTGATCATTCCGTCTGAGATGGTATGTATCTAGGACAGTTCTGTTTACATTATAATATACATCTTGGAAATAAAACTAATTTTGTCGTTTTCAGTGCTTAGCTTTTTTTTTTTTTTTTTTGTATTTTATTCAGGATCAGTAGGATATATAGCTTCAGATGAAGTAAATTTTCAAAATTGACAAAATTGAAAATTTTCATCCCAAGGGTTCCTTTAAGATTGCTTTGTGCAGAGCTGGAACAGCCCAAACATTCATTTCGTTAATCATCCTCACGGTCCCCGTGATTTCACCTAAGCTATAAAAGTACACATATTTTACTAGAGACAATGCACAAGTACATCCACAGAAGATGTCGCTATAGGCCCTAGTGTAGGCGCATATGTCTCATATAACACTTTTGTGCATTCTGTATTTGCCTATATAAAAATAAACATATTTACGAATAATTTTACAACTAAATACGCTAGAGAAATAAATAATATGTTCATTCTTATGTTTGCAGATATAAGAAAGCCAATTCTTTAATTTTTTTTAGAAAAAATATTACAAAATCTATATTTATGAAAATATAAGCAAAAACAACTAGATATCGCAGTAAAACTGCGACTAACATTGTTTTGGCTGATAGTTTTTTCTGTTTGGATTATGCTTGGCTGGTTCCCTTATAGTGATATCTGGGCGGATGCGAAACTCTCATCCTTGTGGGTTTTTTTTGTAAAACATTTAAAATGGCTGCCATATATTTTGAGCAACAAACCATAATATTTTTTTATCAGGAACTACAATAAAACAAATCCTTCCATCATTCGACATCATTATAATGCCTAATATGCTACAATCAGCTTTATTATATATATTCCCGACTAAATTACGTACCGGTACATCTATTCATTATACGTGTGTAGTAAGACTACGCATCACCTATAAACATAACCAACTGCATGATAGGTTAGAATATGAACCAATTGATCAAGAGGGTGTAATTGTTCAAATACACTGAGGGTCTCCATCCCTATGGGGGCTTTATAATGTCATTGAAATGTCAAATCAAATCTTGATAAATTAATTGAAGGGTTCCATGCATAAACATGCTAACTCGCGTTAGTCTGACGGATCATAATCTGTATGCTTTGTCCACATAACATATCAAAACTACATTTCAACAATGGTATAAATGTGGAATTTATCGTCACTACCACGTTTTAGTAATGAAACGATTGAAATATTGCTGTGGTCCTAACCGCTAGTTATTATCGTTATTCATATCCAAGTTATGGAATTTTAGCCATTTTAAAATATTACTAAATTTTAAAAAGATGTGGAACGCCTCAAAATGAAAAGTAACCCTTATGTATCCACTATTGTAAACGAAATTATGTAAAAAAATAGAATAGAACACACACAGATCGATTTAAAAAAAAACTGTTTTTATGCGTATTTAAAAACCTACATATTGATATTATTAATACATGTTTCAAAGATATTAAAAATCTTGGGGGTCTTGTGTGTTTTTTGGGTATTTTTATGTAAAATGCGTTATGTGACTGATTACCTGCAGATTGGTCCCATATTATTGGAATAATTTGGTGTATAACAACATTCCTAAAAATAAATAAATATTAATAGCAATATACCTCTTGGTCAGGTTATCCAGTATAATATCTAGACAATTGATAGGTTAGAGAGGCAATGTCGGTTAATATCGATATATTGGCTAATATCTAAACGAAATCAATCACGATATTCTTCAAAATATAAATATTGAGTGGTAAAAAATTCTCATGTACGTAGTGATTGATTGATTGATTAATTTAGTATAATGACATTAATTATAATAAACGCGGTTGTCAAATTCGCTGCACCGATAACATGACAAATATACACCAATCAGGGTTGGCAATATTACTCGGCCCTTACATGGTAGCGCATCTCCCCATCAAAAGAAAATCGCATGATTGTTTGGAGTGTCCCTTGTTAATTTGATGGCTTAACTATAATTTATATGACCACCGTACGTGATCAATATCAGTCACAGATAAATAAATAAATGACCCCTTCTTTAGATGACATTTATTTATATTGAACAAATAAAAGAACAAATCGTCGCCTCGGAGCTAAAGGATCCTATCTGACACTCGTTAGAGTGGCAGATAGGATCCTTTAGCTCCGAGGCGACGAAATGGCGTCTCTTGCAGATACAACTAATGTTTTTCAGAACGTCCTCTAGTCACCTTTTTGTTCGTCTCTGTCCAAAATTATAATTTGTGAAGTGTCATGGAGGTGAGCTGGCCTAAGCTGATTGCTCCAGAGTCTTAAGCACACGCACCTATATGCCTCTTTTAAATCTATTATCTCTGCCTATTCTCTTTCAGAGTGTGGTTGATGGCTTTCACTATTGCTATTTCAAATCGTTTCTGTAAAAAAGTTGTTTTTTTATATTGAACATCAAGTGTATCAGTCGGCTAAAGCTTCACGGGTGACAAGTTAAAATGTACTGCTTCCAGTCCAAAAGCCTAATAATCTTTAGGGTGGTTATGCAGTTTATACGTCTTTGATCTACTTTAAGTATCACAATGTTTTGTTTTCAGTAACTCGTTTGCAAGATACTGGTCTATTATGTTATTAGATCACATAAGCATGTATATATATACGCGCTCCTACTCAGGTTACATGTGGGTTTACCCAACTTAATATCTCGATCATCGTTGCGTTAGAACATTTTTTCTCATTATTTTAAAATATCATTCTAGTTAGTAAAAAACGATTTTTTTCCATGTTGATAGTAAAATCCACCATATTATTAATGATACCAGATAGGTGTAAAACATATTTCAGCCTGTCATGTCACGCATATTTAACATAAATGAACCATTAAAAAACCCATGTCAAGTCGACTTTTCACTTTGATATATGCATAATTGTTCATATTTGCCTTTGACAAGTTTAATTGACATCTTTTTGCATGCCATGTTTTTTTGTGCTATTGAAATGCATTATGTACATAGCATCAACAATTTCTTCAGCTTTGAAATTGCTAACTCGATTTGGCATTATTTTGCATGCTGGAATAAAGTCATATGCGTGCACAAATGTGTTAAGTCCCTTCATAGGCGGTTCAGTCAAAAGTTCGGCAAAATTATTTATTATATAACTGAATCAGAAAGTCATTAAAAGGACGAAGTTAATGAAATTAATTGGGATTCCCTACGGTAAAAAGCAAAAAAGTTACAAACATTTTACCACGCTAATATACAAAATCTCCCTTATCTCAAAATGGCAAAAACAGAGTTAGCATGTTTATGCATGGAACTTTTTGCGCATAATTTGCGCATAATTCTGAATTGCATGACGTCAACTGCGCGACTAACACTTCCGGAGACCAAAATGTTAAATGATGTCATGCTACATCCTAAATTAGAATCATGGAAGAATAACTGAACTGGTTTTCATATATAGATATATACACAGATCAACAGGTGCGTATAGGTATTAATAACTCGGTGCCATATAAAACTTATTTGCAAAATGTCAACAACAACGTCATACCATACTGTTTGTTTATTCACACTCGTCCTCAAGCACTTGCACGCAACAAATTTAATGTTTTATACATTAATGGAAAGGGGTAGGCCTATGCTAACGAAATTTTTCTGATATTGGTTTGGGTTGCAGGTTTGGACTTTGCAGTAACTAACACATATCATACCAAGGACAACCTAATGTCATTGCAAAGTCCAATAATAGCTCACCGTACATAAAACAATGATCACACAATTCTGACATTTAGTTATCATGCAAGTCTAGACTATCCTCCGCAAAATATATTCTTTTCATTTGTAGCATTCAATTCATTATTGTAGCTAGGCCTATATTTCCCTTCCAATTTGGTAGAGTTAAAACAAACTTTGATCATATTGTGATGGCAAAAAGCGGGAGTACCATCTGGATCTTGCATTGCTGTTGTGAAATTCTGGAATGTAAGTTAGGAGCAGGCCTAATGTATCCTTGTGGTACGTGTGTCTAAAAAATTTACTCAGCATTTTAGTGTGTTTGAAGTTAAGATGACTCAACATTTTAGTGTATTTAAAGTTAAAATGACCTTAATCGTGTATGGGTCTGGGCTCGAGTCACTTAGCATTAGAGTTATTACCTTACTACGATAAATCATATTAATTTATTGCAGAATATTATTCATAATAAAAAAATGTACGGGACATTATACAATTTGAATGAGGTTATCTGAAATAAAAGGAAATTAATCTGAAATGAACGAAAGTTATTATCTAATCGTTAACTTTTTAAGAGCTGTTATAGCTATGACTATGCTTGTGTAAAGTCATTATCATTAAATTACGGATACGGTATGTGCTATACGTTATGTCAATAACTCTATAAAAACTGTTATCGATATATTTAATTCAATATTACACTAACAAATAATATACAAGATATATATAGAGATGTAGTTATAATATATAATGCCAGCACATGTGTGAAACGTAAATCCAAAGTACGTACATAGTCGAAGCCTTTTTTCAAGAGGTGAGCCGGAGAACCACTCTCAGAAACACTTTAGAAATACTTTGTATTTAATTATCTTCTTTTTCGATATATTTTTTTGGGAACAGATAGTTCCAATATTTTAATCAACAATATATTAAAAATTATGACTGGTATTGTTATATCAGATAATTGAAATAGGTGAATCAGGCAGATGAGATTGTAATTATTATAAATCACTTAATATACAATAATTGCATGAATCTGTGCAAATATAAATGGTGCAAGTAACATAAACTAAATCAAATTACATGTTTTTGGAGTGGTAAGCATAACAGTTTAATAAGTTTTGTCATATTGCATTCTTTGGCAGCTGGAATTAAAAAAATGTAACTTCTACGTGTTTTGTTTGTGGCAGCATTATTAATAATATAATTATATAACTTCATGTTCGACATGTTTGAGGTCACGACTCGAGTGGGAGTTCAAAAATGTGATAATGACGTTTGAATCAGAGACTGTTTAAACTTATACACCATCATTAGATATTGTCATTAAAAGAACACAAATTTACTGTGTGCCAGAAAGTAATTTTAGTAACTGCCTTTGGTATCTCCTTGCATTGAAGATGATGTTATGTAATATTTAAAAATGGTAATTAATTGAAAAATATTTTAGAAATTTGTTGATAATATATATCATAGGGGGCAGAGGGTGGAAATAAATGGGTAAATAAGTGAACGAATGATTACTACTACTACTACTACTACTACTACTACTACTACTACTACTACTACTACTACTACTACTACCACTACTACTACTATTACAACTATTACCACTACTACCACTACTACTACTACTACTACTACTACTACTACTACTACTACTACTACTACAACTACTACTACTACTACTACTACTACTACTACTACTACTACTACTACTACTACGAATATCACTGCTACTACTGGTACTGCTACATAACACACCAGAAGCGAAAAATATAACTAAAATGAAAGAGCGACAGAAAAACAAAGACTGCAGCTGTTAGGTTATAGCAGCTGCTAGCTTAGCATGCTTAAGGCACAGTAAAAAAAATTCAGAAGTTATGAATATGATATATACACCCACTAACTTCCACAATCAACATTTCCACAATCAACATTTCGCGGACCGATATTTTCTGGGACAATGCGATGATATACATAATTTTTCGAAATTGGCATGAAATCACCTATCCATCCCTATTCTATGTTCCGACTTTTGCCGAATGTTAAATAGTAAATTTATATAATTTTCAACATAATCATGATTAAAGAGGTATATTCATGTTTTCGGTGTCTATCATGGGGTTTTCAGGTATGCCCCGCACCGTGGGGTTATCAGAATATGTCTTAGACATTGCATTCCGAAATCCAAGATGATTTACCTAAGGTCACCCAATATATATTGATATATACTGTATTTTAGGCTGAAAAGGAGAACGTCTCCAATTTTGATGTTCACCAGTGTGGGTGAAATCTAAGATGACTGATATTTTTGCGAGGTCTAACAATAAATCGGTATCATTTTTGACAAACAAAAGCCGATTCATAATTTTTGTCTCACTTAATACCGCGTTTGCAGGTATGCCCGACAAATTGGTATGGCCTGAAATTATTTTTTCATATTGTATTGTGGGATAAAATTAAAAACGGCAGCTATATGTCCAAGGTAAAAAAATCAATTGCTCGCATTTTCAACAAAATAGGAGCCAGTTCGCGATTTATGTCTGTACCATGGGATTTTCAGGTATACCCGGTGGGATGGTGTGATCAGAAAGTATTTCAAACTTTGCATTATGAGTAAAATCCAACAAACAATGACTGCCCAACTAGCGTGAACGTAGCATTTCAGCAAAGACGCGATATTGAAGCAATATGGGTTTAATGCTGGTCAAACACAGCGTTTCGTCCTGTATGGGTTTGCTACCCACTTGCAGTGATTTAATGATCTAGAATAGAGAAATACAACACCCATTGTCATGATTATATACATACATACCAGTGTCACATATTGCCGTATGTAAGAACTACTAATGATGTTTGAAAGTGAACCTTTTTTACTTGAAGTGAATTGAAGTAGCAAAATAACATTATATTACGTGGCAGTTATTATAACTTATAAATAAGTGTTCGATCTAATCTTGTTTTAAATTGTTTTGAGATTTGATTTACCTATTTAAACTTAAACAAGTAGCGGATATCATCTTAACGACCAAGGGTCGATGCATATAATATATAAATAAAGCAGGGTGATTAGATGCTTTCATATAATACCAATCCAGCCCGGTTTTGATGGTAACGAGGTAACGGGGCTCGAAAATATTATCACTAGTAGGGATCATGAGGTCCTCCTGTCCTGATCACCACCATGGTCAACATTATGATCACCACCATGATCACCACCATGATCATCAGCATTGTCACCACCTTGATCATCAGCATGATCACCACCATGATCACCACCATGATTACTACCATGATCATCACTATGATCACCAGTATGATCATCAGCATGATCACCACCATAATCACCTCTATGATCACCACCATGATCACCTTCATGTTCATCACCCTGATCACCACCATGATCAAAGCATGATTACTACCATGATCATCACCATGATCACCAGTATGATCACCACCATGATCATCAGCATGATCACCACAATGATTACCACCATAATCACCAGCATGACCACCACCTTGATCATCAGCATGATCACCACCATGATCACCACCATGATTACTACCATGATCATCACCATGATCACCAGTATAATCACCACCATGATCATCAGCATGATCACCACATTGATTACCACCATAATCACCAGCATGACCACCACCATGATCATCAGCATGATCACAACCATGATCACCACCATGATTACTAACATGATCATCACCATGATCACCAGTATGATCAACACCATGATCATCAGCATGATCACCACCATAATCACCTCCATGATCACCACCATGATCACCTTCATGATCATCACCCTGATCACCACCATGATCACAAGCATGATCATTACCATGACCATCAGCATTATCACTGCGTGGACAAACACAGCATTGGTCAGCACTGGTCATACTCTAAATCAGCCAACATTTACTTGGTAGTTACATAGCCATAATTAATTTCTAATAACGTAAACACAATGCTTTACTAAAACGGTGTACGGAAAGTGTGAACACAATACAGTTCGCTCAATTGTGAGAGGAATTCATGTTGCAAAACGATTTTTTAGCTAATTTTACTACTTTAGGATTTGTATTGTGTTACAGCCCTTCTAAATCAATTTCGAAATAATATTGGATTTTTTTGTATTAGTCATCACGAGAAAACATATTCCAATAAAAACATTTCTAGTAATTCTGCTGAACATTACGATATCATAATATGGCTATTGAGTAGCTTACAGCTGCACTATCACAGATTATTTATGTGATAAGAATTGACCTCACACGAAAGTCGCTACCGGAAAACTTCTGCGCCTACACAGTTGTTTATTAGTGAAAAGGTTATATTTCATGCAGACTGTACGATAGCTTAGGTTGTAATAAATATTAGAGTCTCAAACTGCTGCACCAATTATGGTCATTAAACATCGTGACAACTAATAGCTCATACAATGTTATTGTTCTGGTCATTTATTTCTTTTTTCAGTTACGACTGTTACAAATTAATTAAAGATTTACACCGTGCATACGACGTACATAATATTAATACGATGTACATAATAATTTTAGAAATGAAGCGATACCTGGAACCCTGTATGTTTTGGATGGCTATATCATGGAATGCAAATTTCACAAATAATAGATATTCATAAACTGTTACATTGTTTTGGTGTAGCAGTACTGGGCACATTATGCTGCGGAGCTCTGTGAGATGAAGAAGTGTTTCACATATTTTAGTCACATGTATTCCAGCTATTTTGTTTGCCTCGTTGTCACCACCTTATCAATCTGTTTAAATTCTGGCAAAAACACATTATTGTATGATCATGGCCCTCTAGCTAATATTTAACAACCATCTTGGAATGTACTCATAATTCACTAAGCTGTCAGATACATGTCACAATGACACCATATATTGACGGTGATCGCAGTGTGCTGGGTTTTAGAGACAATTATATTTTTTTAATGACTGTGTATAATCCCCACAGGTAGACGAACTTGAGGGAGGACATTCAGCCAACTTGTGTTTTTATATTTTGTTTACTGTCTTCAATAGAGATAATTATATTTGAGGCCTCCAAACTACATAGGCCTGCTTCGCATAGCGCACTGTGACCCCACGCTGTTCTGTCATTGATTGAGTTGACTTTAATGTTACTTGCAATGCTTTCAAAGCCTGCATGGTATATAGGGGCACTGTGACCCCAAGCTGTTCTCTCATAGATTCAGTTGACTTTAATGTTAATTCCAATACCTCCAAGGCGTACCTGGTATAGAGGGGCACTGTGACCCCATGCTGTGATCTCATAGATTGAGATTACTTCAATGTTAAATCACATGGAATCACACTATGTATGAGTTCAGTATTGTCGTACAGTGGGCGTATCACCCATATACTGTCAGTTCAAACAATCTTTGACATATATATAAATATTGTATAATTATTATCATGTCATTGTGGTAACAGTTAGTCCAGTGGTCAGGCCCTGTTCTGTAACGACAGCTAACTTGGTAAGTACATCGGCAAATACTGCTCTGCAAGGCCAAAATGGACTGTCTGCTTACTTTCTAATACTTGTTCGTTATCACAATCAATTATGCCAGGAGTATATCATTGAGTGACTCTGCTACTGAGGTCCCAGACATAAATAGTGATTGGTTGTCATCAAACAAAAATGATCATGAACATAATTATATTTACTTTGTGAAATCGAGGGCGACCACTGCGTCCACGTAGCCTACTGCGCGCGCACTCACAGTGGATGTATAGTAGAGTATATTATACTCAACGCAGGAATGCTGGGAAACGTGTGGAGGACATGGCGCATTGGTAGAACGCCCGACTGCATCTGCAAAAATATATTTTTCTCCCCATTTAGACTTCTAGGATTTTAAAAATAGTCCAGGAAAAGTATTAATCTATTTTTGTTTTTAATTATTTTTATACATAGATTCAGGACATCCCTAATTTAATGTTATATAAGGCCTCACTACACAAACTCATACGCGCATATCATTAAAAAGTTTAAAAGTGAGAGAGTTACGATCTTTTCAAAACTGTGGCGAATAATAGCAGGTTTGGGTTTAAATATTACATTTATATCATTTTGATACAAATTCATCTAGATTGCTTTTAGTCCCTACGCTGTTAGTAAAAAGGCATATGCTACATTCGATAGTTCCCGTGTTTTGGCAACGATCAGGGAAGGTAATAGGACCTTACATTTGCATTCGAGTAGGGTAGGGTGTAGACGCGCTGCGCATTCCACTTACTGGGCAACTTTCAACAGCGTCCAACGTAGCCAACGGTTTACAATGGTGTTACCAGCGTCCACGCAAGCCCAAATGTTCGCTGCAGATATATTGTATATGTATATACAAAATTGTTAATTTGTTAAAAAATCATGTGGCAATATACAATTGGTATGACATACATAACTAAAATCATGTTAAATGGCATTGCCATAATAAACACTGAATATTCTTAGAAATGCAAATATATGATATAATTCTATGTGTGCGAAGTTAAAAATATATATCACTTAACGAAAGTGCCTAATATGTTTGACATTTGCTTAGACAATAATATAGCCTAACCTAGCACTTGACCTAAAATATCAAAAAGCCGAATTTCAATGTTCACATTAGTACTGCCGTTCAAACTAACTGCTTACTCTTCAAGTATACTGCCTTTTGGCTTTGCAACCCAGCAAAAACGACACAATCATCTACCCAATGCTTGACCAATGTTAGGCAAAAGTCGTAGACGATGGGCCGGCATTGGTCTATTTGGTCAAACATTGGATGGATATGTCATGTCTGCTTAGAAGGCAGGGTACAGGTCACAACCTTGCAGAGGCTGTAAGATGAACTGCAAATCTAATGTTCATTTTTGACACATGAGCATGCTCTTTCGCCCCCCGCCCACCACCCACGTACACCATCTAGTAAAAATGTATATCTATGTGTCGATGCAATATGACAGGATAATACATAACTTATATAGTCATAATTATATAAATACAATATGTCTCAAACTCTTTAACATGTTGAACGATGATATATTAATGGTAGATTCGGATGTCATCCCCATTTAATTATTTCCGCGTATAGTATAATTATATTCCATAATATTGTCCTAATATATATCATTGAGCCTTAAAGCAATGGCTTAGATCATTATGTAGTTTATCATGTAGTGTATCATTAACCCTTTAAGCGCTACATTAAAAAAAACTTGAGGTTGTGTCTCGCTACCCCGACCAACAACTTCAGGTGGGCGAAAATTGGTCATATTTCCAATAATTTGGGACCAAACATTTGCAAATGTTGATGTATAAACACACATTTCATTCCCAATAGCCGTAATTTAACCTGGTAATAAAACATTTAAAAACTATTGTGGATAGAGGTGCTTAGCGGCGAAAGGGTTAACCCTTTAAAGCCTGAATTTACCATTGTCATCTTCATCCACTACAAGCCGCGAATTGCTGCCGCAATTCTCGACTTGTGGTGGATGAAGATGACTTGAAGTGGGTGGAAAAGTAAAGAAAATTGCCATGTATTGGTGAACCAGTTCTATGGAAATTTTCGTTCTAAAAACCTTTGTTGTAAGAAAATTAAGTCTGTTTTCAGGGTTGAAAAATGATCCATTAATGCATCGTGAGGGTTGATTATGGAGATTATAGATCACATAGAGTGTGTTATTATACAGATTATATAAAGTCATTTATTAACCGGAGACGAATAACTATTACTTAACCCTTCAAGCCCTCACGATGCATCAAAGCATCATTTTAAATCCCTAAAAACAGACTGGATTTTCCTACAAGAGGTTTTAGAAAGAAAATTTCCATAGAACCGGTTCACCAATACATGACAATTTTCTTTAATTTTTCACCCACTTCAAATCATATTCATCCACTACAAGTCGAGAATTGCGACAGCAATTCGCGGCTTGTAGTGGATGAAGATGACAATGGTAAATTCAGGAGAGAGGGTTCATTAAGGTTACTAGGCTATATAAACATGTCAAACGTACAATGACCTCGGCGACTGTAGCTTCACTCCACTTGAGATGAACAATTCCTAACAATTTTATCTTGAAATTATGTTTACTATTTTCTTGAGATGTTATCTCTGTGACCTCCTGTCACAAGATATTCATTTTTTCAAATTGTTATTATCACTTTAAAATGTCAGATTTTACACAAGTCGTGGTAAAGGTTAAACGTGACATAAATCAGCAAAATTTACAAATGCTTTAACTCGATTTTGTCAAATCCGAATTTTCACTCACTACAAATTGGGAGTCGCGTCAGCGAGACACAATTTTTTTCTTCTTGTTCTTTGATATTTTTGGTGAGCCCAAGCCGGGGCTCATTTTGTTTTTTATATGCAGTGATGTGCATGTGGAGTCTTCTGCATGACCCAGTTTAGCTAGATATGTGTACAAAGGTTACCGGGTACACAAAGGTGGCCTAAAACCCCATTCATTTCAATGTGGGTTGACACAGCAGCAGGTCTCACAGCCTTATCAAGTAGTCCCACGACCAGTAGTCGTGTGACTACTTGATAAGGCTGTGAGACCAACTTTCTATCAATAGGTCCGGATGTAAGCAGCTTAACCCCAATCAGACTGATCACCAGACTTATATATCTCAGAGTTACCTGGGCTCAGCTATCACAGGGCCCAAGATTGCAGCTAATCATATCTCAAAATGGGTCATAACTCCGAGAGGCCCCCTGAAGCCGTATCCTTCTAGTTGATGAGATCACACATTTTCAAATATGAATGATCAAACATTCCTTCCCTCCACAATAACTGTGATTTAAAATAATTATAAAATAGATTAAAAATGATCGTAGTCGTGCTCAGGGAGTAGAGGGTTAACATCTTTGCTGTTGCTCACCTCACGGATTGACGAGGGATCATATCACTGAAAGTAATGAAATGGGCCGATAAGTGCCCTAATCTAATTTTAAACCTTTTTTAATATGACAGATGATGTGCTTGTGTTTTCCAATCATAAAGCTGGAAATATACAACTAACACCGTCACAGGTTGCCACGGTTTCACAAAGCATTTCCCTTTGATTTCGAAATAGTTATTTCGTTTGTTGTATGTGGGCTTATTTATGTATTACATAAAAAAATAAAGTCTATAAGTCATGGTATATAACTGTATTCTGAACTTGATCTTTAACATGTTTAATGTATATATTAACCTTTCAGCACGGGGCTGTCTTTCGACGTCAGAATCTGACGTCTAAGGTCGATCCGCGCACCGAAATAATTAACAAATTATAATGGCCGTAGACCAATACAATAGGTATTCAAATGAAGCAGATAGAGCTATCTAATACATTTATGATGATTTCATATTGAAAGAAACTTTTTTGTGTCCATGGTTATATAAAACATTTCAACGTTGTAGCGGTTAACTAAGCACTAAGGTTAGCAGCCCCAGCAGCTGTCACCCTTGACGTTCAGGGTAATTTGTACAGGTATTAATAGACACAGGTCGTTCACCAGTGAGGCGGAAAACACAATTAGGTAATTTATGCCGACTCAGCCCGAAGATAAATGACAGCGTTTTAGTTTAAGTACCTCAAAGTGACACGTACATGTACATGATGTACGACAGGACGTCAGCCACGATCAACCACGGCACATAAAGAAATACACTGTTTTTTATATCATTATACATGTGCTACTGATAAAATAGTAGATACATGAGATTTACCTTAAACCGCTGAAATAAAATCTTTAATTTTCACCCCCTTGAAGTTGTGTCCCGCTACCGCGACCCACAACTTCAAGTGGGTGAAAATTACTCATATTTGTTTAATTTGTGAACGAACATTTGCAAAACTTGATGTTTAAACACTCATTTCTATCCCTATAACAGTGCTCCGATCGACCCATAATAAAAGATTAAAAACGACTACAGTCAACTACAGTCGCGCTTAGGGCTTAGGATCGACTTTAGTCGTCAGAATCTGACGTCTGTAGACGTCAGATTCTGACGACTAAAGTAGATCCCGCATTGTAAGAATTTAAATATTTTGTAACTATCGTACACCCATAACACAGGTATTCAAATGAATCGTAGAGCGCTAACTAAGACATTTATGATGATGTCAAATTGAAAAAAAACCTTAGGCCTCCAAGGATTTTCATAAAAATATTCAGCGCATTGCGGACTAACGGCTAAAGGCGCTCCACATCAATACGACTAACATCTGTGTGATTTACGATTTGACGTAGGTGTGTTAAGATAATTATCATGATTATAGCAAATAAAAATCACTACTAATCAAACCTAGCATGATACCATCTACTGAACTATTTGCATGAGAATAATTATCCAAGCAACATTAGGTGCATCATGTTTGAAACTTTAACTATTAGGTAAATTCTTCAGAACTGAGTTTTTTCTGAGATGAAGACTAATTAAATGTTGAGAAAAATGTTATTTTTCCTATTTACTATAGAAGAAAGGAAATAGAGTTCAGGTAAGAAATAATTCCAAATATAAAATAACCAGAATGAATAGAAATTTATAATATTTATTTAAATTCAATTCAATTGCACAATAACATACGATTATAAGCAACATAATAGCTAACTACAAACGCACGTTTCACAAAATGAAATTAGTTTCGTTACCCCGCCATAAAAATCGTTGTACTCGCAAGAGGTTGGGAACGGTCTACATAAGCACGTCGAATTACCACAACGAGACTCGCCAAAAATGAGTCAGAAATTAACTTATTGTGGAGATTAATTTATAACATAAGTGTATATCAACTGTTTCTTGCATAAACACCAAAATACGCGACGAGAACACTTCCCATAGCTAGATAAAAATAGTTTAGTAAACTTAAACCGTTTGATTTAACATGACAATCATAGAATATTTATAGTACATAACTAAAATGCTAGAATATAAAGTATATAACCTAAATCTTAGAATGTAAAGTATTATATAACTTAAATTGCATTATACGTTTTGTTAACAGTTTAATATTTTTTTAATGTACCAGCAATCAATATGTGCAGTTAAGCAGTGAAGATGATTCAAGGCACAAACATGCGACGACAAACAACAGTACTGTCTGTAAAGCCAAATGCAGTATCTGCTTACTTGTAAAGTAAACAAATACTTAAAGAGACAGGCGAAATTCCTGATTTCTAATTTTGGACAACCATGTAAAAATAAGAAATACGGGAATTTCGTCTCTAACCTAACTGGTGAATGCGCAGAAGAAAAATTAAAACACTTTTGCAGTTCTAATCTATGAACATGTTTATCATATGGTCATATTAAAGGGACCCCTTGGGATGAGACATTTTCAATGTTGTCAGTTTTGAAAATTTAATTTGTATGAAGCTATATAGCTTACTGATCTTAACTGAAAATACGAAAAAGTCAAAAAAAAAATTTAAAGCACCGAAAAAGAGTGAAATAGTTGTATTTCCAGGTCGTATTTTGCCATGTAAACAAAACAAGTCAGCAATATTCAGCACTTTATATCACATATTCCCACGTATTAGACGGTAAGATCAGAGCAGTCGCCGCTAATTGGTGTCTTATAGTCAGGCACGGGAGGACACACCTGCAGCACTGATTGTCTACCTAACGCTGGGCCGATGCCATCAGCATGCGGCCCAATGCTGTGAAAACATTCAATCGTCCTTCAGGTATACAAATAGTTTGTTCGGGTTACTTCTGGTTTTATAGAACTGTTGAATAAAAATATTTGTAAAAATGTGAAAATTGTGAAAAAAATAAAGACATGATCCGTGGGATACACTACTTCAGTACGGAATTAAAAACGAAATTTGATGTCATCCCAAGGAGCTGCTTTAAGAAGCCAAAATAAAATCACCGATTTTTTTATGATTTTCGCCTGGGCCTGTCCCTTTAAGTATTTGTTTACTTTACAAGTGGGCAGATACTGCCTTTGGCTTTACAGGCAGTACTGTTGTTTGCCGTCGCATGTTTGTGCATTGAATCATCTTCACTGCTTAACTGCTTCCACAAAGAAGTAAAAAAAGCCAGGTATTATACATTATGTGGTTTACACTACTTCTGCCTTGATTCTGACATATGATTTCAAGTAATTAGACATAAATTACCATTTTGCAATTTTTCATAATGGACATCAGACCGCATTAGGCATACATCTAGTTAAATATGAGTTAAAATAGGCAGCATACGTAGCTTTTTAATTGGCATTTCAAGACAAAAATGCAAATGAAAGTATTTAAAAATTTGATTTAAATTATTTGGCGCACGAATGAGTTGATGCTCACTTAATAATTATTTAATTTAATTAATTGGTGTGGCTAAATGATAAAAACACACTATTTGGTGCGCACCAAATTATTTTTTTGAGCTTGTGAACTAATTTGCAGCTCGGGTTGTGTACTACCTAGCCAGTGCGGTTGTAGCGCTTCCTTAATCATGCTGATGTATCATGTGGTCTAGCTGGCGCACATTCGTTTTACTCATTTTATTGCGGTTTATACTGGTTACACAAGTAACAACAGTGTATCACGTCGCGCTAATATGTAAATGAGCGAGCACAAGATAATATAATATTTAATAAAACATCATGAAATGTATGATCAGTTGTCGTGCTGTATGTGTAGGCCTGTATATTTCGAGCACAGCTTTCGATGGAATACCAAATATGTGTAGATATATAATTACAGGTAGGCCTATTTTATTCCAGGTAAACAATAACACCTACTAAATTTCTTAAACTCATTATCAAATAAAACGTTTTCACAGTTTATTCGGTTACCAGGGCTACTACGGAGCCCTTAAAGGGACACACGTGGATTATAAACCGTGGGCACGATTTAATTTTATGTTCTCTTCCACACGTTCCCCTTTAGGGGCTCCGTAGGTTACAGCATATACACTGCTTTTATAATTAAGATGATACAAAATATTGTTGTGTTGCCCATATGCTGTTTTTAAGATGACGATTTAATTTTAATTTAGATCTGCAGCGTGTGTTCGGCTTAACGTTGGCCACATCTCTGTCGTGCAAGGATAACAGGCAGGTAGTGTTTTCACAGGCAGGTAGGACTTCAAGATTTATCTGCAGACTAATAAACCCCTAGCCGTTGAGATAAATCGTAACCTAGTTGCCATGCATGCATTGCTACTAATAGGTGAACGACCTCAAGTTAGTAGGCCTACATACACCTTCTACCCCAGTAAACACAGCATATTTGTATAACATTTGTACAATGTTGTTCAAATGTTATACACATGTTTTGCTTTTGCTGGGACGACGCTGGCCAAACATTATGACGATTCAAACGTTGTTGGGTAGGCCACACATTATTTTTCATAATTATAGTAATCATTGGTAATGTGGAGGAAGGCTACACGTAGGCTACATAAATGATCTTTTACAATTTTATGCTGTTTTCTTTTTTGAGGCGCGCGTATTGACGAAAAGGGTGAAAACAAATTCAAAATGACATCTGGGTAAACTATTTTTCAGTGATTTACTGGCGCATAGAGTGGTGAAAATAAATAAAACAGTTGCTAGTTTGAATAATTTGCAGGATTTTCGTCGATTTTATTTTAGTGTACTAAAATGGGCAGCAGGGCTTAGAGCGTCGTGTTTGGCAAAAAATAACCAAAACTCGTTATGTCCGGAGTTAAATCTAAACAAAAATCGCAGGTTTGTGGGCACAATAGGCCAGATCGGGATTCCGGCCTAATAAGAATTTGGGGGCTAGTCTTTGAAGGGTGTAAATGATACCAGTATTGGTGAATGTCTGTTATGGTTATGTAATCTACTGATTTGTAATTGTAAAGCCCTAGGATTGATAGTTAAATCCACAAAATAAAACACAAAATAAAACACGAAAATCGTCTGTTACTCTTAATTCTCTCAGTCATAAACTGTAGTACAGCAGTTGCTAGGGTGAACAGGATAATCGACAATGACAAATTGACCCCTTGGATATGAAAGGGTGTATCAGATACACCCCTTCATATCAAAGCGGACGACAATAATTGGTGAATATACCGGTATGCTTTGGCGACAGGCAACAACTGTTCGCTGATTGAAATAATTTGGTGTCTGGTGAATGCCAAATTTGCGAAATTCCCAAAATCTTGTCGACACATTCACAAAGTTTCCCTAAGCTTTCTCCTCTTTTACCGAACGTTCTCCCAAAGTTTTGGAAATGTTCAGAATTCCCGCGACTATTCGGGATAGCATAGCCGAATAAACGTGCACCTGAACTTCAGTTCTGTCGCTCACGAGAGAAAGATTTGATCTGTTTAGCTGATTCAGTGTTGTGGGGAACATTTTTAACCGATAAGTAGCCAGTCCGAATTCTACATTTTATCTGAAGAGGCAGTGATTCTTACCAAACTGTTTGGTTTCAACATGCGCAATAGTGATCTCATTTATTACTTTATATTACTTGCGTGTAGCTGGTTATATACGTCTTTTGTTCTCAGACATAAAACAGAAACAACTATGCCGTTGGCCTAACTTCGAAAGAAGAATTTCTAAATGAGGTGGGGAGATCTACTTATTTTCCGTGCTACATGTACATGTAGTTCCTGGTCTATAAAGCCCGTCATATTACGTGCGTTCACATCAATTAGCTGCAGTTGTTCCTACAGCGCAGATCAGCCACATATATTATTGACAGACAGTGTAAAAAATTACCGAGGCTGGAAAACAGCTCTATTTCAGCGAAAGGTCAGCTCACACCATAGTGTTTTCAATTTATAACACAATAATTGAATTTGTTTTATCTGACAGCATATGCCTAATAATAATTACGTATAATAGGCCTAATGTTGATGGGTAATTTAAATAGAGTTAATGGTGGTACAGGTATTTCACAATTTTCGGACCACCACGCCAATCGTTGCTCAAGTTTTTTTAAATTTATTAGAGGCCTGTTGTCATTTCACCCGCAAAATTATTTTTTATTTAAATATTTTTTTTGTTAAAAACAATTGTATTTGTGATTATGTCCTCCAAATTGTTTCACCTGTAATCATGGTAATGTTGTTTTCTTATATTGGGAAAGACATAGGTAACACAAGTGTAATGTTACTTTAAAATGTTTTAAAAGCACATGGCGTTTGCCATCCTTTAATGTGAAGTCCTTAGCCTCTTCACTTTTAAGCCGAAGTCCATGCCAGGATCCAGGGATCCTAGTGTAAATGTAGTAAATCTGACGGAAATTTCCGTCATGTATAGTAAGTTATGGGGTTGTGTCATTTTACTATCATGACTATACAATAGTTATGTGGTTTCTTTTTAATTGTTTGTTTACTTCTTTATATAATTAAAATAATTGTTGACGTAAATTTCAGCTAAATAATGAAAAATACATTATCTTCTCAAAATATTTATTGGCAAACTACAACATGATTGAAAATGGGTTATTTGTTTTTCCCACTATCTGTCAAATAGCATTGTTTCTTTGTTTGGAGGTAACTATATTTTAATTGGCGACATGAACGAAAATATGTATCATTACAATAAATATGCAATAAATAAGTTATACAGAGTGAAGTAAAGGAGTATTAGACAATTGTAGTGCATGCGATTTGTTTTGCTTCCGTTTAGTAACGCACAGTTCATAATTATTCTCTTCATGAGAGTGATTTATTCCACTACAACACTGAGCTATTCAAATACAATATTCAGTCACTTGAAGCTGTGACTCGCCATCGCGATACACGGCTGCAAGTGACTAAAAATGTGATTTGTAAAATTTCGGTCCCACTCTATATCAGTGTTTCGAAAAATAAGAACATTTTACTTTAAACAACTCGTTATGCTAATAAAAACAACACACAACACAAAATGGCCACTGGAGTCGACATCAATACTCTGGGGCCTAATTAACTCTTGTGCTGCTGGAACCGCATATATAAGGTTTCATTAATAGAAATCTAACTAAATTTTATAAAATAGTTTTGTTAGATGCTTAGTTAATCCAATAATTCAATATTGGAGATGTCTATGTTTCATAAAAAAAAATATTTTGCGTTTTTTAATCACGTTAGCAATTGAAGCTTCAAATAAATGAAAAAAAAACAGTAGAAGCAATTACGCGGCATACGGATTATCTCTTAAAAATATTTCTAATGGCCGTAGACGTATAACACAGGTATTTAAATTAATCAGAAAGAGCTAACTAAGACATTCATGATGATTTCAAATTGAAAAAAAACCATTTGGTTGCGATGTTTTTTAGAAAATAATTTAGCGCTTTACGGGTTAACAATGATGTCTACGGCCCTTTTCCAATGTAACTAGAACTGTATGTTCTGTCAAACCTAGAAATCTATAGGGACTATAGATTCCTTAGTCAAACATATCAGTCGCCAAAATTATATCAACGCTTTATGGACGAGCTGCACCGTAAATTTAGGCGCACAACTTAATGCATAACGAAAGTGGCCCGCTTACAAGTAGACCGATGCGATGCAGGCCACAGCCACGAGAAGATGACGATGTCCATCAAGTGTGCCAACTGCGTCCATTGGAACACTATCATTTCGCGGAGTTTTCAAATAACCAGCACTTGAAGTTAGAGTATTCCGGCAGACACACCTTGTCCTGGCTGATTGTTTTCTGTTGTAATTATTCATGCCTAGATTCCCCATAGTGATATCTCGGCGGATGTGCGTTAATCAAACTTGAGCGATTTTGTTAAAAAGGAAAATTCAAAAGGGCCGCCATAAACGATGTATCTGATCTACCATATCGCCCTCAAAATTTGGGATGAAAACTTGATTGTTCTACTAAGCCATATGTTTTTGTTGCAATGACAAAGTTTTTAACTTCTTTGGAAATCAGGATCATGAAATAATTACATCAGATGAAAAATGATTACGTTGAAGCATGCAGCGGCGGCTCTGCATGATATAGTGGTAAATGTCGTGTGTCTGTCACATCGAAGATAGTAGGCTCGTCCCCCGCTCTGGTATGGAGGTTTAAAAAATGTGTATTCCCCCGCAGACTCGGTATTGTTGGGAGCCTCCGTGACCGAGATCTCAGACCACCGGGGCTGTAATTTAAAATCGTGGGTTTAAATGGCAGTGTGTCATCTGATTCATACCAGAGAGCATATATAACCTCTTTATTCTTACCCCGTGGCGCGATAGCACACAAAGTGTTTCTGCCACGTCACTTTCACAGCTTTCAGATCTCACTATCCTTGGTGGCCTTGTTTAGCCTGTGTGGGGGCGGGGACCCTAGGGTGGTGTCACGCCAGAGTTCGGGGCTCGGTTCCCGGTCTCGGCGTTCTTCCCCATCCACGTGTGAAAGTCAGTATTATGGGGAGCCTCCGTGACCGAGAGGTAGCGTGCTCGGCCTCAGACTGTCAGGGCTCGAATTTCGAATCATGTGTCTGCAGGGCAGTGTCATCTCAATCATCTCACCATCCTCAAGAGGTTCTCCTGGCCCAGTTTAGCCTATATTTACACAAAGGTGGCCTAAAGCCCGATTCATTTCATTTGCATTTGTTTAGCCTGTGTGTGCACAAAATCACCTGAGCTATAAATACACTATTTTAACTAAACTCTCAATGGAAACGATCTCATTGACCCAATTTTATATTGAATTATTCGTCAATTATGGTTATTCAAATTGATCTTCGGATCAATGCCAATGCCAACATATTTAAATATACTAACTTGAACAAAAAATTAACCTCCGATAGATAACATAATTAAAAGTATATTTATATTGTATAGCATAGTTTTATTTAATTGACAAAGACACACTATAAAATCTCATTTATCTTCGTTGGCTCTTGGATATGCACACGACATGGCAACAACTAAGACAGTAAAAAGCAATTTATTATGTCGGCACCCCGTGGCTATTCAACTCGTCTCTTCTTTGTTCGGGTTTTCTGTAGCTATTGAAGCAGCAGTGATGGCGGTGAAAGTGTACATGTATGTAGAATGGTAGGATATTCGTCCATTTGTGTCACACATCACAGCCGATACGGTACATTGACCCAATGTTGGTTTATTGTTGGGCCAGCGTCGCAGATAATGGATGAATATTAAAACAACAGAATATAAAATTCCACCAACAGTCACTGCACTTCAGTCCAGGTCTTATTGTGTCGCAGCTCTGATGCTTATGCTTATTGAAACAATACAACTATTATTGTGTGCGTTGATGTCAACTTGTCAATTCTGCTGACAACGCAGAGCCCAAAACCAAAGTTTGATACATTATATGTATATCTTATAAACCACGTAAATCAGATGGCTCGTCTGACTGACTTTGAGTTGGACGTAAAAGAACCTCAATGAACGTAGGCACAGTTTCCATCCGGCGAGACCTCAGAAAATCCACAATGTGGAGTACTTGGCACATATATAAGGCCATGAATGATATCATGAATGATAACGATGATAACAGGTCTTGCTAAGTTACTTGCTAAGTTACTGCCACGTGATATACAGATACAGATACACGTATATAGAATATAATTATTATAATATATTATGGTTAGTTAAAAGAATAGTTGCAATTTTCATTGAGAATACATTTTGCACTTTCACTTATAATTTTACTGTTGAGCGTGATTACCTCCTGCTGTTTGAAAAATAAATCGTCACACATCTCTAATTCAAACATTAGAATGCACAAAAGACATATTTTGAAAACATCGACCTATTTTCTAGCCGGATAATGTACACTGTATGTGCAACAACCATTTAAAGGCGAAAGGATTTTATTATCCTGCGATGGTTATAGCCATCGCAGGATAATTATCCTTTCTCCTTTAAATATCGGAAATATTCAGATCTTGAACATTATGCTTCAAAAGGTTCCAACTACAACATCTAGCCGTGTTACTCCACTCTAAGGCTCCACGCCCCTCTATGTATGGACAAACAAATTACTTTCCCTTGTGCCACATCATAAGGGTGGAGATGTAAAAATATCGGCGGGTATTGATCTCATCTCAACCACAACGTAAAAGCGACATAGATGAAAACGATATATTCACAGCCATGTTTTCACCAAAATTGACAAGCTTACGCTAAAAATATGTTGCCAGGGTAATAGAAATCAGATGATATTACTGATGCTGGTGTGATAAAATTATCGCTCATAACATTCATACCACTCGTTATTAATTAATATAAAAAGTTACTCATCAAATTTATGGTAGGCATATTTCCTTTTGTGAATGGCGACCATTTTGTTTTTCTCCTGAATTTCGAGGCTTAAAAAGTAAATTCATCTTAGCAGGCAACGCATTGACCCTTTATTACCTTTATTACGGTGTTAACTAGATGAAGTGATTTACATTTCCTATTGAGATAACACCAATAAAGAATGAGAGCACCTCTGTTGTGCAAAGCTAAAATGCAGTAGCTGCTTATTTTACAAGTAATCAGATACTGCATTTATGACTTTGCGGAATAGAACTATTATACATCCCATTAAAAAACACTGTTCACGACATAATCGCACTTTATGTTTCTATCGTCATTGATAAACTGATACATTTTTGTTTTATTGCTGTCAATAATTGCCAGTACTCGAGCATGGGTAGTATGGTGGCAATGATAAATTAATGTTCCATTGACCAAGATTATTTGCGACTATAGTAACTAAAACTGATTTGAATATGGTGAGGTTATACTAAGAAATGCTTCAGTAGAACCATGCGGTGTAAGTTTATTAGTAATAGGCCTAATTTATTATCAATTCCCGGCGACTCTAACGAAACAATACCAGATAATGCTGTCATGCATGATTTTAGTAATGATGTGATGATTATATCAATACAACCCTGTATTTTCGTCGTATGTTCACCCACTTCTTGTTGTACACATGTTTTCGACACAATGACGATCGCTAATAAACGGGATGAAAATGAGAATAGCTGCTAGTGGTACTAAAATGGTTAGCATAAAATGCTTCCAAGTGTTCATATGTTCTTATAGAATTACATGTATAATTACTATATAATTATGATGGCTATGACGTTATGTCCCTAGGTGTTAATCACCACTTGTCTTAATACCCTAGCAATCACCACCGCTGACACCCATTTGTATTTCAGCAAGACAACGTTTTTTACAACAGACACATGACAGTAATGTTGAGGTGTGGTACGACAGCAATGTTATTTTATCCACGGCAGCCTCAAGATGCAAATCATATCAAAAACATCTAGAGTTGAATGAAGAAAGAGGCAACGGAGACCAAATCAACAAAATGTGAACATTCGTTTTGCACAAATCAACTATATTATTGCTCTTCACCCGGGATAACTGCCGCCATTATATTATCAAGCTACTATCAAAGACTATGGATAATAAGATGGTCGACTTGCGGATTGCACCATACAAATGCGTGTAATACATTATGCAATGGTGTCCCCTTTTAACGGGAGTTGGAACTACGCTTTGGCAAATGTATCATCATATAAAACAAGTGATAATTTCACCACTTTAGCCTCCAAATAAAAAATAATGTTTTTTTATGATTGACAGTTATGACAATATCTCTGCAATATTAATTTTTGGAACGAAAATATCTGCTAATATAGCAGATAAGTCATCTTATATTATTATGATAAATTGTAGAAATTAAAATGTCTTCATTTAAATAACAGAAGAGTACAGAAAGTACACAAATATGTGGGCACAGAAGGAGAGGGGAGTGACGATATGTGGTCAAGCACAGTGACGACAAAGGAGATCGGGGCAAACATTGGTGACAAATAACAACCATAACTTGACAGACGTGTCTTTTGATTCAAACTTTTATTATTTAAAAAAATCTATTTAGAACACATAAGCAATATTATAAAATTATAAAATGTAAGCCTTCTCTCTCGGACCACTGCCATCAACGTCACTGAAGACTGGAATGTTAGCAGTATACTGATATCTTAAAAGCAAGACACGGTCATTTTTATGACACAATTTATTTAAAGTTGAATTTTAATAATTTTCTATTTCTCCTTCCATTACTGGTAATAATGTGTTCAATGTTTTTCCGCAGTACATGGTGTAGCCAAATGGGGACATATATATGTAATATTAACGTGAAACATTCACAGCTTGCATGTGATTTACTGTCTTTGATGATGGTAATAATTTGATCTCTTTTATGACTCCTATGTAGAATGTGTTCCGAAAATTCGTTCATTTGAACCAATTAATTGCATCAAGTATTGACGTGGAACAAAAGCCCCACATTCCGAATATTCAAATATTGCTTCTCAGACAGAAATGTATGCAATTTATTATTGGCATTAAAATTATTTTACATTGATCACATGCAGATCGCGACACTTTGTAACATATATATCCACTGATATATACAAGAATATTCCCCTCCTCAATGGTGATACCCATGTGGGGCGTGAATGATTTCAGCATTGAATAAGCTAATTCTGTGACAGAATCGCTCAAATCAGGTGAATCAACAGTAACAGTAACAGGCTTTATATCAGCAAAATATTTCTGTTTAGGTATATTCCGTATGATAAACATGACAAATAATCCATAGTCATTAGACTATATAAGTATAGTAATATTATGTTTTCCTTTGCCTTTATCTTGGCTTTCTTTGCCCGTGTCTACCCTTGCACACATCGTCACCTGCCAGCAAATACGAGACAATGAATTAATGATGGGGTAATGCTGGAACAGCAATACAAACTTTGCACCAGCGTCACCCTATAATTGGGTCAGCGTCTTGTTTTAGCTTGGCGTCACCTGTTGTTTGTAAACAATGAATATGCATACTTGTTTATACGGGCGATCAACCCCTGAGGTACCAATGGGGAGAAGACAATTAAAAAGTATTGATAACTAACCAACAAATTATTGGATAAAAAAAGCAGTAAACCTGCATCAACACTTATTTTTCTGATTTTTATGATGTAAAGTATGTATTGTTTTTAATTGGATCAATGTCATAATTACTATGGTTATATGGTAAAATCATACTTGATAGATGGTAAAAGCATTAGTTCCAACCCCCCGATACCGGGGGACAGCACTGAAAGCAATTTCACGTTTTGGCGAGAGTCGACATCTTATTGTCCTTTGTCTTTGCTACTACCATAAAAATATTAGCTGTGACAATAATCATGTTTCACACATATACAAAATCAACTTATTTTAAGGTTATCATTATGCTGCTCTAAATTTTTAGAAATTGATAAATCCAGAATGATCAATATAACGTTAAATTGTATGTAATTTAAGCCACAGACACAACTATTATGATGGATGCAGCCTGTTTGAAGAAGTTCAACAATGAAATTTTAAAATTTACATTTCGCTAGATGTCTGTACATGCTATAGTAGCACAGTGGTTGCTCAGAGACGTAAATATGGAACAGAGGTACTGACAAGAATGATTGTCTTAAAACGTTATCAAATAATATATGTTTTTTTCCTGGCATGCTGTCCCATGTTTCATTCAAACAAACGTTTATTTTCTAATGATACATAATTATTTAGTGTCAGTTCACTTACTTGTGCTTAAAACTAGCAGCTGTATACATTTATCTCAACACTTCGTTTTTCATACTAAATATAAATTATACTATATCGTTTTCTGCTAATGGCGTCGAAAACAAAACAATGAGCATCTTATTAAAACTGCAGTAAAGTGGCGAAAAACACTCATATATATATGGACATGCATTGACCATAAAGAGCTGAAGAGCTGTAAACAAGCATAGCTGAAGTTATTTAATAACATTTTATAACACTAGCAGCCATTTTCATTTTATGCTGTTTATTTCTGTAATTTACACTGACTTGGGGCTACTTCAAGTAGGTGTAAATTACACAAATAAAATATCTACATCGTATAAATATTTACTTTCCATAGATAATATTTTGCATAATATTATGTAGGTTTGTTAAGTCTTTATTGATTTGATGATGACCTTTATTATGTTATTTATATATTGTTTACTAAGAACAGAAAATAATATTCCGCGTCATTAGCGGAAAATGTAATAACTATGCAACCGTTAATCATAGCGTGATGGATGGCTGCTAGTGGTACTATGATGTTTAACGTGTAATGCCTCGAAGTGTTAATGCTCTTAAATAATTACATGTACCATGTAATTATCATGCCTATGGCATTGACATTATGTCCTTAGGTGTTAACCGTTACAGCGCGGGGACCGAGTTTAGTCTTCAGAATCTGACGTCTGTAGATTCTGACGTCTAAAGTCGATCCCCACACAGTAAGAATAAACATATTTCTAATGGTCGTAGACCCACAACATAGGTATTCAAATGAATCGAGAAGCGCTAACTAAGACATTCAAGGTGATTTCAAATTGAAAAAAAACCCTTTGGTTACGATGTTTTTTTTACAAATTAATTCAGCGCTTGAAGGGTTAATCACCACTTCATACACTAGCAATCACCACAGATGGCACTCCTTTCAAAAAAAATTATAGCGCACTTTATTCGCCGGGATTACATTCGACTTGTCACACTGAGGATTCGTAAACAAGCAAAGCTGAAGCTATGTAACGTTATAACATGGCAACTGTAGTGTGAGAACGACATGAAACAAGCAATATATAGAGATACACACTTTTTATACATGTTTGTATATTGCACAGATCATGGGGAATTATTATTTGTTACTGTCCTATGTATGTCGCGGTCTATATCGTCTCCTAAATAGTAGTTTAACATATGTAATAAAAAATGAAAGAAGATAAGCCATATCTAATTTTAAAGTGCTTCATCTGAATGTGTAGCAAGAGAAGTGGTTTATTGAGTAGTCATTTTGTGGCATAGTTTGGACCAAGTATGGTATTTTACCCCCGACCAATTATAGCGATTATACGATCAACGCCGTCATTCAATTGTTATTTAAAAAAGAAGCCATGCTTCACACAAATGTCTCTTTAGAATAAAACTAGGCGGCAAAAAACGAACGTATGTAAGTATGTGATATCATAATAATTATTATGTATTTTTATAGGTTGGACAGTTGCTATAGCACGATGTTCACCAAGGGTAACTTGTCAAAATGGCTGGCAATTATATTGATATTCTACAGCATCACTGTCGTTGAAAGTGGTATGTCCTTCTTTTCTCAGGGTACACAAGATGTTGTTGTTAGCATTAAATGTTATTTGTTATCTCACTTCACTTGTTTGACTTTTCGATAACTTTAAGAAATATTGTTTACATCTGAACTGTTTATATTGTTATATTTTCAATTTCTATATAATATTCTGCTTCATTAATAAAAAGAGGTAGAATTAGATAACCAGTGCTGTGAAAGATAACACGTATTATATTATTCATTTCATCGGGCAAAGATTCTAAAGAAAAAGGAAAAGAATCATCTAATGAGTCGAAAGGAAAAAGCTCATCTAAAGAATCAAAAGGAAAAGGGAACGCCGTCACGACTACTACTACTACTACTACTACTACTACTACTACTATGCCTCCTGTGATAGAGGATTGTCCAGGTAAACGGATAGTTGGGTAGGAGAAATAGGTTACAGCTAAATTCTAAAATCGTTTTAAGCACCCCTGGAATATCTATTTAAAGAATTTTAAATAGAAATTACATTTTAAATTAGTGTTCACATTGAAAAAAATTGTCTCACGGGGTCTAATTATCATATTTCCAAGATGGCCGCCAACCGCTCTATGTCTAGGACACAATTATTTTGGTAAATCTGAAATTGTGTACAGGCCATTTCCTAGTCATGTTCTAACATGGGTAAAAATATTGTACAATTTTATGCATTATTTCAAAAGTTAGACCATTTGTCATGTAGCAAATTAAAACTATGACGTCCCTCTATAAACCCATTACACAAATTCTGGAATTCTAATACATGTCAAATGGTCTAATTTTTGAAATATTCAATATAATTTTGCGAAATTGTTACCAATGTTAGGACATGGAAATGGGCTGTGCCTAATTTCAAGGAAATCGGTTCATAATTGACGGATAAATTGCCGAGGAACATGGGCTAGAAATTTACCAAAATAATTGTGTCGAAACACTAAATGTCATAAAACAACACCTAATGGACCGATTCGAATGATCTTGGTGTCAATTTGTTGGTTTTATGGGATGCTGAGTTGAATACAAATGTGATCAGGGTGATATTTTGCTCAGTTCATGTGATTTAGACAAAAACTCATGGTAATGTGACAAATTGTTTTCTAAAATGAGCAATAATACATGCCTAAGCAAAACTATCATGCTAATAAGTCTTCAGTGAAATACCACAGAATGATGGATAAATCATCAGCTATTAGATAAAATGATTTTATTGAGACAGACAGACAAACTATCTTCGTCTGATTTACAGTTCAGTTTTAAACCGCGTAGTTCTACAACCACTTGTACGTTGGTTCTAGATTAAGTTATAAAATATTACAATAATATTGCTGTAGTTTCCCATACTGTGCTGTAGTTTCCCATAACGTGCTGTAATTTCAACTTCTGTGCTGCATAGTTCACCGTTTTGTTCTGTAGACTCCCATACCGTGCTGTAGATTCCCGTACCGTGATGTAATTTAACAAATCGGGCTTTAGTTTCACAAATCGTGCTGTAGTTTCACAAATAATGCTGTAGTTTCCCATATCGTGCTGTAGTTTTCCATAACGAGGTGTAGTTTTCACTTCTGTGCTGCATATTTTCCCATATTGTTCTGTAGCTTCCCGTACTTTGCTCTAGTTTCGCATACCGTGCTGTAGTTACCCAAATCGTAATATAGTTTCCCCTACCATGTTATAGTTTCCACTTCCGTGCTGCATAGTTTCCCGCGTCGTGATGCAGTTTCCCATTCTGTGCTGTAGTTTCCCATATCGTGCTATAGTTTCCCATACCTTGTTGTAATTTCCCATACCGTGATGTAGTTTACCATACCGTGTTGTAGTTTCTAATACCATTCTTAAGTTTAGCATACTGTGATGTAGTTTCCCATGCCGTGTTTTAATATCTCATACCGTGCTGTAGTTTCCCACTCCATGCTTTAGTTTCCCATACCGTGCTATAGTTTCTACTTCCGTGCTGCATAGTTTACTATACCGCGCTGTAGTTTCCCATACCGTGCTGTAGTTTCCCATAGTGTGTTGTAGTTTCCCATACCGTGCTGTATTTCTCAATACCATGCTGTAGTTTCCCATACTGTGTTGTAATTTCCAATACTGTGCTGAAGTTTAACATACTATGTTGCAGTTTCGTATACCGGGCTTTAGTTTCCCACTCCGTGCTGTAGTTCCCTATATCGTTCTGTAGTTCCCAATACCGTGCTGTGGTTTTCTATATCGTGCTGTAGTTTCCCATACCATGCTGTAGATTCCCATACCGTGCTGTAGTTTCCCATACCGTGCTGTAGCTAGTTTTCCATACCGTTCTGGATTTTACCATACTGTGCTGTAGTTTCCATATGGTGCTGTAGTTCCCCATACCGTCATGTTGTTTCCCATTCCGTGCTGTAGATACCTATACGTTGCTGTACTTCCCACTACAGTGCTGTAGTTTTGCATATGCGGAGTTGTAGTTTCCTATGCCTTTCTGTAGTTTCCCATACCATTCTGTTGTTCCCCATACTGTGTTGTAGTTTCCCGTATCGTGCTGTAGTTTTCACTCACATGCTAAATAGCTTCCCGTATCGTGCTGTGATGTTCCATACCGTGCTGTAGTCCCCCATACCGTGCTGTAGTTTTCTATACTGTGCTGTAGTTTCCCACACAGTGCTGTAGTGCTCCATACACTGATGTAGTCCCCATACAGTGTTGTAGTTTCCCAGAGAGTGTTGTAGTCCCCCATATCGTGCTGTAGTTTCCTCATGCAGCGCTTTAGTCCCCCATACAGTGATGTAGTTCCCCATACAATGCTGTCGCCCCCCATACAGTGCTGTAGTTTCCCATACAGTTCTGTAGTTCCCCATACAGTGATGTAGTCCTCCATACAGTGCTGTAGTTCCCCATACAGTGCTTTAGTTCCCCATAAAATGTTACAGTTTCCCATACCATGCTGTAGTTTCCCATACCGTGCTGTAGTTCCCATACCGTTCTGTAGTTCCCCATGCCGTTCTGTAGTTTCCCATACCGTGCTGTAGTTTGTCATATCATTATGTACTTTCCCATACTGTGCTGTAGTTTCCCATACTGTGCTGTAGTTTCCCATACAGTGCTGTAGTTTCTCATACCCTTATGTACTTTCCCATACTGTGCTGTAGTTTCCTATACTGTGCTGTAGTTTCCCATACAGTGCTGTAGTCATCCATACAGTGTTGTATTCCCCACATGCAGTGTTGTAGTCCCCCATGAAGTGCTGTAGTTTCCCATACAGTGCTGTAGTCATCCATACAGTGTTGTAGTCCCCACATACAGTGTTGTAGTCCCCCATGAAGTGCTGTAGTTTCCCATACAGTGCTGTAGTCATCCATACAGTGTTGTAGTCCCCACATACAGTGTTGTAGTCCCCCATGAAGTGATGTAGTTTCCCATACGTTTCTGTAGTTCCACATACCGCACTCAAAGGAACACAGCTCGCATATTTGATATTGTTGTTAAATGCATGTTTTTTTTATATTCAGATGTCCACGGCCAGTGGGGGCCTTGGGGTCCATGGGGTGGATGTGACTGTGAGTCAACCAGAATGCAGATACGCTCCAGAGATTGCAGTGACCCAGAACCATCTGGAAGTGGAAACGCTTGTTCTGGAACTTATATGGAGGTATAGACAGAGACAGCTAACTTTTAAATCGGACAGAAACGATATCATTAAAACGTAAAGCTCAGTTCCCACCAGCAGATTAATGTTGTCTGATCACACATCAGCTTACGCCTCATCTGGCATAATCTATAAGCCCCAAAATCTGATGAAAAGAGTCTGATCGTGCGTGTCTGATCAAATATGTCTGATTAGACATGTTCGACCAGACATGCTCAATCGACCATGTTCAATCAAACATGTTTGATCTGTCATATCTAATAGAACATGTTTGATCAGACAGTTTCGATCGAATATGTCTGATCGAGCATGCCTGATTAGACTCTCTGATAGTCTCTTTCGAACATGCTTCAATTTATTAAAGTATCCAAATCACCTTGCAATAGCTTTGTGTACGTGACCATCCTAGCATGGGCACACACATCTTAGAACCACGTGGAAATTCCAAAAGAGCAAGATTTGTGTATTTCTGGTTGGAAAAGGAATTGTCTGAACAAAATAATCAGATCAATCTAATAATCTGATAGTGATTCACTGATTCATAATATTTACTTCTGACGGATCCCACTCATTAGAACGTTAACATGTGTTCAACGAATTGTGATGATCCACCCCAATGACCTGAATACAAACGTCATCGATCCACCTAGCATGTTTAATACAGTTATCAGCTTGTGAATTGGTATAGTTTATCAGTTTTGTATAGAAAATCCATGTTTACCAAATTGACGTTGTTTAAACACGGGTCAACGTGCTTATGTTGACATAACGTTACATGTACATAGTTCTGTATTTGTGAATATGTAACATTCCCGTAGCTCAGATCGTGTCAAAGCAGCGAGTATTTAGCATGTTCGGGCATACACGTTGGTCAGTTTATTCGCTGGTTTGTTTGTGCGTTTGTTTTATATTCATCGCAACGATGAGTAGTCTGAGACCTGAAAATAATCATATTATAATAAAACAAAATCATCGAGGGTAATGCAACATGAATACACTTTATGTATACACCGCTTACACCATTATAATACAGTATGACACTTTATGCTACACCAAAATACTAACTAGGTTGTGATTAAAAATATTATTATTCCATCATAAATTATTCCATAATAAACCTGTTTCTAGGTGTTTGCTACTACATATAATTCGAATATTATAAATAGTAGCTATTTTATCTCTGGCTTTGATATGGGAAACATAATCATCGTAACACCATTGAATTATATTTTAAAGAGTCATCGTTGACATATATTTTTTTTAAATATCCAGTGTTTTACCATAATTTTAATTCTGTATCTGCCAACATGTATTTGCTCATGCGATATTACCAAACTAACCATTTTGCATATCATGTATAGTGTACGTGTACATATATTTATATAACAAATAATTATGTAAGACTTTTATTCATGTCAATACAATATTTGTCTATCTGTCTATGTATCTGTGCCAGTATACCGAATAATGAAATAATAATGCACCACTCTGAACGGCACACGTGCTCCTGATAAATGCACTGTGATTTATAACATAATAATATTAGTGTGTGTTATACTCAGGCAAAATCTTGTTCTCATCTTTGTGAAGAGACTCACGACTGTTGGGACAACTGGGGAGATTGGGGAGCATGTGATTGCACGGTAAGAAAAAACACGAAGAGCATAATATTACAGAGCTAGATACACAAGTCAAATTAAGCACATAATAAAATAGTAGTTTTAATATAATTTATAGAGACAGAGCTGAAAAAATATTAATTTATTTGATGAAAAATATATTTGTTTACACTGTTTGTCTGCTAAATTTTATTTTATTTTAAAGACAAAAACAAAAGACCGAGGTCGTGAATGTAAAGAGAAGGGGAAAAGTAAAGGCAAGGGCAACGGCAAGGAACCAAACTGTTACTCGAAAGGCAAGGGTGATAAGCACAGCAGTAAGTGTGGCAGAGAGTGTCCTGATCCAGAATGGGGAGATTGGTCTGGATGGGGTGACTGTCACTGTGTCAACAAAACACAATCTAGGTATGTCAGACGTCAATAAAGGTAGCTACTTATTCCTTATTCAATAAGGAATACGTGCTGACAGTTACGTATTCCTTATTAGAGCGAATAAGGAATAAGTAACAGGTACTTATTCCTTATTCGAACAATCAAGGAATAAATAACAGCTACTTATTCCTTATTGAATAAGCAATAAGGAATAAGTATCATACAATTATTATTTATTGAAACGAATAAGGAATAACTAACTGGTAACGTATTGCTTATTCGAATTTGGATAAGCAACACTAAAACGAAACAAAAATAAAAGAAGCAAATGTATGCTCACGCTCCACAAAATATGCTGATATTGTTTGCTGCGTAAAATCTGCTGAGTTAAATCACCAAACTGGCAATATTGACATGCACAAAGAGCTTTAAAAGTATATTCGCGTGTTCAGATTTAGGAATAAGTGACTGGTTGCTTATTCCTTTTTCGCGTACTTATACGGTGAAAACAACTTAAAAATACAAAAACACATCTAGAATACCCTAAAAGTCGACGAAAGACGCTCATATACTTGTCATTTTAGGAGATAAAACTTTATTGGCGTGTATGACAGTCATGTTGCTATTATATGTGGTAGGCAGTGTTTGGTAGCGGACTTTTCTGGCCATGTAGTTACACGCCGGTGTAACAGTTTCAAATTACCCCCCTGTTCAGGTTTCAAATTACCCCCTCAATTTTACCTGTTACCCTTCAATGATAACAATAAATTATTTTTTATATTTTTATCACATGGCATTGGGACATTTCGTAGAGACACTTTAATCTCCATAGGTATAACCCTTACATATCTGGGGCAACTAACAAAAACTAATATGTTAACAAGAGGTTTAAAATCACTTTAATCTTCATATAACCCTTTATTATCTATGTCAACTAACGAGAAAAAATTGTTAGCGTGAGATCTCTAAACACTTAAATCTTCATATAACCCTTTGACCCCAATGGAAACTAACATAAAAAACTGTTTGCGCGAGGTCTTGAAACACATTAATCTCCATGTAACAATTTTATTTCTACAGCAACTAGAGAAAAAAGAAAAAAATGTTATTTGCACGATGTCTGAAACACTTTAATCAATATACAACCTTATCATCTCAGGGGTCAACTGACGGGAAAAAAGTCACGCGCTGTCATCTATCGATTTATCTATTGCAGATATAACCATAACGTTGGCCATGTTTCCGCCTGTTTTAAAGGCTGGTGCCAAACTGTGTATTTTCGTAGGGCTGTATAATTATTTTAAGTTATAAAATAACAAAAAAGGGCTTAAGGGGTTAATGCAAATGACCAGGGAGCTTAAGAGGTTTGTCCAGATAACGAGGAAGCTTAAGGGGTTAATGCAGATGATAATATACGCATAGGGGCACCTTGCCCGCATGCTGGCAACATGCCCAATGCCAGGGGATACCCTTAAACAAGTTCCCAAATTCCGAAGTTTCCAAGTTCCGGGAACTTCAAGTTCCGAGTTTCAAGTTCCGGGAACTTAAAGTTCCAAAATTCAAAAATAATTGAACAAATGTATTAAAACATTATTTGCAAAAATCGTTTTTGGTCGGAAAACAGTTTGGTACCCATTATTAATTTTGAGTGCTGTAGACTAAAGTTAATTTTTCACATATTTATATTTTGTTTAGGCCTATAGGCGATATTGGCAAACATTTCACGATGTGAAATTAAATATATAGGCCTACAGGTATGAAATAAAATTTACAATAGAATAGCCAATTTATTATACAAAATCTAAAATGAAGAGTATAGTCTAGGCCCTATTACAATAATATATTTTCCCAGATGTATGCCTACTTGTGTTCGAGTGGTGGTCGCAGACGATAGAACAACATTATTAAACGATTACTAGTATTGGGTCTTTGTCGTATTTGATGGGATATATTATTTACCAACTGTTTAAAGGGACTTGCCCAAACTAAAATCATCAAAAAATCGGTGTTTTTATTTTGGCTTCTTAATATGACCATATGATGTAAACATGTCCCTAGACTGGAACTGCAAACGTTTTAAAAAAATTCTGCTGCGCATTCACCAGTTAGGCTAGATATAGAGACGAAATTCCTGATTTCTAATTTTTGACAACCATGTCAAAAATAAGAAATGCGGGAATTTCAGTTTCTTAGGGAGAGGCCTAATTCGTCATTTGAACATAAAAAGCAGTGTGCGCGGTCTCTGGTGCAGTGGTTAAAGCCTGGAAATCAGAGATTGCTGGTATCTTCTTAACCAGGGGTCTGGCCGGACGAATGGTTGCCAACTGGTGGCTTCGTCACTCTCAGCGCCAGCATGTATTCGTACGGAAGCTCATTAGAGTAAGCCTAGTCTAGAAAACCACATTTAATTCTATTCATGCGCGCAGCTTGGCAATACTATAAGGCGTGGAAAATCAAAGGGCAGTATCTAAAATGTTTTCTGTTGAAAAAGGAAAAAAACAATTTTTTGTAAACTTTTTTTCAGAATTTCGGAGTTCCCGGAACTTGAAAATTGGGAACTTGAAGTTCCCGGAACTTGGGAACTTAGGAACTTGGGAACTTGTTTTAGGGTAGGGGAGACCGGGGCACCATGGACACCTATTTTTCATTTTGGATTTGCTTCAAATATTTGTGTAGCTCATTAACGTATTATCGACCAATATGTAACGCTAATGTTTGCCTGGAATACAATACCTGCATTCATGCTGGATGTTAGTTAAAAATCAATTTTAAAAAAATCTGGAAAATGTCCATGGTGCCCGAGCTCGGGGCACGATGGACATGGTGGTGGGGTACAATGGACATGTGTACAGGCATGTTGGAGGGACTTCCTGTGTCAATCAACACATTTTTAATAGTGAAATGAAAAATAAAAAAAGTGATATTTAATTGTGGAAATTTTCATTTTAGAGATAGTGCAATTCTGGAAAGATATATATCAACGTAGCCTACCCCCGGGGGGTAATCTGAAAATAGGGGAGCTAACTTGAAACTGGCCTTTTTCTAGTTTCAGTACCCCCCCCCCCCCGGTATATTGAAACTACCCCCCCCCCCATTTCTCATGTTTCTAGAGCTTATGCACACCAAATATGAATATTGCTGTCTTTTTTTACTGTACCCCTACGCAAGACAGAAAATCCGTCTCTAGCGGCTGTCAGTGAAAAGCCATGAGAGGACTGTTGCACAGGTTAGGCCTACGCGGGGTACGTCAACGTAAGCTGAAACTAGTTTCAACGTACCCCCCCCCCCCCGGTATGCTGAAAGGGGGTACCCTGAAACGGCTACACCGGATGAAACCATATTTTTTTGTTTGTGTTTAACTATGATTTTCTTGCCCCCTTCCCAAAGTCAATTATCTTATGACGTCAAGTTCCGTCATATTTGAAGAATGACTCACCGATATCCACATGCACATGTGCCATCTCGCCTAGTTCATATCAAAATGATTAGCAATATCGTTAGCTCCCTTGTTATGATATTTGGGAAACTAACTACAATATTAAAGATGGGATCGTTTATCTTACGAGGAGAAGTCTGGACAATAACGTAGATTTAAGCTTCTTTATTGATGGTTCATATTTCACAAGTTTCAGTCCCATGGAAAGCTGGTAACCATGATAATGACAGTCTTAGTGAGAACGTGGTGGTCTTATTTAATAAATAAAAGTTATATGACTCAATCTCGTTTCCGACTCGGCCTGTTTGACGGCCCGCACAGCACTGACTCACTCAAGCCGCAGCCTCGCTCTCCCTATCTGCGTCACATTCCGACAAATAGCCTGAGGGCCGCATCCCCCACATTCCAGTGCCTCTGTGGATACGCCCTCCCTGCCATTGTCAGTACGGCGTTGGTACAACGATGTAACCACTGGTAACTCAAGCCAAGATATATGGTGTTCTGATTAGTTGGCTGAATGTCAGCATAGCACACTCTACGGGTTAGTTCCTAAACCCCCACGACCCACAACCCACACCCTCGACCTGAAAATCCGAGGGGGTTTAGGTAATTACTTAAACCCCCTCGACCTTAGAATCCGAGGGGGTTTAAGTAATTACTTAAACCCCCTCGACCCGAGAATCCGAAGGGGGTTTAAGTAATTACTTAAACACCCTCGACCTGAAAAACTGAGGGGGTTTAAGTAACTACTTAACCCCCTCGGATTCTCAGGGTCGAGGGTGTGGGTTGTGGGTCGTGGGGGTTTAAGAACTAACCCACTCTACGTATTATTCTACGACTTCGAACTTTAACAAATTGATCAAATTTTAAATAGACAGGCACAAATACAATCATACTTGTATGACTGCAATATTGCTATTTGTGGATACTGGTTCAACGATGAGATATAGTGAAGTGAAGTGACCACATCCCATATACTAGCTTTTAATAATGCCCTTTCAATACAGAATACGATAACGTATGTTTATTCCCAGTAAGCACAAAACTTTTGTATAACATTTATACATGGACCCTGCCACGGACGTATGATAATTTTATTTTTGAGGTCCACGAAGAAGTACGTTTTAAATGTAGTGCTTATGTATTCCCCATAATTTGCTTTTTTCAAGGAGCCGTACCTGCCACAAGCACCGAGGCAGCAGTAGTACTGAGACATGTCCTGGTGCTTATCAAATGTTGCGTCCCTGCGAGGTGTGTAATGGACAATGGGGAGAATGGAGGGACTGGACGGAGTGCATGTAAGTAGACATTATGTTCAGAATACACAAGGCGTTGAGGCAATATTGGTTTAATTCTGGATCACCGTCGTAGACTGTGGTCCAGCGATTAATCGTGTGTGCTTTGTTATACTTAGAGATAGATTTGATTTAATCATTATTTTAGCTATTTAACCATGTTGACACGGTTTATTTGATTACAAATTAATAGTTAGGTTTCACAGTAGATCCAGTAGATTGTGCGATATAAATCATCTAGTTCACAAAAATAAAAAAAGCTTAAAAAGCTTTTATCAGTTTGAATTGTGTTCCCGTTCCCGCCGATTTGCATGAGATACTGTCTTGTATATTGATTATATTCGTGATCGATGCTCAGGTTTAATAAAGATACTCTCATGTGTATTGATTATATTCGTGATCGATGCTCAGGTTTAATAAAAATACTGTCTTGTGTATTGATTATTGTCGTGATCGATGCTCAGGGTTTATAATATATATATTGTATTGTGTATTATTTATAGTCATGATTGATGCTCAAGTTTAATAAAGATACTGTCTTGTGTATTGATTATATTCGTGATCGATGCTCAGGTTTAATAAAGATACTCTCATGTGTATTGATTATATTCGTGATCGATGCTCAGGTTTAATAAATATACTGTCTTGTCTATTGATTATATTAGTGATTGATGCTCAGGTTTAATAAAAATACTGTCTTGTGTATTGATTATAGTCGTGATTGATGCTCAGGTTTAATAAAGATAATGTCTTGTGTATTGATTATAGTCGTGATTGATGCTCAGGGTTAATAAAGATACTGTCTTGTCTATTGATTATAGTCGTGATTGATGCTCAGGTTTAATAAAAAATACTGTCTTGTGTATTGATTATAGTCGTGATTGATGCTCAGGGTTATTAAAGATAATGTCTTGTGTATTGATTATATTCGTGATTAATGCTCAGGTTTAATAAAAATACTGTCTTTTGTATTGATTATTGTCGTGATTGATGCTCAGGGTTTATAATATATATTGTATTGTGTATTATTGATAGTCATGATTGATGCTCAGGTTTAATAAGGATACTATCTTGTGTATTGATTATATTCGTGATTGATGCTCAGGTTTAAAAAAGATACTGTCTTGTCTATTGATTAAATTCGTGATTGATGCTCAGGTTTAATACAAATACTGTCTTGTGTATTGATTATAGTCGTGATTGATACTCATGTTTAATAAAGATAATGTCTTGTGTATTGATTATATTCGTGATTGATGCTCAGGGTTAATGAAGATACTGTCTTGTGTGTTGATTATAGTCGTGATTGATGCTCAGGGTTAATGAAGATAATGTCTTGTGTATTGATTATAGACGTGATTGATTTTCAGGGTTAATAAAGATAATCTTTAGTGTATTGATTATAGTCGTGATTGATGCATACTCAGGTTTTATAATATATATTGTATTGTGTATTGATTATAGTCGTGCTTGATGTTCAGGGTTAATAAAGATAATGCCTTGTGTATTGATTATAGTCGTAATTGATGCTCAGGGTTAATAAAGATAATGTATTGTGTATTGATTATAGTCGTGATTAATTTTCAGGGTTAATACAGATAATGTTTAGTGTATTGATTATAGTCGTGATTAATGCATGCTCAGGTTATATAATATCGTATTGTGTGTTGATTATAGTCGTTCTTGATGCTCAGGGTTAATAAAGATAATGTATTGTGTATTGATTAAAGTTGTGATTGATGCTCAGGGTTTATAATATATATTGTATTGTGTATTATTTATAGTCGTGATTGATGCTCAGGTTTAATCAAGATAATGTCTTGTGTATTGATTATAGTCGTGATTGATGCTCAGGTTTAATAGAGATAATGTCTTGTGTATTGATTATAGTCGTGATTGATGCTCAGGGTTAATAAAGAAACCGTCTTGTCTATTGATTAGAGTCGTGATTGATGCTCAGGTTTAATAAAGATAATGTCTTGTGTATTGATTATAGTCGTGATTGATGCTCAGGGTTAATAAAGATACTGTCTTGTCTATTGATTATAGTCGTGATTGATTTTCAGGTTTAATAAAGATACTGTCTTGTCTATTGATTAAATTCGTGATTGATGCTCAGGGTTAATAAAGATACTGTCTTGTGTATTGACTATAGTCGTGATTGATGCTCAGGGTTTATAATATATACTGTCTTGTGTATTAATTATTGTCGTGATTGATGTTCAGGGTCAATAAATATACTGTGTGTACTGTGTATTGATTATATTCGTGATTGATGTCTAGGGTTTACAATATACACATGTATATTGTATTGTGTATTGATTATAGTTGCAATTGATGTTCAGGGTTTGTAATTGTGTATTGAGTATAGTCGTGATTGATGCTGAGGTTTAATAAAGATACTGTCTTGTGTATTGATTATAGTCGTGATTGATGCTCAGGGTTAATAAAGATAATGTCTTGTGTATTGATCATAGTCGTGATTGATTTTCAGGGTTTATAAAGATGATGTTTTGTGTATTGATTATAGTCGTGATTGATGCATGCGCAGGTTTTATAATATATATTGTATTGTGTGTTGATTATAGTCGTGCTTGATGTTCAGGGTTAATAAAGATAATGTCTTTTGTATTGATTAAAGTTGTGATCGAAGCTCAGGGTTTATAATATATATTGTATTGTGTATTATATATATTCGTGATTGATGTTCAGAGTTAATACAGAGACTGTCTTGTTTATTGATTATAGTCGTGATTGATGCTCAGAGTTTATAATATATTATTGTCTTGTGCATTGATTATAGTCGTGATTGATGTTCGGGGTTTACATGGTTTATAATATATATTGTATTGTGTATTGATCATAGTCGCTATTTATGATCAGGGTGAATTCTATATTATAAATATAGATTTTGTATTGTGTATTGATTATAGTGGGGGCCTTCGATATCGTACGCGTCCATGTGATAATCCTGCACCCAGTAGTGGCGGCAGTTATTGTACGGGGGATGGCTTGCAAGCTGAAGATTGTGAGTATATGCTGAAAATATTTCACATTATATTTCACGAGATAACATATATAACAGAGTCGACATGTTTAAAAAATAATGACTAGAATATAGTGTAGGGTCATATGTAATTCCGTGGGAATCTCATGTTAATTCTTGTCATCTAAGTTTTTCTTGTCCAGAATTTCACGCTGATTCTAAGAAATAGGGTGTCATTTTTTAGGTAACCTTAAAGTCATTTTTCGACCCCTAGGGGGTCACGACACCCAGATCTAATTTTTTTTATTTGTTTATTTATTTAAAACACTTGTCTTACTCGTCGTGTGACACATCAAAATGACCGAAATTGTTTAGGAAATATTATCAAATTTGAAAAAACAGAAGTAACATTTTGAAACCATTTGAAAGCCATTTTCAACCGCTAGATGGCATTATGTGCCATGATCGGTCACCACGCACCCCCCCCCCCCGCCTACTAATCACCGACACCATTTTTTTTAAGCTTTTATATGTCCAAAACATGAAACGAGATGTTACAAGTAAAAAAAATAGTGACGAACTTGATATTTTGACTGCCTGAAATCAGGGGGCAGGGTTACGTAAGCGTCTGTCGTTGATGTTCTGATTAACCAATCTGAACATGCAATATACCATATAACAGATAATTAAATTCCCGTTCTCATAATACATCACCCATTGCAATGTTTTTTATTATAAAATACTTATAACGAACAGCAAAAACAAATTAATCAACATGGTCATTAAGAACAACATAATCAATTATAGTAATTGGACGTATCCATATATGGCCTATGTTTTCTGAACCCAGATATGTGTATGTTTAAAATATTAAAATATTTATATTTATAAATGTCATACATACTTTGTCAATGAAAGAATATAGTAGCCTTTTATGAAAATAAGTTTATTTTGCCTAGGTTGAAATCTGAAACATGAAACTATGCTCGGGATTTTACTGTATACTTTTGTATTCACTTGTTTTTGCATATTTGCGTGCGCTGAATGCGAGTCTGTCGGATAACGTTCTATGTTTCTGTTTTTGGAAAGAAAGGACCTTTATTTGACCTTCAGATCCAAGACATCCGCCGTTTTTTTATGTATTTACAGTTACTATAAGTATAGTGCTAAACATGGTAAACGATAATATGACGTATTTGTGGTAGGTAGCATAGTGCACTAGGACTAAACGTTACTGACGAGTAAATTTGTAAGAAAAAATCCAAAATTGCCGTGAAATTTATCTTCATATGAACAAGAAAGCAAAGGGCTATCAAAATGTAAATAAAGTTCTTTTTCCTGTATTTGTGGCTCGGAATTGCTCAATTTATTGATTTTGTGTGACTTGGGGGGCCAAAACAAGCATTTTTGGTGTTTATCATCTGACCTATAATATATCGTAAAATCCAAGATGGACGTCCTTTTGCACATTTACTAATAACATAATTATGTCAATCTAAACACTAAGGACATCAAAGCATGTTAAAATATATTGCACTAAAACACCGTTTTGAATGCCTTGCAACCTACATTTAATCTGCCAGATTACGCAGACTATTTTTAGATTTCTATTAAAAAAAATATATTAAATAAGAAAAATAATACTAGTGCTTCGCCTGATAGTCTAAATATAAATAGAGAAACAATTAAAGATTAGCAGACCATTTCAACAATTATTTCGCAAACATAGGTCATATATTATCTCAACAAATTACTGCTAATTACAACAAGACAGGTGGCAAAATCTCAAAAGGGGCCAAATAAGCTGTGCGGTATGGACGGAATGTTAGGGGTTGGTAATCATATCAGCCATTATCTACTACCTATATTAAACACATTTTAAGTGGATGACAAAAAGATAAAGCGTTTATTACAGAAATACAGCAAAAACAAAATGGCGGCCATTTGCAGCCCTAACAACTTATCTATAGTCTGGTCGCCGAGGGTGGAACCTTGCAAATGGGTATATACTAACTTTTTTGCGGATTATTGATGCATGATATGTCTCGACTGATATGAGCAAGCATGCCAGACTGGCACCTTTGAGCATTTTCAATTATAACAGAAAATTCAAAACGGCCGCCGTCAACTCATAAAAAACCGACGTATATACTGAGAGTGGGGTAGGAATTTGGGTGTCAGAGCTGAAAATTGGCCTGAGTATCCCCAAATAATCATATATCGCTCTCCTAAAATTTCACATTAATCACATATCGCGTAGATTTTTAACTAGTAATCCGATAATCAAGTGTGATATGTCATTTCTGACTTTTTGGGGGCGTGGAACCCACTTTTGCACCTCAAATTACAATTATAGGCCACATGAAGGTCAAAATATGATCACAATCCGTTATAGTGAAATATATTTTTCACTAGTAGTTCAATAGTTACATGTGATGTCTTTGTAGCGCTAGTATCAATAATGTCATTCTAGGCATTAATTATCCGATAAACATTAGATGTGTCATTTTAGGTGAATTTGGTGACTGTGAATCTATTTGAGGGCATAAAAGTAGGCTACAATGGGCGTCCTCGGGATCTTTCTAATCCCAACTTGATGTAGATATAATTCAAACTTGGCTAGTGGATAGAATGAAAATATGAATACAATCGTTTCTCAGTGTTTCATCTAGCCTTTCTAGCAGGGCGCTGCGCCATGCTGTCCTTCATGAGCGCCACGTACGTTGCCCTTTATGAGCGCCATGTTGCCCATCATCTATTGAAAAGACGCTATGCCCCTTTCAACTATTGTCACGTCCAACTCAAACCAACCCTGGTCAAGTGTTACTGATTAAACACCTTCATAACGCTTATACTATAGGCATTCACACCTAAGATGTAACAAACGCCTGATGGAGTGGAGGTGTGTTCACAGTTGTAGTCACTGGCGGTGTTTATACAAGTAAATGATTACCTTCTAGGTGGTGATTATAATTTTAACTTGCGGGGTGTACTGGAAATGTCTCAGTAGGTGCCCGGCGGGCATGATTATGTGCCCCCAGTGATAGGTATCCCTTCTAAATCTAAGATGGAACACTGGTTTCTAATGGTTTTATATGTTCAGAATGCAATAACATGCAATAGTATTTTATTGAGTAAAACTTGATAATCTGTCGCTCTCAATATGTTCGCTCTTCTAGAGGCATGTAGCCTACGTACCATCATCACATTCTCCCTTTACCTTTTAGAAGACGTATATACGTGAAGGTTTTGTAATAAAATCAGCAAACAGTTGGAATATGTCTTGATCTACATAAGACCACAAATAGTTTTTTAAAAAGGGAAAAAATGTAAAGACAGATTAGATAACACTATCTTCGCAAGAGGAATGTGTCCGACAAGGAAGCATTGTGTCGCCAAATATATTTACAATAAAAGTTAACACGTCAAAGCTTTACCAGCAGACTCTAAAATTCTATATATGTAGACGACTTTGCTATTTATTTGTAATCCAGCAACATGAACAGGCCTGCAAATAATTACTTGTGAAAGTATGTTCTTTCTCAAAAACTTTCGGTGTACATTTATTTAAGGATAATAGCTTACACACTGGACACTGTCATATGGACAATCACTCCCTGATGAATAAAATGCCAAATTCCTCAGTATATTTTGGGGGTAAGTTAAATTGTATACCGCAAATTACATATATTATTGAGAGAAGTATAAAAATCATTATATCTGTTGCAATTAATAGCCAGCAAGGACTGGGGTGGTGATAGGACAACCCTACTAAGGGTATGGTAGTCATAAATTAGACACAAATTGGATTACGGCTGTATTGTGCATGGATCGGCGAGACGATAGTACCTGGATGTATTGGATATGATCGCCAAACAAGGTTTGAGATTGTGTACTTAGAACCTCTCCTATTTAAAGTTTTAAAGTGAAGACCGACGAACACTCATTTCATGCTCGCAAGTTGAAGCTGAGCCTGCACTACTATATATACAAAACCTTGACGGATATACGTCTTCAACCAAACCAAAACATTTTGATCTGTGGTGCTTTTATCTTTTTGAAACCCGCACTGGTGTTTAGTAAAGATTTATACTATCATTCTTAAAAATGAAGGCGCACTGATGCGAGAGCTGCGGCTTTGAGAGGAACAACAACGTACTGACAATCCACCCAAAGAGTAGGCCTATGGCCAGACTCGTGGGGGCTTCGGCTTCTGTTAGATAGTTGTTGTGGACTAGTTGATTAGTACCATGCCCCATAGCATGCAACGACTCCCTAGCGAGCTGCCAAGGTGATCAAAAAAGTGATACCGCTAAGAAACCATATCAGTAGGGACTACCCAAATAGTGAAAATATATTGCCTTAAACATGTAGTAATTATGTTGGCGTGAAGAATGTCGTTTCTCATATCAATACATTTGTAACCATTCATCAGTGGGAAATACATGTAACGTTTTTGTTATGTCTAATTTGGAAGATTTGTTTCTGCTCAACTAGTTTTAAATTGCAAGCATAGGTCTTGACCAAAAAGTTATCCAAAGAGCATTTAAATTTTAATTAACTTACTGGAAGCGCTTCTGAAAAACACTCGAAGTTGAATCAATGTTGGTTTAATGCTGTCCTAGCGTCGCAACTCAACGGTAAACACAATACGAGGGAACGTTATGATGGTATATATATGGTACACATAGGCTACACGCCACTAAATGAGTGAACAAATTGTTATCATGTTATCTAGTTTTAGTAAATAAAGTGCCATTAGTATTGCATTCACCAGATATGAAATTCCATAAGAAACGAGTGCATTCATATTTTCATATTGTGAATTCTATGTAAGCCCATTTTGCGTTTGCAAGATCCCGACGACTCCAATTATATTTTATGTCCACACATAGATTCACAGTCACTAAATACATCTAAAATGACAGATGACTACTCATTTTTACCGATAATTGATGCCTAAAATGATATTATTGATGCCAGAAATTTGTTCAGCGTCACAAAGTTAGTCAGAGACCATATATCACACAACTATTGGACTACTTATGAAAAAGGTGTCTTTTCCCTATGACCGATTTTGCTCATTTCTGACTTTCATACCGAGGTTGAATGTCATAGAATAAGGTTTGTAAGGTCGCTGATGGCTAGAATGAAATTAGTTGGTCAGAAACGAAAAATCACATATAACTATTGGACCACTTTTATAAAAGTTGTATTTTCACTATGACAACCACTGGTCATTTTTTTTACTTTGGTATGGTGTTTGAAGGTCATATAATAAGGGTTGTAAGTTCACCAATGCTTACCATTAGACACCTAGGGTTATAGTATTGATGCCAGAAATGGATTTTGCGTCGCAAAGTTAGTCAGAAATGACATACTGCAGATTTTTTACGTGTTCGAATATTCGCGAATTTCAGATTTTGTAACTTTTCGCGAAGTGTAGATTTCGCAAAAATTCAAAATATTATATTATGCACTTTATTATCATCTGTACAGATTATAGGTCAATACTAAAGTAATTTAAAATAGAAAAGGTCATTATGAAGTCTTATTTTCATTGGTTATCAACCATACGAAAATTTTGTTTGTCATCCGCCTGATATGTGTTCACTGGGTATTAACTATGTAAAAAACGGGATGACAATCCCTACCATTTTGTCCACCCTGCACGATAAATGTGAAATTTTGCCACCTGTCTAAACTCAAATGTGTCGTACTCAGATTTTTAGACAATTCAACCAATTCTCGCTTTATGTTTTCTTCAGTTTCTGAATCTGTCATTGGTAAAATTATCAATGATATATCAGCTAAGAATAGTAGTGGACCTGATGGTATTGACACCAAACTTTTAAAACTTGCTAAACATGAGAATCACTCGACTGAATATGCAGCCCTTGAGCTGATAGACCACATTTCCAATAATCTTGGTAACGGCAAGGTACCATTTTCCAATATTTTTAGACCTTTCCAAAGCCTTTGTTACTTTCGACCACACTATTCTCGCCCAAAACCTAAAACATTATGGTATTAAAGGCTGTGCCCTGAAATTGTTAAAAAATACTTAAGCAGCAGAAAGCAGTATGTAGAATTGAATGATGTAAAATCTGAAATGTGCAAAATGAAAACAGGTGTTCCCCAGGGCTCGATTCCGGGCCCATTACTATTTGTTATATATGTCAACGATATGTATAAGGCCAGCTCTATTCTACATGCTATAATGTATGCCGACGACACCACTTTGACTGCTAATTTAGAAGATTTTTCTGCTAAAACTAGAAAAGACTTACAAGATAAAATAAATTCAGAAACAAATAAAATTAACATCTGGCTGAAAGCAAATCATCTTTCTCTTAACAACCATAAGTCAAAATTCATGAGATAATACAGGCCTCCCAAAAAAGTACCGATTCCCGTCCTCAAAATAGATAATACTGAGATAACCAGTGTTGACACCTTCAAGTTTTTAGGTCTATTAACAAGTAAAAATTTAAACTGGAAACGTCATGTAAAGAAAACAACAGGAAAAATATCAAAAGCTATTGGAGTTATAAATAGACTAAAATTTGTTGTACCCCAACATATACACAAAAGCGGTCAATATATATATTTCGTCTCTATTATTTTTACTGGTAACATCTTATTTTATGTTTTGAACATTTCAAAGCTTGAAAAAAATTGGTGTGGGTGAGTAGTGGAGGAAGGGGTTGTGTGCACGGTGACCAATTCTGGCTTTTGGACTATATGTGTGCTTAGGGTTATGACCTTCAGGAGACCAAAAATGGAATTTAAAGCTTCAGAGTATTTGTTAATTATAAATTTGGACTACTTCGTGCCAATGGCCTTCAATTTGATTTAGTACACGACTACATTACCTTGCAATACAAACGGTTAAAAATACCGGTGTGTTTTTAGGGCCATGGCCTTTAAGACCCCGGAAGTGATCTTTAGAGCTTCAGAAAAAAATGACTCCCTATTTTATTTTGTTCAGTATTTATTTTTCCTCAAATTAAACATAAGTGTAAAGAATTAACATGCCATTCCCACGGAACCACATTTACTGACATATGACCCTGCACTAAGAGTTATACTTACAAAGCCATTGGACGGACTTTCACTTGAACATCGAGCACAGTAAATAAATGTAGTCAGTATCATCCAGTATATATTTTACTCTTCCATGATGTGTGAAAATAATCTGATTGCCTTTTGTCGTACGCGTAGGAACTCTTAGAGATGCTTCATATTATGACATGCTATCTTCAGACTGAACGAACCACAAATATGTATAGTACTGTTCTAATAAGGACGTGTGGGATCCCTAATACAGTGATCTCTAATGTGATATATTTTTATTAGAGATCACAATTACTTAGAATGATTATGGATCACTGCTACTAGAATACATGCGTGAACCGACTATGGTTGTTATATGCAATTATTAAGGATGACACTGAAGATGCATTCGAGATGTATTTCAGATAATTCGAGGAATATTCGGAAGTTGATGATTTTCGAATAACCATGGGAATACAGATATTTTTAATTTAGGTTTCTTTGTAAGCCTACTCATCATTCAGTCTGTGGTGTAAACGTTGTTACTTTCCCTCCGTCTGCAATATTTTTATTACAACGATATGAAACTCCGCTCGCTATACTCTCTCCTCATATTTTAAACTTAATCCCCATCCCCATTGTTTTGTTACCAGCTTATGTTTCGTCATGCCAGCCTCTCTTCCATCATTCAACTCCTCCTCTTAAATTCTTTCGTCATTTGTTTCTTAATTTTTCCTATCTTCATGAACCACTAAAAAGGTGTCACCTGGCTCAGATCATACCATCATAAAATCATAAAACAGTCACACAATCATATACAAATTATTATTCACCCACAGCACATGACTAATAAACATACCCATGTGTTTATTAATATAGACTTGAGTGCAGCTTTCTATACAGTTGACCACAACACATTGCTGACTCGTCTATCAGATAACGTTGGTCTATCTGGTGTTCCTGTCACATGGTTCGCCTCATATTTAGGTGGAAGAACCCAAGCTGTAAGACGGTTAGGGCTACCTTAAGGCCCACTGGTTTGACCTGTGGTGTACCACAAGGCTCAGTTTTAGGACCCATCACATGTTCACATATATACAGCTGTTGAACTGGTAAAATCATTCGAAAGTTTGAACTTGAACATCATATATATGCAGATGACACACAACTATATATATGCTTTGACACACTTTGACACAAGATACAGCATTGTGCCATCGCTAAACTGTAGACGTGCATTGATGAAATTGATAAATGGATGGTAGCCAATAAACCCCAACTGAACGGCGAAAACAACTTAACATCTCCTCAATAAAACTTGGCTATTTAACAGTCTCGACAAGCCCTTATGTGAAAAATCTGGGTGTAATATTTGATTCTTATCTCAGTATGGAGCAACACGTCAGCGCACTGTGTGTTAGTCATGTGGTCACCAAATCCACATGATTGGAAAGATTTCTCACACCACGTGCTACAGAACAACTTGGTAATTCTTTTGTGGCCTCCAGATTGGACAGTTGTAATTCCTTGCTTTTTAGTTTACCAGACAAACTCATTCACCGTCTACAACTTCTTCCGCATAGAGCATGACTCATCATACATAACAAAAAATCTGACCACACCTGTCATGAGACATCTTCACTGGTTACCGTTTAGATCACGGATCATTCTCAAAATCCTTCTTCTGGTATATAAATCCCTTTGTGGGTTGGCACCACAGTACTTCTCAGAACAGTTTATACATACATATGACTTTTAAACATTAAGTTAAGTTGAACCTTTTAATAGACTTCTAGTCGGTGAAGCGCACTGAACTGACCCACGGACTGGAACTGCGCTATTATAAGAATATTTTATTACTATTTGTATTTACCGTGGTCAGTATAATAGGTGATATCATTGTTTATCTGTATAATACAATGCCAACAAAATAATATCAATGTTAGATGTACATAATAACCTAGGAAGCTATGTGTAGGTGAATCATCTTCGAGAAGACGGTTGCTGGCTGTTCCCAATGAGGAGATATCGCATGCCATCAGTTTAAGAAAGCTCCTACAAGGTAAATAGAGTTAGATATTAATGGTAAATTACAAAATGTAGTGTGCATTTTATGCAGTACATTTTATACAGATAGAACTAGAATAACATTTCACATAAATATCTGTCTTTTTGTTGCTATTATAGGTGAAGACGAAGTATGCACTTGCCCAGGTGAGCGGAAAAAATGACATTTTTATGGAATACCTTTTCGCGTTTTCTGACATAATGATATCTAATTGGCAAATTGACATTCGTTGTTATAATGAGTGTAACATCAACAGTAAATTATTAGCGTGGAATATTTTTGTCATTCTATATAAGTATATAAGTGATGTTCGAATAATCACCCAAAAAATGACTTTTACTTCAAATTAGAAATGCCGACAAAGGTTTTCTCTTTGATGTGTACATTAAAAAGAGAAAATCAGATTCTGATTCATGCACAGCTTTTTTTCATACATTCATTTCATCCATTTATTCACATTCAGTCACTTTCATTCACTATCATTCATTCAGGATATTCATTCAATAATATTTTAGTGCATGGAAAGTGGACGTCATGGACCTCGTGGAGTAATTGTAGAAAATGCGGTGGAAATGTAGGTGTGAAGAAACGCAGACGTTGGTGTACAAACCCCAAACCGTCCTTTGGAGGAAGAAAGTGTGAGGGAGACAGTATACAGGCTGTATCATGCAAAAGGAAATGTGATGATGGTTGGTAAAACTATATTATTCGATAAATCGATGAAAGCTCAAAATCGACTTTGGGTATCATTTACATACGCATTGCAGGCTTGCTCATTCTACGGATTTATGTTTTTTTCAATTCTACATACGGATTTTTTTTATTATGTCGATTCTCTGGAATGGCACTTAAATTGGTTGCTATCTCGCTTGTAAACTCATTAATCACTGTTTATGACCAGATGACGTGAGATATGTTATTACTTGAATTAAGGGAGCGCCCAATGGTTAACACAACACACCCGTCCTCTCACTGATTCAGAACCATAATCAGTTACTTAAACCTTTAACTGCCAAATTATCCAATTTGAATTTTCACCCACTTGAAGTTGTGTCTCGCTGACGCGATCCACAACTTCAAGTGAGTGAAAATTGTTCAGATTTGACAAAATGGTGGTCAACTCTTTTCCAATCTTGCTGATTGACGTCACATTTCATCTTAAAATGTGGTACTTGATGTGCTAATAAAAAATGAAAACCCGTATATATGCGGCAATGGCGGTTAAAGAGTTAATATGACTGTACACATCGCCATGGATGATGACAGATCGTTATTAGGTATACTGCCCCAGGTGTGAATACGTGAAGTTATCAAAGATTGTTACCACTTGACCATGTTGACAGGGCGCTACTAGTGGAATATTGCTGTTTATGCAGGCGTAATATTTGACTATTGGCCCTACCAGCAGGGCCGCCAGACTATCTGTGTGTACACTCTGTTGCCTGTCTGGCGGCTGCTAGTCATCTGTATGAGAGATGCTATGGATCACACAGCAGACACAAAACGTTGAATCAATGTTGGGTAAACGATGGTCTAGCGTCGTAGGCGGTGGACCAGCAGTTACCCAGCATTGATTCAACGTCTTGTGTCTGCTGGTAAAGTACAGGTGAGACGACTGCTGGTAGCAGTAGACCTTATGGGGGAGGGCCGGGGGGGAGGGGCGGGTGGTCGCAGGTTCACTGGGCTTTTATACGGGTTGACCATTGAGGTGGTGATCTGTGATTTTTAGCAAGGTGGTTTCCGCGTAGACATGTAGGCATATACTGTAATTGTAGACTACTAATAAATATGTTTTCAAGATTTGAAGGATAAATTGTAATAATAGTATTAACATGATTTTTCAGGGCGATAGACATTGTTATTGTCTGTCACAGATGCCAGCGTCCTTCGACTGCGTCTCGGGCTGCCGGCATCTGCGTCGGGCCAATAACAAGTGTATATCGCCCTGAAATTTATTAATAAGGTGTTAGTAAGGCCTTATTTTTGTACGGTGGCTTATACCCGCCAATTTTCGTTCCAGAGAAACCCCATATTATTAAGGGGTAATAACGCCTGGCAAGCGCCCTTGAAAGCGAGGTCATTCAATAAAGTAAGCATTCATTCATAAAGTGACCAGTAGTATGTATGTAGTGGTAAAATTATGACGCCATAGTTTAAAGCCTAACTTAACCCGTTTGTGACGAGCCCCGGAGATCTCCGTAATTTAGGGAGACCATTCAGATACGAGGCCCGGAGATCTCCGGGTCTGATTGCATGAGATAACTATGACGTCATAAAATAATCTCGTTTCAGAAAGAGCGCAGTAGCATAAAAATCTCGTGTTCAACGGGTTAATACAAGTGACTAATATAATATCACAGAATTTATAAGTTTGCCACGTTGGCCTCTGTTGAGCAGTACTGACCTTATACGCAAAGAAAGAGAACCCTCTACGCACTTTTTGTTTTATGTGTGTCATATAGGTCTATATATAGGCCCTATGTTAGACATATTACTTTTTCATGAAGTAGACCAAAAAAGCATAGGGCTAGGCGTAACAGTAACAGTACATTTACAATACGGCTAACGTCAGACGTTAGGCCTGGGCCTACTTTTTATTCTAGCATTGGGAAAATCATGAAAAAATAATATTATTCCCGGTTATATACATCATACATCAGGTCTAACGTTGCAGTTTATAGGCTATGGGCCTAATAATTATTACTTGCCTATATTTAGACCTATATAGACCTATATATACATGTGAGCATTTAACATATTCATATTTGACCAATAAAATGATACCAGTCAAACGTCTTAATAATTACAACGCCTTATTAAGGCGTTATTACGTCTTAATAAAATGGGGTTTCTCTGGAACGAAAATTGGCGGGTATGGGCCACCGTACAATGGCCTGTGTGGGTTGAAAGCGACGTGGCATTAGTTCAAAGGCGCCTTCTAAAATATTGGCAGAGCAGCATGGTTCCCGCGAATGGCAACATGGGGCTCAAGAAAGACAGCATGGCGCAGCGCCATGTCAGAAATGGCTAGATAAAGTACTCTATGATATCTACATTTTTTGTTATGTTTATTTACTATATAATTAGGACATGAAAGAAGACATTTTGATATTGGTTGAGCGGTTCATTAGTGTCGCGAATTATGATTTCTTACATTATCATTATATCAAATAGAATCACAAGCTAATTAAGATTTCGCGTGTATCAAAGTGTCACCAATTCTGAGTTGTGCGCTATCAAAGTTGGAACAAACAATTGTCTTCTTTACGACACAGTGCTGTGTATGTGTCACACAAAAACATTAGTGACTACAGCTATATATTTTTGCCAAGTTGCAGTTTTATGCATGATGTTTAAATACATTTGTTCATAGAAATAGATATGAGCAATGCAATATATCAATACACGTACTGATTTTGAATTAGTATCAGGTGGTAGGTCTATAGTATACCACAGAATAGTTGTAGTGAAAATAGTTAAAATTATGCATGGACTTAGTAATCATATAAATATGGTTCAATTACATATACATATTATGATATAATTATATCGCAATATAACTCTATTTTTGCAGCACCTACATCAATCTGCACATTCTGTGATTATACCACATCGGTCGGTTACTATAGGCATCCTGCGCAGTGTGGAGTATTCTTTTATTGCATAAGAACGGAAGTGGAGAAGGGCAAGTATAAGTACACAATTACTCAGTAAGTGTACACTATTTTGGCTTCCTTATATGACCATATCGTCGCCTCGGAGCTGACACTCGTCAGAGTGGCAGATAGGATCCTTTAGCTCCGAGGCGACGATATGATGTAAACATGTCCATAGACCAGAACTGCAAAAGTGTTTTAATTTTTCTGCTGTGCATTCACCAGTTAGGCTAGATATAGAGACGAAATTCCCGTATTTCTTATTTTTGACATGGTTGTCCATAATTAGAAATCAGGAATTTCGTCTCTATATCTAACCTAACTGGTGAATGCGCAGCAGAAAAAAATAAATTTGTTTGCAGTTCTAGTCTTTTACATGTATACATCATATGGTCATATTCAGAAGCCAAAATAAAATCACCGATTTTTTGATGATTTTAGCCTGGGCCAGTCCCTTTAACTATCACATTCCGATTCCCAGTACCGTGGCAGAAAGTACAAACTCCAACATCTTAGTATTCAAACTTAATATCTCATGGCTGATGACAGTGATTCACTTAGCGTGCTTATAGTTACTGCTCTGGTTCTAATCCCATACTAATCTGACCTCGTCATCAGCCTTGTCTCTTTTATTCAACCTCACATAGTATCACATTTAATGGGCTGTCACACTGTCACGATCTGTCAGGTAGATCCCCTCACGACCCAGAATATTAATCAAAACGGGACGAGGTCTTGACGCAATCTACTATGAACGTGTAGATCGTGAAAGGGACGTGTGGGAAACGTTATAGAACTTGAGGGATAGGGAAGATCTTGCCAGAACGAGGTCGTATTGGCAGCCCTGAACTAAGTGGGGACGCAGTGTGGTCGAGGCACGAGCGTGACGACAACTTCCATGTCGTGTGGAGGACGTGGCTGTAGTCGGAAGGATCGGTTTAAGAACGTGATACACGTATCGGTATCGGGACTGTACCTCAAATAAGTGTCCCCCCACGACTCTCGCACGTGTAAGTAGTTCCTATCACGACCCTACCACGCTGCCAGCAAGATTGTCTGCTGTAATGTCCCGTCCTCAGCCGTCCTGACCAAGTCCTTCCCAAGTCTGTCACGTCCTTGCTGAGATGCCCACACGGATAAAGTAGTCTGCTACACGTTTGTTGCACGTTCATCTAGTCTCCACTCCGATCTTGATGATTGTAGCGAAGTCCTGCTCACGATCACGTACAAAAGGGCATAAGTACCTGCTGAGCTCTATCCAGGCTCATTCAGTTCCAGCCATTTCAACAGCTAACAGTTACTGCTGAAATAATGCGAGTGTTAAATAATTTAGTCCACCTTTATTGTGCAGAGAATGATCTTGCATTGGCCCATTCCGTTATAAAAAGGAGAAAGAGTAGTCGAAGAAAGATGAGCTACTCGCTTTTTCTTTGTCTTTTCCAGTTTGAAGCCAGACTTGGATCTTCCTTTAACATATGGACTGCCAGGGATGGAGTGAACCAGGCCTTATTTGTCCCCTATTTATAGACTGTGGTGCTTTTGCATCATTTCCGGGATGGTCTTCTTTCGAACTGCTAGCACTCCTTGCAAATCTACTAGGCTAGCAACGTGTTAAACAACGTCATGGACGTGCTAAGAGCGTGTGAGGAACGTGATGGACGTGTAACAGACGTGTAGCAGACCGCATGGTCGTTGTGGCAGCCAGCCGTTACGATCATAGATCGGTTCGATTACGCCAGTTATAAATGTAGCGAATAATCCGACGAATTGCTAGACGAGGAGATTACAGGTCTTCCTGTCTTCCCAAGGTCGTTGATTAATTTTGTCGTGCTACAGCGGTGCCTAATAAATGAGTAATACTAGTAAAAAATATCACATTCTTATATATGTGAATCTGTGGATGCACATCCTGGATTCTACAGGGGTCATGTGTGCGCTTTCAGGTCCCCAAGGTTACTAATAAAATGCGGTGACCACCGCATGAGTAAGAAAAATCCGGGTAGACATGCTGCGTCATGTTAGCAGCTCGAAGAAAACGAATTTTCAAAATTGCCGTCAGAAACCATTCAGGAAAACCTATATATCAATATCTTTTTGGTGCTGAATCGATAAGAAAGGGTTTTTTAATGATTTAAAGTAAGCATCATGCGAAATTCAAAATGGCCGCCATTCTGCATTTGTAAATTCTATTTTTTTCGTATCTCGATTTATAATTGACACAAATACATGTATATTGTCGTGTCAAAATAAAGGTAACATCAATGAAGGAATTTTTCTGTGCAGTTATTATTAGTTTATGTGATCTTTTAAATTGATTTTTTTACAATAATTTGTACATGGGTATTTTTGACGAATCATGGTTCATTGTGGGAGCGCTACTATTTTAAATGCTGTAGGAGTTGATATCGAAGTTTTCCTTAGTACAGAGTACATGTGTAATATCATACGTTTTATTGATATCAAGCATATCAACCGTTTCTAATATTTTTTAACTATGATCATATTAATTTTAAAGAAAAAAATGTGAATATGAGTGACTTGTGTGGTGTATTTTGCAACTGTTGGTTTGACAGTTCCCAGTGTGAAAATAACATCACAATCGAAAAATAACCTTCAGAGATGTACATATATATTGGTGTGATATGTATGCTATAGGAACAATATTGATGTTAAAGCCATAGCAATGAAAATTCTTCTTCGTGAAGTTTTTTCAATCAATATTAAGTTTCAATGATGGTAAATAAACCAGATTGTTTTCTTCAAGCTGCTTTGATCAGTATCATTGCATAATAGTATATCTCGTTCATCTATTTTGGAAATGGCTGCAATGGTGATTTCAATAAATTGGCTCAGCATTTTTATAGTTCTATAATAGCAGTTATAGCCAGAACATGCCAAATGGATGTTAATATCATAGTTTAAAGTTGTCTGTTGCACAAACATAGCTTAAGGTAGGCCCACAGGCAATACAATCCTACATGTCTTGGAACGTATATTATGCATGGCCTCTTTTTCATATATGGTGGTGGCCATCTTGATAGTCCAATGTAGCTATAGCACCTGGAATAGCTTAGTGTACACAGTGTTACATTACAACCCTAAACCTGGGTAGAGACACACTTCTACCTGCCCGGCTTGCAACACATCATCAGGATATCAAAAAGGGTATCAATGGTTGTATGAACTGGGGTGAGACTATGCCGGCACGGTTCCTTAAGCATACACAATGTACACAATTTCTGAAAATTTGTGCCTATTGAGGAGCTGAACGTTGGGCATTAATAGTATATACTGTTCCATTTCAGCTGAGCACTTGCCCCCACCCCCTTCCCCACCATACATGTGACAGTATGTTGTCGATATACATGGGTCAAAGGGGGGTAATAACCTTCTGTGAACTTTCCAAGGTCATCCCAGAGTTTGTTTTATTTCGGATTGTACAATTGTGCAAGTTATTTATCCCTGGCTATAATGGTATTAGATATGAAGGATGACATGGGCTGGACTGGAGTTTCGCTTTACAAGGATACAAGGTCACATCAAAGTTATATCAAAGTCATGTCAAGGTCGAAGTTATTATAATTTGAAAATTACATCGTTTGATCTGGTATCGTCATTTCAATATCCAACCCAATGTTTTTAACGCTTTCACCGCTGAATTATAACGTAATACAATTCCTAAGCGCTGATTTAATTCTTTTTAAATTAAAAAAATCTGCGGCCTGCGGTGAAAGGGTTAAATACTATCGGTCATTAATTTCAATAATTCCACCCTTTCCCCGGTGCACAATTGATTGATTCAACAGTATGTAGGGGAGATCGGGGCTAACTGGGACACTTTAAGATTTCTCGCCCTGCATGGAGCAAACGATAATAGAGCTAGAGATTCAAAACAATCATTCAACCTAGGTAGGATATTTGTTATCGTCACAATGGCCTTTATTACAGTCCGGATATTTTTTAAGAAAAAAAGAGAGTCCCAGTTTGCCTCGTTTACTGGCTAAGTAGGACAAGGCCAGGGTCTGACTGGAACACTCTTAATTTTTTAGCAATTTCGGATCTTTAGATATTAAACAAGGTATACTGCACCCTACGATGATTCCAAATAGTTATAGTTGGGGGTGAGCTATAAATAAACATATATATATGCCTATTCTTGAAGTGGTTAGATGTGTCTAACACATGCTATTGTGCTAAATATTTCCGCCACCAAAAACGTCTTCTTTCGCCATAGCTCATCCAATATTAAAGATAACTACACGTAACAAGTTTCCACACCTATGTTTTGAAGGTCAATTAACATACTAAAACTATTTTCGAAGTGATCAGATATATCCTTTGCGTGTATGTAAGCAATATAACAGCACATATGTGCCATGTATGTTTTCAGTTCAATTTTGCGTTCAAATTCCGCTGTAAAGTCGGTGGTGGTAGAGGTGCTAGAAATAGACGACGTAGAATAGGTTGCATCTATCACCTCTACTGATCGACACCACTGGTTATGGTGAATATTCCACATTTGCATGTAGTGGTGGTGGCAGTATAGATATTAGGTCAACTAGTCTAAAAGGAAACGTGACTTGTGAGCGTAGATCCTAGAGCCCCCGAACATATTCAGTGTCCATTCATCATTCATATGCCATCATGATCGATTCACACCATTCAGTAATGGAAAATGAGCCGCGCTGAAAAACTCCCAGCATAGTCATACCAAAGAGGATATAGAAAAGATCATTCTAGCTGGACCAGCCACCAGGCAGCCATATGATACCAATACAAGGGCTTCGTTGCAAACGACGACACCAATAAACAGTTATGTCAGCTCCTGCTGTATATGTGGTGGTAGAAAGCCGCTTCTCCTCGGCTGGACAGAACAAATATATATGGCAATTAGTGGAGGGCAGAACTCAGCAATTTGTCACAACAATGTCGATCAGCCAAGAGCATAATGGGACGAAGTAAGGGGGGTGGGTATATCCTATCACAACGCAGGTGCTGCCCTCAAATCTCTTGAGTCTTTGATCATAATAGTGAATCTCATTTTACGTCGTTTTTTGTACAATGATGGCAATATCGCGACAGAAGGAATCCAGAAGTCGGGCCAATGCCTTAGGCCTATTCTTATTGAATGACTTCAAGGGTTCTTCATAGTGCACGGTATCATAGACAACACTGCACACTCCAAGCCTTTGAACAGTTTGGAGCACTGTGTATTCACAACCCCGATGACAAACATCCGACCCGGCCGGGATTCGAACGCAGTACCTCTGGGATTTTAGCCACAACATGACCGAGCGAGCCATCAGGCCGGCCTGGTCATATAGTACCTGGCCAAGAATATGTGGACAGCATTTCTTCTCCATGTCGCTATACTTGCCCGCATCACAAAAGGGGGAATGAGAAAAAGGCATTTATTTTCGGTACTTTGTGGCAAACTGATCTTGACATAACATTAATTTGACTTGGGGCGATACCATAATAAAGCATAACTGCATTCCATGTCAACCTTCATTATTTAATTATGCATTCATCTGCATACATAGGAGTACAAATAATAAGGTGAATGTCAAAGGAACATTGTCCTGCCATGGCTTATATATGCAAGCCCTCAAAAATCGTTTGTGTGTATGTTAAACAGTAGGCCTATAGGCCTACTCGACAAGAAATGTGTCAACATCATGCAGTCATTTTCATTCATGTCTGCACCATACATGGGCTGACAAATGACAACATGTCTATTTGTGGCTAATTTTGGTTAGTTTGATCTTGAAATGACATTGCGCAGACCATCACATGACGTTGTTAAAGAACAATCCTATATCATATTATGTGCAACCAGACAAGGGTCCTGCTTGTGAAATTAGAATAAGCACTATACAATCCCCTTGACCGCCTAGCTATTCAGGTGCTCAACGCCGGCGAGAAAGGCTGTACCGGGATTATTGGGTTCAAAGGGTTAATAACTTCCCACCCTCACAGCAAAGCAGGGCTAGATTCTACATAAACAGGACACAAAACGACATGCATGTTCCACAACACCACCTGGTGGCAATTCATACACATGGCTTTAAAAGTACTTGAATTATCAGTGATAAACTGTATCTTTACACAATCTTGGATGGGATCCGGGAGCCGCTAATAAGGAGCGTTGAGAATCCCGGACTCCGTGGAAAGGTTTAATAGCAACTCTGTCGTGCAAAGGCAAAAAGGAGTAACTGCTTACTTTAAAAGTAAGCATACACTGCATCTGACTTTTGAAGAGCAGAACTATACAGGAAGATTCCTTGATTATTTGACACCAATACAACATCTATATCTTATCTGTGTCACTTATAAATCATAGTGTGAATAAAAAATAAATCGAATTTTCTAATGCGGAATGGCGGCCATTTTTAATCTCGCATGATCCCCACTTCAGGTCATTTCAAATCCCTTTTCAAATGATTCAGCGCCCTAAAAATTTCAAACTTGGCGTTTGGATTATCACAATCGGCCAACTGATGCAAAGTATATTGATATCTATGTTTTTCAGAATGGCTTCCGGTGGCCATTTTGAAAATCGTTTTCCTCGAGTTGCTACCATGATCCAGCATGTCTACCGAGGTGTTTTAGTAACTAAAGGTGCATACAGCAAGAGGACTAATTAGCTTACCCCTGCTGATATATTAGGTTACCGTTTTCATTCATAGCAAGCTGAAATCAAATCTCCGTTTTTTTATGGTAGAAATATTGTATTACAAATACACATGTCTGAAAATCGGACTGTAGACGTAGCTGAACAGCCAGCACAAAATATATTTCACTTACATTTTATTTGTCTTGATGCCTGCTTGAAATTTATTTTGAATCCTATGTCTTAAAGGCAGTGTCATCTCATTCATCACACCTTCCCTTATCCCGGCGCAGGTTAACCTACATGTGCTCAAAGGTGGCCTTAAACACAAATCGTCATTAATTGTTTTATCTTTGATATGCATACGGATCTAGCAGGAGAATACTATTAATATTGGTATTTACACTATTACCACCACCTTACTCCATGTCACATATATACGTCTAACATAATAGTCTATATCTTGACATAATGAACAGTGTAAGGTATCAGTCATATAGCTGATTATACGTTGTGGGACGTGGTAGAGAGACAAAATTTCAAGTGGGTGAAAATGTAAATTATTTAGTTTAGCGCTTTTAAGGTTAAATCCCGTTGGTCGAATACAACACTCAACCTCCAACGGGTGTGATTTTAAGGAATTAACCCATCACCTTCCAAGTTACCGTATTTAAATTATCATTCAATAAAAAGTCTCGCTGCCGTGATCTACCCGTATTAGTGAGTGAAACTTACTCATATTTGTTTAATTTGTGACCACAAAATTATACATATTTTGAAGTTTAAACACTCATTTCATTCCCAATATAACTTAGCTTTAACTGCTGATAAAACAAAATAAAAACGACTATGGTCGTGCTTAACGGTTAAAGGGTTAAAACCGAGTTTATATTAGTCATGAGTGTCGCTAAGCTTGGTCAGGATCAGATGAAAATGTCTTCAATTTGAATTGAACCATTTTTTTCAGGGAAGAATGTGGAGGGGGGACGCACTTCAGCTATACTACTCAGTCGTGTGCTTGGCCATTCCTGATGCCACCCTATGAAAAATGCGACGATGACGGTGAGAAAAATTGCATTTATAGCCTACCATGGGCACCCCATTTCCTTAACCACCCATCATTCTTTATACGTATTAGATAGGGACGGAAACGGTGGGTGTGAAGCGGGGCCACCCATGTTCATGCGTATCATAGTAGCACGCTGATCTTTTTTCAAATACCCCCCCCCCCCCTCCTGGAAGTCGTTTTATGTGTCATTCAAATAAGTAACACGTCAGGGCACGGAATGGTCAATTTATCTTATTCTAAGCTGAAATTATTGATGCCATATTATTTATTCATTTATCAAATTCTGGTCAACAGTGTATTGTTTAAGCGACCCGTGGTGGCCTGTTATGTTTATCAGATGGTTGCAGTGACCCGTCAGTTGAGATCAGAGCTGGTGCAACATGTGATTACTATGAGTGCTGGACAGAGCCACTCATGGCATGGAGGGTAGACTGCCCACCAGGAACAGGATTCAGGTATAATCTACAATCTTAACCTTTAAAGAATGTATAATGGTTTCGCCCAACATATGTAGACCTATAGCATAGGTATTGAAATGAAGCGGAAAGAGTTAAAGCGATTCAGTATGATGACACCAATTTTCGCTGTTAATTTTGTAATGAAGTAGTGTATCGCACAGATCACGTTTTTTTCAGACTTTTTTTAGACTTTTTCAAATATTTTTTTATCAGCATTTATAAGAATGCAGGAACAACCCAAACATACAGTTTATTGACCAAAATGGTTGAATGCTTGATGGTTGAATGCTAGCACTGCATCGGGTCCCAAGTTTCCGCCGTCGGCGCAGCGTTGGGCAGACCATCGGTGCTGTGGGGGACCCCCCCCCCTTTCACCGCGTCTCGAAAATAATTAAGAGCGGCAGCAGTTGATGCAAACAGTGATGCCGTGTTCAGTTTAATTTTGTTTAATTTATTCAATTTTTTTTTAAATGTTTTTGAATTTTATTCAGGATAAATACTGCAGTCCGGCAGTCATGCTGGTATACCTGGGCTTGGAGTATAGTTTTTGTCTTTCCAGAATACTGCTGTCCAGACCTCTTGTTTGACGATTCCGGAGGGTCTAGAGGTGTCACCCTCGGGCAATTTTAGATATTCACGTTTTTCAAAATGGCCGCCAAGAGCCATAGTGGAAATATAACTTTTTCACTTTTTGGTCTAGAAAATATATGTATAATACCACTTTTCTAACTAAATTGATCACGATAAACTCATTTCAGACATTATGTTTCAATTAAGCAGTCGCCGTCGTTCATAAATTCAAGATGACCGCATCTACTCAATCACCAATGTACATTTCTAAGCAGAAACAAGTGTCAAACTACATTGCTGGGCAAACGTTCTCTGTGGATCAGTTTTGCACGTGGATTAAGCGATCATAATTATATAATTGAAATTATGAGAGCACAATCAAAACAGAAAATAAAATAACAGCAATAATATTAGTGGAAAAATATTTACTGCAGCAGCGACATACAGGCAAATGCTCATGTATTCATCATAATAATTATAGACTACCTTAGTTATAAATAATTGAAAAACATAGGTAGGGCTATATACAATATATTTACCATCGATCTATAATGACTGTTCATACATTCTGACTTCAGCTGTCATGAACATCCTAAATTGTAGGCCTACACATACATTAAAATCACAAAGCATCATAACTTTACTTGACAAACTAAAAGGTGCCGACGATTATGCCTCAGCCGCAGAGTTAAATTTGCATGAACCGACAAGAGGAATGGGAGATGGCAATACAGACAGATAAATGATCAACCTGACTACTTAATGTCTCCGGCCTCAGGTGGATGGAGACACAGTAGTAGTATCAGTAGAATAATGCTTAGTGTCACTTTTCGATACCAATTTTAAATGTTATTTAAGTCACATTATAATCCAGCACAGTCCATTGATGAGATAAATGATGTACAGATGATGATGTGAGCACAGTGATTGTGGGATGATAGAGCATGGTGGGTTATCGCGAGCGGTTTCCTTCACTCGCACGATAAGGGGTTCTGGGCATGTCTAGAGGATTAACCATCATATATGCCCAGACGCTTGGAGACTTGGGTTTAGCTATACAAAACACAGCTCCGGTATCCTTGGGTGTGATAATCCCTGAGTAGCAATAGCTGAGGGTAACTCCATTCATCCCACGTGATAGACCTAATTTCAAACACTATTGCCGATAGCTTATATTTACCACGACTAACACTAGTGCATGCGCAGATGCGGGAGCTGCCTTTGCACAGTTGTTGAGTCATGGTGGAGTATTGTGGCTGACCATAACATGCTGCCATTAATGTAGTTCTTTGTTCAAAAATGTCCGTGATTTAACGAGTTTGGTCACATATGCGACAAAAAGAATAACCAGCTTGAACACGTAAATTTACCTTCAGTGCAGTTACCTTTCCCACGTCGTACCAACGGGTGACTGTACATGTATCGTACACTGATTTGACATGCCGAGCAATATAATTATCCGGTGCGATTTACTTGTACTTCTTAACTTTTATATATCTGTGATGTTGCAATTCCCAATCGGAGATTCCATGAACATTTCAGTTGATAATTTCTCCTCTGCGTAAGCTGGCGCAGAAACGAAATAAAAACATCTGTGTCATCGGAGACAAAACTACTTACCCCATGACAACATCCCTCTCAGGAGCAAGTGCCTGATGACAGTGTTCTGATTCTTCGTTAGAGGTGCTTAAAGTGTTATAGCATCATGGGTACTATCCTTTGGCACATTATCATCACCAGTGATTACAAGATGTAGTGTCCATGTGTACAGGCCATGGCACATTTTATCCTCTTCAATGTATTTGATGATGGCTCTGATTGTTTTTTATTTAATTTTCACCAACGATAAGGAACACATTTTGGGCAGGAAGAAGTGCATTGCTAGCCAGTTTGTGAACCGCATAATCTTGCATTTCCATTCAAGCTGGAGTCTTTGTATCTATCAAATATTAGATAATCATACACATTGACGGAAATGAGCTCAGTAGAAAGAAATGACTTAAATTGACAGTGACACTACCACTCTGCTATCAGTGATCGTGGTGATAGGCCTACGCAGCACTTGTGACAGCGATAATCACTGAGACTGAGTGACACTGCACACTTCACTGTCACAGTGAGTAGTGTGTGTGTGACCGACACTGACTCAGCAGCTGCGGATCCATAGGAGGGCGCAGGGGGCGCACGCCCACCCCTTTTTGCGCAAAAATTCTTCAAAAAGTCCTGTAAATTGGCATAAAAAAAAGCTAGCGACAGCATACAAATTTCGGCGCACGATTACTCATCTGCTTTCACGTGTTTCACACATGATCAGATGGTATATGATGTCCTAATCTGGTGACAAGCCTATTTTTCAACAATTCTACATTTCAACTCATCCGATTAAACGTTTAATTTGTAAGTAAGCAATGTTAAAGGTATGGCCAACTGTCAAAATACACTGGACAAGGGTGTCCCCATAATGCAACAGTGGCCCCTGAACATTCCAAAATGACATATCACCTCACATCCACAGTTATCAGCCAAGATAATAATACTAAATGTGTTTCATACACATCGCCGCATTAAGAGCAAGTTCCCAAATCATATAAACTCTATATAATTGAGCGACATCTATGAGGAAAATATTCACCAGTTCTCTAATGTGGGCTTGTTATCGTGGCGGTTTGGAAACAGTTGACCTCCAGCATATTGACAGTGAGAGCTTCCCCAGCCAGCACGGCACACTCACAAATGTTGGTTTAATGTCGGCCAACGTCGCAGACGTTGGTCTGACATTAAAACAATATTTGGCCTATTTCTCGTTGGAATAGTATCTTGTAATCAGTTCAGTCGCTGATATTAATGCTGTCAAAGTGTACTCTATAGGCTAATGTAGGCATACACCTGACCGTCCTACGCATGCCCATTCGCAGGTGTATGATTCTTTAACCACTGCTTGGTGGCAATGTTGTAGGCCTGCTGGCACACTGCTGTGCAGGGCGAAAGGGCAGTATCTGCTCACGTTTCAAGTGCCTTTTGACTTTTCAGGTTAGGAGTCAGCCCAACCCAGTAGACAAAACCGATTTGTATAACATTTATGCAGCGACGGCCTTACGTCTTCAACGCTGGGCCGACATTGTATACATGGTATACAAATGCTTTGTGTTTACTGTCTGGGAAACTACCAGCCTATCTCTTCTACCAAACACACAAATTGTGGCAGTGTTGGCTAAATGCTGGGCCAGCTTCGCAGCTGATGAGCCAATGTAAAGTCAACTGGTTGTGTTGTGTTGCTGGATGACATCAGCACATTCAGTGGATGCTTAATTAGTCCAGTCAATGGAGGGTCAAAAATGACCCAACCTAGAACAAATTGGAACATAATTATTTTTTATGGCAAAGTATTCAAAAAACATTCAGGGATTCCAGAAAAACAGACTACAAAAATATAAGTGGGAGAATATTTTCAGAACACCCTTCAAGTCGACCTCTCATTCAACACATAAAGATTTCGGGGAGAATGTTTTATATCTATATTTATCAATTTTTCTTTTTATATAATGAAAGCCCACATCACTATATAAGTCTATATCGCCATATCGAATATCTAGAAAACTTTACTGAGAGTGTTCCAGCCAATTAACACATTAAACTCTAGACGCCAGTTGACATAACCTTAGTTCATAAAAAATGTGAAAAAACACAACACAAATTGCATAAGTTTTTTTTTCACTAATCAGCTCAGAATCATCGATGGCCACAATTCCATTTGCAGAGCACAATTTCATATACGACTTTAAATCGAATATTGCTAGGAGCAAGTGATTGTTGATGTTTTTTTGGTAATAGTATTATGATTCAAGGTTATATTCAAGGTCAGAAGGTCAATTTGAAGGTTAAATGTGTGCGAAAATGTGTAATTTAATATTGGCTGGAGAATCTATTTTCTTGTTGAAGTTAGTTAATTCAAGGACAAAAGGCAATTTTAATGGAACAAAAAGCGAAAATGTGATTCGAAAGGAAAGTAGGAGCCAGTGTTATACCACTTTTTAATGTTATTTTGACTTGATAAACTATTTCTATTCAGCGTCATGCTCAGCGCATGGAAATGTATATAATGATGCGCTTTATAAGTACACTAATAATAATAATAATAATAATAATAATAATAATAATAATAATAATAATAATAATAATAATAATAATAATAATAATAATAATAATAATAATAATAATAATAATAATAATAATAATAATAACATTACCACTAGTTAATAGCATCAAAGAAAAGTTTCACGTGTCTCTTGTAAAACAGACCATGGAGCGTGTTGCCATGAGAAGAATGATAATTATAAACTGGAAATGTTTATCTACATGATATGTAGGCTATTAAAACTAATAAACCTTCACAGAAACAGATCCTCTGACAATCACATGATAGAGCAAATTAATTGATATCAAATGTTACATAAAATAAAAAAGTGATCAATGCAGAAAAATACAGTACATATTACCCTGACACAAACAGACAGAAAGTTAAAAAAACATGAGCAAAACCTAAGTCCCGAAATTTTTTATTTCATAGGTGCACACTAAATATGACAGTATGCCTATAAATATTCTGAGGAACGATTGTCAATGCGTGGTGGTAGAAGTAAGAAATTCCTTTCATCTGAGCATAATGTTATTTGAAAATTGACAAAAAAATGGTCATAATTATACTGCTAGGACATGAATGCATTTAAAAGAGCAGTGTTTGACCAAGGCATGCCCAGTTATGTACCGCTGACTCCAAAATGACCGGCGACGGCTATCCTGATATCTATTTTCTAGAAACAGTGATTCCGTAATCTGTTCCGGATTACAACAGAGAATCACATAAATTGACTTAAGGTTTCAAAGAGATAAAATCTTTCATAACTAGTCCACACAAACAATTGTGGGAAGCATCCATTACGAAGCATCCGTTTTTAGAGGGCGGTCTTAGCAACATAGTATTCCAACATCCACCTCCGTATAGGAGGCAGACACCAGTTGAATAATTTAGTTTGTCTCAAATCTAATAAGTATATAATACGTTTATTCTGCTCTACTGATGTACTTGTTAAACGTTTAGTGTATATCCATATTGTGTCATACAGAGTGCTCTTATAACATGCATCATATTGGTTTTTCAATAGACGTTGTCAAATTCGAGTGTACTATTAAGGGCTGTTGCATAGTTAAAAAAAATACAAAAATCCAAAAAAAATTGGAAGTGGGTGGGTTGGTCCAAGGCCATTTTGGATATAAAATAGAAAATTGGATAAACAAGAAAAAAAATTAAAGTCTTTGTTGATTATTGGTTTCCCCCAAAGAAAAACAATTGATAAGGGACGTCATAAAAAGAAAACATTTAAAAAAATGTCCCGTCCACAGAAACATGTATTGCAAAACAATAGGCCCAGTTTAAAAAGTTTACCCACTACTAGGTCCAAGTGAGGCACATGGGTATGTACACACCCATTGCAGTAGGTTAGCAGCGAGACTGGTGGCCTGATCTGACAAGTGACTCGACCTACACGCAGACACTGCATAACAAGTGACATCCATCTGATACTTGGCTTGTTTTTTGAAACCTTCAAATGCTATTTGAAGCCTGTGTTACGCCTGTGTTATGTTTATATTAAAGTTCAAGTAAACTGTGAAATTGGCATGCGTAGGACGCTCACGTGTCACATGTAGGCCTACAGTATTTAGCACAGGGTGATGGAATTCATCTCAGTAGCTAAACTGATTACAAGACTATGGATACTACTTCAACGAGACATTGATCCAATGTTTTTTTTAATGCAAGACCAATGTCAGCGACTATGGCCCAACATTAAACCAACATTTGATGAGTGTGCTGAATTTGCTGGGAAACCTCTCCCTGTCAATATGCTGTGTCTAGCTCCCCACAGTAATATACCAGTTTGTCTCTCGACCCAAAGCCCATCTGAGAGCATTGGCGAAATATTTACTGATAGATGTCGCTTAAGTATATGGATACTCTATGATTTGGGAACTTGCTCTTAATGCGGCGTTGGGTATGATACGCATATAGTATTATTATCTTGATTGATAACTGTGATTGTGCAATATTGTCATTGTGCAATATTCATGGGCCACTACTGCATTCTGGGGACCTCAGGTCCCGCGTGTTTTGACAGTTGACTAGACCTTTAACACATGGCCAAGTTGTTGTTATGAGAGTACTACAGCCCAGTATGTGGTAATAATATGGTACAACATAAATGTGCTTTGATCGAACAATGTGTTAATTTAATACCCTTTTCACCCGATTTGAACACTACCAAATTTATTTGATTAAACGGTTTGACCGCAGCATCATGGACCATCCCACTAAGAATCTTAAAATTAAGATTATCTTTTTTTTTGTCTTATTTTGATTAGAAAAGTTCAGATTATCTTAACTTTTCTAATGGAAATAAGAGACAGTTAAGATAATCCTATTTTCAAGATTCTTAGTGGAATAAGGGCTCCTGTTAGGACTCTGGTGACATAATATAACATTATCCTCAATGTTCATGATGTTGTTATATTATCATATTGACCTTTAAGAAGATACACATAATATATTCAAATCTTTCTTGTTGCAGCTTGCCTGATCGTAAATGTTTATTCAGCGTTTTCTGCCCTTGGAATCCCATGGAGCTACTAGGTGATGATCTGCCCATTCCGGACGGTAAGTCAGCTGAACAAAGTTAAATAGCATTGTCCAATCTAAAACATTTTTATTTTGATGCATATTTGATCTCGATCATTTCAAATCAAATTAAATGCCTTTTGAATTTGTCAAATAGTAGATAGCCTCTGGTGTCTCATTCAGCTGATGTCTCATTCGGCTGTGATAGGCTACTTCTATTCAGAATTACACACACGTGGTATACTGACATGTGTATTAAGCTTTTTTGTGTTATTTTAGGAATTTGTGTGCAAGCTGGTGAACATTACAAGAAACATAATAGAGCAAAGAAATACTACTGGGTGGACAATACTGGGGTTAAACGTGATGAGGAACGAACGTGTCCAACGGGATATGTTTGGAGCCAAGCAGCGTGTGCGTGTTTGATCGTAGTGGCAGCCCCAGTGTGCACTGATGAGGACGACCTGATCATGTATCTGTCTTTTGATAATGACTTCAATGATGACTCATGTACCCAATCCATAAATACACAAACAGGTAAGCCATCTTCAATGATGAGTCATGTACCCAATCCATAAATACACAAGCCGATATTGCCATATTTAATGATGACTCATGTATCCCAAGTCGCAAATACACAAACAGGTAATGACACCTTCAATGATGACTCATGTACCCAATCCATAAATACACAAACAGGTAACGACACCTTTAATGATGACCTATTTACCTAATCCATAAATACACAAACAGGTAATGCTATCTTCAATGATGACTCATGTACCTTATCTATAAATACACAAGCCGATATTGCCATATTTAATGATGACTCATGGGCCCAAGTCGCAAATACACAAACAGGTGCTGCCACCTTCTTCTTCAAACATGATTTATGTAGTACCAATCAATTCAATGATAATTAATGTACCCAATCTATAAACACACAACCAAAGTAATGCCACCTTCATCTTAAATGATGACTCATGTATCCAATCCATGACTATACAAACAGGTCATGCCATTTTCAATGATGACTCATGTACCCAATCCATAAATGCAGGAGCAGATAATGCCATATTCAATTATGACGCATGTACCCGAGTCGTAAATACACAAACAGGTGCTGCCACCTTCTTCAAACATGATTTATGTAGTACCAATCCATACATACAGAAATATCTCATGTCACCTTATTCTTCAATGATGATTAATGTACCCGATCTATAAATACACAAACAAAATAATGCCACCTTCATCTTCAATGACGACTCATGTACCCAATCCATAAATACACAAGCAGATAATTCCATATTAAATGATGACTCATGTGCCCAAGCCGTAACTACACAAACAGGTAATGTCATCTTCAATAATGACTCATGTATTCAATCCATAAATACACAAACATATAATGCCATATTCAATGATGACTCATGTACCCAATCCATAAATACACAAACAAATAATGCCACCTATATCTTCAATGATGATTTATGTACCCAATCCATAAATACTTGAACACATAATTCCACATTCATCTTCAATGATGACTCATGTACCCAATCCATAAATACTCAAACAGATAATGCCGCCTTCATCTCCATTGACGATTCATGTACCCAATCCATAAATACTCAAACAGATAATGCCACCTTCATCTTCAATGAAGACTCATGTACCCAATCCATAAATACACAAACAGGTGATGCCACCTTCGTCTTCAATGGTGACGCATGCAACCATTCTATAAAAACACAAACAGTTAATGTCGTCTTCAATGATGACTCATGTACCCAAACCATAAAAACACAAACAGGTAATGACACCTTCAATGATGACCTATGTACCCAATCCATAAATATACAAACAGGTAATGGCACCTTCATCTTCAATGATGACTCTTGTACATAATCTATAAATAAAAAAAACAGGTAATGACACCTTCAATGAAGACTCATGTACCCAAACCGTAAATACAAAAACAGGTAATGCTACATTTATTCAACAACAACCTGTGTATGCAATCCATAAATACACAACCAGGCAATGCCATCCTAAACTAATGGTCATAATACTCTTACAAATAGCCTCCCCGATATTCATTCACGTATGCTATAGCAGAGACATATCACATTTGTAGGCCTACCTGGAACCTTCTCTGTACTACACACACACAAAAAAGTATCTTTTTACCTATATATTAAGACATATTACAGCCATATTAGTAACAATTTAGTCTGTCGCTTGATCGCAACTACGTTCTGATTTTATCTGGATATCAAATTAAAGATCGGAACGTTTTTAACACGTTCAAACTCAGCGTACTGGGATTTGATGAATGTTTGTGTGGTTTTCTCAATATGTCAGAATGATGTAATTTGATCAATGTTTCTGTGTCGTAATCTAAACATAATAGAGTGATGTAATTTGATAATTATTTCTGTGTGGTAATCCAATTATATCAGAGGGCACGTGATGTAATTTGATGAATGTTTCTGTGTAGTAATCTACATATATCAGAGTGATGTAATTTGATGAATCATTCTGTGCGCTGATCTCAATATATCAGAGTGATGTAATTTGATGAATGTTTCTGTGTGGTAATCTAAATATACCAAAGTGATGTAATTTGATGAATGTTTCTGTGTGGTAATCTAAATATATCAGAGTGATGTAATTTTATGAATGTTTGTGTGTGCTGATCTCAATATATCAGCTTGCTGGGACCTGGTGAGTTTTTCTTTGTGGCGATCTCAATATATAAGAGTACTGACATTTTGATGAATGCCTAGCTAGGTTATGAAGCCTACGCCAGCAAACGAAGGCAGTTAGGCTAACGTTTATTTGATCTTGAGCACTGACATTGACCAACCACTGACCCAACTGTCTCGTGTACACCTATGTCTGACACAAAACGATTTATTTTATTTTTATATAAAATGTTTCTCATTGTCTCATTAGGCCTATGTCAACTTGTGATGAGAAATGAAGCGATATAAAGAAATAGTAACTCATCAGACGTTGATCCATTGTTAATACAATATGCGGCCAGCGCTGCAAAAACTGGTTGGACAACTCATGTCTGCTGGAATATTTTTTACGGAAACTAACTGTGAATTTTACATCACCTTAGCATCCTGAATTATTTATCAAAACGATTCTTTATGAAATTATATTTTAAACAATATTATTTGACGCTGAGATTCATATAAACAATCATGAGTTGAAATAAACGGAGTCAAAATATAACATCAAGCACATGTTATAAATGTCATCGGATTTCGTGTGTGTGACTCACACTTAAGTACCCTGCTCACTAATGCTGACTTAAGACTGACACATTATACTTGTCCTATAACTCACCTATTTATTCAATCACTGCCAAGCGTTTCTGGTATGATCCTTTGATCGCGGGGAGACCTGGCACAACTACTAATTAATCAAACTATCGATTCAAATTCCAAAACACTCAGCATGAACTTAGTCAAGTAAATATTAGTAATTATCAGTAAATACTTATTTCTGTAGACGGGACATTTAAAAAAATGTAATTTTTATGAAGTCACAAAACACGAGTTACTATGAACTCCATCCTGTACCGTCGAAGATGCTTGTCTTTCTCATCAGGCTTATATTTGAACCATAATTTAGATGATGTGCTCTGGTTTATCTTCAAACCATGTATAACCATCTTCATCTATCCAGTTGTCTGCTACCGACAGACCCCTTGATATCACGTATATGTGCTATGAGTTCAGAACCCCCCTCTTCCCTGGCCAACTCATGCAGGCCAGACAATCTGACCTGAGTGTGACCTCCACACAACAGTCAGTAAACCAGTGACGTCATAATGAATACTCACACCCCCTCCATTTCGTACAGGCCTGACACACACCTGTTGTCAAGGTCAGACTGGTAGTCTGACGGTCTGACCTGACTGGGCAGGGTGTGTATAACTTGTTTTACTCCTAGCGACCTACCCAGTCAGTCTAAACTGCCCAGTAACTTTTGGAATAATTGACCAAACTTTACAAAATTTTCAGGGCAGTTATAAATATAGCTGCTGATGTTTCCTGCAAAATTACATGACAAACGAGGAAAAGGAGTTTTCTCTTGTAAATAAATACATCTTCTGTCTTTTTACATGTTCTGCATTAGTGCTCTCAATAAAACAATATTATGTACTGAGATTTAATTCGAATGCATGATGAAACTAAAAATGTATTAGACATAATGTTGATCAGTTCGCATACCCCAAAGCATTTCCCTCGCCATAATGCCACCTTGCTATATCGCCAAAAGTTCACGCTATATCGAGGTAGTACTGTATCAGAGTAGTGTGACCTAATTGTTTTATTCTTTGCGGTGATATCAATATATCAGAGTAGGCCTACTGATGCATGTTTCTGTGTTTTGATCTCAATATATCAGAGTGGTGTAATGTGATTATTGTTTCGCTGTTGTGATTTTTATATACCAGAGTGATGTGATTTGATAACTGTTTGTGTGCGGTGATCTCAATATATCAGAGTGAACTGATTGGATGAATGTTGCGCTGTGGTCATCTAAATATATCAGAGTGATGTCATTTGATTGATGTTTTGGTGTGGTGATATATATTATCTGATTATAGGGGTCCTATTAATGTGACATGATGAATGTTTGTTTGTGTTGATCTCAATATGCCAGTGTGATGTGACGTAATTAATGCTTCTGATATGGACAATTTGTGAAATGAACATTATTTTAGAGAGGTCAAAGCTGGGACATCGACTGGCCACTAAAATTGTATTTTAAATAACAGCCAGAAAACTGAGGCCCGAACTCCGAGGCCCACCTTTAGTCTGTTTGAGTGCTTTAGACAAAAAAATTGGCCTAATATATTGTAAACATAGCTGTAGTGGTTTTCCTCATGGGCCAAAATACTAAATGTCCAGGATATAATTATTGAAAGAACAAAGGAGACAAGTATATCATGGTCATGTCATGTTCGCATCTTTATTTCATATTTAGCCATGTTTTTTTATGTTGTTATGATCGTTTATAATCTTGATAATCATCAAAACGTATGATAACGTTACAATTATTATTGGACGCATTGCATCTGGCAAAGTTAAATTATGCCAGCGTCAGGCTGTATGCTGGATTAAAACACAACTCTATATTATTTGTTTTGTCCAATCACTACATTCTTAGCCGGGAATGGAGAGTTATTGTTGATCAAGTACACACCAATTATCATGGTAAGCCTGATGGTACTATAATCAGTCAGGTGTGACCGAGCTGTTGATTATATGGGATCCTGATTATGGTCGGATGTGTTTTAAGTCAGTTAAAACCCCAGAGCACTACATTCTTAGCTGTGGAAAAAGCCTCGGCCTTCGGCCTAGACCTTTTCTACAGCTGAGAATGTAGAGTTTCTCGGGCTTTATCCTATACACAATACAATATCCAAAAAGTAATGTTGGAAACAATGTTTGGTAAATCTCGGCATACAAGTGTCTTACTGAAAATGTAATAATATAGCCAGGCTGAATTTTGCCGTTTGCATATTTTCCAACGAATTTCGATTCATATCATATCACACAATTTAATGTTATTATACCTTTTCGCTTGGTGCACCAGCAAGCATGTACATGCATGTATGTTACGAAAATTTTTTTGCCTGGAGTCTGAGTGTTTTGTGCATTCTTGTCATCTTGTCACGATGGTCTCACGTGGATTTCAAAGAGTATTAGTCCGACAGCCCAGAGGGTTTTCATTTATTTTTTTATGTTCAAATGTTCGGTCAGTTGTTTCTTAAATTGACTTTAAAGTAGGATACCCTCAAAAAAATCTATGATTCTGTAAAGGGAAATTGATAACGGAAAGATAGGTTTATTGTCAATTTTTATTTATATACATGCCTAAAAAAGCGTACTTTTACTCTAATCATGGCCACAAAAGGCCCGGAATTAAAACTTAGCACCTTTGCAGACCCAAAGGTGGTTATTTTGTCTAAAATCGCAAATAAATGGATGGTAGTTATCCAGTTTCCTTCTAATTAGGTATTATTTGTTTCACTTGAACATTGGGATTACCATGAATTGAAGCTGGTTTGTTGTTTCTACGGATAAAAAATGTCAGGAATTCGCATCTGGAATTCTTACTAGACGAAAGCTAGCCGTTTTCTTAAAAAGCGACTTTAAAGTGTGGTGCACTCAAATACTGCTATAACTCTGTAATGGCAAATTGCAACTTACCAATAAATTCATTTTTAATTTTTATTCATATAAATGCCTTCAACTGTGTATGTTCACGCTAGTTATAGCCACAAAGAGCTGAAAATTCTATTTTGATACACTTTCGGGCCGAAAAGGTGGTTATTGTATTTCAAAATAATAGTAAAATGTATGGTATCTATCCATTATTATTATATTCTCGTATTATTTGCTTCACTGGAACATGTACATGTTACACGTTTTAAAAATTTGATAGAAATTAACAAACTCTAACAAACTTACAAGAGTTCTGTCTGTATATTGCATAGTTTATATATATGTTATACTTACATACTCAGGAGTATAATTACTATCATGAAACATATTATCATTATAATAGTCACTGCTCATAATCATAATATAACGATAACAAGATGTAAGGGGGCATTGAGCTGTTTTCGCAGCCCGCATCAATGTCTAACAGCTTGCCATTGTCAACAGCAACCCGAGGTGTAAACCGGGAAGGGTTGCTAGACATTGATGAAGAGCAGCTAACGCAGCTCATTACCCGACTTAAATCATGTTATTACTATTACCATCATAACATGACTTGTTTTAATACATTTAGACTACATGAATTGTGTGATTACTTTCATTCAGACCACAGACAGGGTGTGGATATCAATTGGGCTCTTATTCATCGATTGTTGCAACCTTTTTTTGAAATATTATTAATAAGGGGGCTTACTGTAGATCCAGCCCCCTCCCCACATCGCATAAATCTTTGTAGTAGCGTGTGCTAATGAAGTGTACTCGCCTCTAACATATCAGCCAGAAGTGCTATAGTTATATTTTTCTTAGAGAAAGCAGGTCAAAACATGTGAGGGAACAATGAGAGATCTTAAAGTCTAACGCATCGTGATGACCTGAAAAAAGTAAAGGAAGCAAGAAAATGAAGGAATAATAAAATAAACAGAATCAATCCCATTCAGATGGAAGTAGATGATAAGCTATATTGCATAACGATTTCAAGACGCATGCAAGATGATGCCAACCATGATATACTGTATTGAATTGAGGCTGGACGAAAGAGGCGTCAGGAATGTATAAATGGTTGTTTTAAGGTTTCCCTAAGATTTGAGAAGCCAATTCCCCGAATAAAAATTAAAAACTTTTTTACCTGCTGCCCTCAAGTGTACAATAAAAATATTCAGGTCATTGGGTTACATGGACAAATCTGTCTTTTTGAAGACTGATATATATATTAGCACTGTGCATACTATAGACATGGAAAATGCTGATCTTTTTGACTTATTTATGTTTTCTGCCCCACTCTCACCCGCTCATGTTGATATAATTCTCAACAAAACAGACCAGGCGAAGCTGCTTGATACACTAGAAACTATGTTTACCAGTACTGCACCTAGTCCAAAAGTCGACATTACCCTCGTGGATAGAATATTTATTCTACACACACTACAAAATCTATCAAATACATTTGCAGAATTTCCTAAAGTGGTGTGATATATCTGAGCGTGTTGATATGCTATGTGATAGGCCTACTTACGGTTCCCTTTCTGCAAAAGATGTCGAGCATGCACGACGATCAGATGAGACATCCTACACCGTCACTAGACCTGAGCAACAACGACCAAGGATTGGCAGAAAGCTCTACTGTCTGCCAGTTTCAAGACGTAATTTCTATGATTTCTCACAGAACAGTGGACTAAAGATTCTGACATAAATGTCAGTGCTGAACATGATGTATATATTGTCATAAATGAACAGTGCTACCACTATGCTGTTGTTGTAGCCAAATATACCAGGCCATAAAAAAGTACCAGCACTTGCGTGCTGCCACATATAGGCATACACTAGATATCATATCTTAATAGAGGATGATAGTGGTTAGAAATTCGGATACAGACATCGTTTGTCCTTCTGCTATTATATATGTCAAAGTTTGTTTGGATGGATGTTGGTCTGGATGGATGTTGGTCTAAGCTCCTAAAACAGAAAGCGCTACATAAACATTTCCCACTTAGAAGGATTATTGGGAGCTCTCGATCTCGGTACTACACATCCGACCTTTACAGCTGCATTTGCATAATTTGGTAGGAGTCGTATGGCCGAAGAGCCTGTCATTGCAGATATGTAAAAAAATCACATGCACACTCGGTAGTCTGGGCAGAAATTCCAATTACTAAGTACATTTTATTGTCGAAGGCATTTTTCAGTAGAGCATAGCAAACAGGCTCATTCGAATCATTTGTTATTGCTAAATCCAAATCAGCCGTCTGCCAAGCTGAAATATACGTTTTAGTTGACGTAAGAGCAATAAACAATATAGCCGCAAAATTGACCATGTTATCCTCGTTTTCATGTTCTACTTCCATTTGACTGCTATATTGAATTGATATGTGGTCATTTAAGGGTTAAAATTTATTACAATTTATCCCAGCAGCCGGCATAAAATGAAATTCCATGTGATTGATAACATTTTATGATTATTATATAGCATTTTCGTGAATTAGCGCTAACAAATGGTTGTGATCTTAACCTGTGTTCTGCCAAGAAAAAATAATGGTTATACATGCGATATATAGTTTGTGGATGTGGGAATATTTTTTCTTTATGATTGGGTGATAATGGGGCCCTTATAGTGCCTAAAGCGACCCTTGCCTACATCTCTGGAAATGAGCATCATCTGTCAAGAGAGGAGAAAAGATATCTTCAATGCCACGCAACCAGGTCTAATGAGGATTAAAGATGCAGCTCAAGAAAGACAAAAACATAAATACAGCAAATTTAAAGATGCAATAGATAGGTTGATGCTCGATCCAAAGCTGCTCAAAAATGAATCTCTTGTTTTGGCACAAATTTTGTTATGCTACTTTTACAAGTAAACATATTTGTCCTCTCGAAGCATTTGCAATCCCACGAAGAACACCCTGTTCCATCTACTAGTTCATCAGTGTCGGATGTTTCAGCTGTAGCAAAACGGCACCCATGATTTGGAAATTATGTCTGTTTTGTCAAAAACACTCAAAGCAAAATTTGACTTCACTACAATACATAACTACAAATAAAGACATTGTTGCAGTAGCTCAATTCGATCCAGTCATGAGAGTACATGCAGCCAATGAGCATGATCTTATTGCAGCAGAGCCAAGTACCACTTGGTCTGCTACAGCAAATTTATGCGTGAAACAGAAAAAAAGGAGCAGTCAAATATACCAATGTGGCTATGTTTTTGGTTTTGCAATGAGCTGAAATACTCTTAGTGCAAGAGCATTAGTGAAAAAAACACAGGAACCTGGAATGAAATTGCAGAAATGTGATTTTTTCAGGAATGATACCTGGACATCTCCCCAGACGAATTCCGAAGAGGTCCTAAAAATCCCCCTTGTGCATTTTTTTAATTCAAGATGGCCGCCACCAGATAACGTCATTTTCGAAAAACAGGGGTATATCCTAATTCCTAACCTTTGTAGTTAGAAAAAAATATTTTGGTGTCTCTATTTATGTTTTAAGGCACAAAGAGCTGATCCAGATGATCAGAAATGATATCAGCACTTTTCTCAATACCAACAATTCAAGATGGCCGCCATATTGTTTTGATTATGTTAAGCGATCTCTCAAAAAAACACGGAAATATGAGATATCTACCTCGTTGTTGAACCTAAAAAGTATTTTTTGGCCAAACCCATGGAATCTAGCACTTATTTAGATCACCATTATTTTATTATATTGAATTTATCAACATAAATCCCACATAGTAGTTAATTCAAAATAACACCAGGTAACGCCATTTTTTTTAAAGGGGTATACCCCAATTCCTCACTTTTGAAGTTAAAACAATGATTTTGGTGTCTCTACCTATGTTTTAAAGTACAAGGAGGTTATCCAGATGATCAGAAATAATATCAGTACTTTTCTCAATACCACAAATTCAAGATGGCCGCCATAATAATTTTGTTAAGCGATCTCCTAAAAAACCCGAAAATATGCGATAACTATCTCGTTGTTGAAACTAAAATGTATTTTTTTTAGCCGAACCCATGGAGTCTTGAATTTATTTAGATGACCATATTTTATTATATTGAGTTTATCGACATGAATCCCACATGGTAGTTAATTCTACCACGGTGGGTGACTCTTTGGAGTGTTTTCGAACTGCTTTCCCACTAGAAATGTAGATTGAGATTTGTCAAGTTAACATATTAATCTCCGGTAAATAATGAAATTATTGCGTTTCAATCATCCGAGCTGTCACAGTTTCTACATGTTTGGCCAATACAAAAAGAGCACATCGTTGTACAATATAGTCTAGATTTGTGAGATCCCCCCCCCCTTTGAACAAGCTACTCTGCACCCGCAACTCACTCTGTTTAGAACTCTTTCTGGAGCGACTGCTCTTTCAGTTTGCGTTGATGACAAATGACCATGAAATAAAATCCGTTCCCAGACTGTAGATTCCACACCCTCCTGCGAAATATACTCTGTATCATAATGGAGTTTAAACACGAGGCATTCATCCAATACTGTTTTAATATTGGCTGACCGTCTTCGACGCTGGCTCAAAAATTAAGCAGAATTGGATTAATGCCGTTGAAGGGAGGCTTTCTAGCAAAAATCAATTACAAGATAAGGACTTGCGCCTCACACGTTACATACATGTACATGACATCTTTGATAATCGTCCTGTAACAATGCTCTTTTAAATACTTACTTCTGTCCATGATCTGCGAATGTCAATATGTTTAATATCAGGAAATATATCATTTAAATATCAAGATATTACATTTTGAATATTAGGATATATATATTTCGTAATGAAGTTATGACATTGTATGGTGTTGTAATGAGATGATTTTACATCAGAATATCGGAATATGACATTAAATTAATTGATGTCACAGTTTATCGTCAGGATATGATATTTTTATGTCACGATAATATGAGGACAAGACACATTAACATCATGATATGGTTTTGTAATGTCCAAATATTGCTCTTTGTTATAGTAAAATGAAGTTATGATGTCTGGATACAGCTTTATAAATGTAGGATATGGTGGTTAAGCATCACGGTATGGTATTAAAGTGACAGGATCTTTTAGTGTATTGTCACGATATTATTATAATATCATGATATAGCATATTAACATCACAATATGACATTTTAGTGTAAGAGGAAATGAAAGTAAGAGAGGACAAGGCCACATGCTGTTCAAAGAGCATGTGTCTTAACCCTATCTTACTTTCCATTTTATTGAATCTTCCGAAGTGCTTTTGTTGTTGGCAGTTTTGGAGTACCGGTCTTTGAGCAATGTAGAGGCCTTTACTTACTGAATTATATTGCGATATATATGTTGACATGTGCCATTCTGATATTGTTCTATGTCGATTCTGTATTACCATATGGTAACGTGCGTCTCTCAATATAATGTTATTTAAATGTTATACCTTGACATGACAATATAATATCCTGACATTAAAATGTCATATCCAGACTTTAAAGTGACATATCCTGACACTCTATGGTCACATTAAAATATTGTAGTGTGATATTCAGTCATTATAATGTCACATTAGAATGCCGCCAAGCCCGCCATATCTTGATTTGATAATGCCATATCCTATCATAAAAAATGGGATATCTTGACATTCAAATCTTATTGTGTGATATAAAAGGACAAAATTTGGACATTATAATACCATCTCATGACGTTAGAGTGTCATATTCTGATAAATTACAATCCAATATCCTGGCATAAATATGCCAGATCCTGACTTCGAACTGTTTTTTTATGTTTTTTTCTATTTTAATGTCATAATCCGACAAGTCTATTATACAATATTCGATATTAAATAGCATGTTTGTCATTATAATGACACATCATCACATTACAATGCTATACTGTGACCTCAATGTGTCATTTCATCAATGTATAATATTCAAGTACCATATCCTAATATTCAAATGTCATATCCTAACATTAAAATGTCATAGTGATGTTAAAATGATATATCACGAAATTGTAATGCATTTCGTGATAATATGATGCCATATATTTTCCTTTTAATACAGCAACGTAATGTTTAGCCACTATATACTGCCTTTGAAAAGCTGTTTTGAGCCATCATAACGTGATTTTGCTATATTAAACAACAATGTTTGGACATTATATTACATTTCATGATATTAAAGTGTCGTATCCTGATATCATATTCATATATCCTGACATAAATCTATCATATCTTGACGTTAAACTGTCACATCCCCTAATTTGATGTCATAACCGACATTTCAATGAAATATCACATTGCAATATCATACAATGTCATATATTTATTACGTAATACACTAATATTCAAATAAAATATCTGATTATTCTAATCTATAATCCAAGGTATTTATTACCATTTTCAGGAAATTGATCAAATTACATAGGCCTATAGATGGCCAAACTCTGCCAGTAAAATGATGTGATTTAAAACATTTTCTTATTTAGTAGTACATGTAAATAGCCAAGAGTCTCGTAGGACACGTGTTCAAGCTGGTGTAATATTGTACTTGGCTCTGTTATTATGTACATCCACACAAAATTAGCTAATATTCATATCCTAGAATAATCACAACTAATACTTAACCAAAATCGAAAAACATTGCATATAGGCCTACTATATAAAATACCTACATTGGAATTAGTTGCTGGATTTAAAACTGGAATTTCTTGGATTTCGCTATCTCAAGCTTCAAATGAATGAAAAATACCCTTATATTTAAAAATGAGACATATTATAATTTTTAATCAATAATTTCTGACATATGATATTTTGTAAATTTGATAAATCTATATCTATATTCCCATATGAAAAAGCAGTTGGACATCGCTTAATCGTGGCACCTGCGCTAAAAGAGCTAACCAATATGGCAGCCATGTTGGATTTTGAGTTGATAAGCACATTCTATTAAAAAAATTGGTGATGGAAATATATTCTAGATTCCATGGGTCTGAAAAAAAGTTTCAACAACATGATGATTATGGCATGTAGGTGATTTTCTGAGGGGGGGGGGGGGGGGACGCTTGACATAATGGTCGCCATCTTGGATTTGTAGAGATAAGAAAAGGAATGATATCATTTCTGATCCTGTTGATGAGCTTTTTGTGCCTTAAGACATGTGTAGAGGCACCAAAATATTTTTTTTAACTGCAAAAGTGAGGAATTGGGGTATTTTTGAAAAATGACGTTATATGGTGTTACATAACATTAAACTATGTGGGATTTATGTTGATAAATTCAATATAATAAAATTTTGGTGATCTAAAAAAGTGCTAGACTCCATGGGTTTAGACAAAAAATACATTTTAGGCTCAACAACGAGATAGTTACCTCATATTTTCGTTTTTTTTAAGAGATCGCTCATCATACTCAGTATATCAATATGGCGGCCATCTTGAATTTTTGGTATTGAGAAAAGTACTGATATCATTTCTGATCATCTGGATGAACTCTTACTGTCCTCAAACATGAGTAGATACACCTAAATATTTTTTTCTAACTGCAAAAGTGAGGAATTATGGTATACCCCTGATTTTTTGAAAATGGCGTTACATGGTGGCGGCCATCTTGAATTAAAAAAAATGCACAAGGGGGATTTTTGGGGCCTCATGGAGATGTCCATGTATCATTCCTGAAAAAATCAGCTTTCTGCAATTTTATTCCAGGTTCAACCCTAATGCTCTTGCACTAGGGCGGGGGCCCTAGGGCAGTGGTTAGCACCGCTGCCTTTCACGAGTCCGGGGTTCGGTTCCCGGTCTCGGCGGTTTCAAAGAAACAAAAATGTTTCTTCCCCATCCACGTGTGAAAGTCAGTATTGTGGGGAGCCTCCGTGACCGAGAGGTAGCGTGCTCGGCCTCAGACCGCCAGGTCTCGAATTTCGAATCCTGTGTCTGGAGGACAGTGTCATCTCAATCATCTCACCAGCCTCAGGAGGTTCTCCTGGCCCAGTTTAGCCTATATGTGCACAAAGGTGGCCTAAAGCCCGATTCATTTCATTTCATTTCATTTTGCTCTTGCACTATCTGCTGAACATGGGCATTTGCTAAAACTGGAAGAGATATGGCAGCGCTATTTGGTACCTATTCAAGAAGCCGATGTTGGTGTTCCCCGATCGTTTATAAGCAAACCAAGCACCTGCAAAGAAAAGTTAGAAAAGCTTGTTTCGAATTTGTATGATATTGTAATACTTCATGACCGAATACAAAGTGAGAAACACACTGTACTTGTACGAGTGAAATTTTTTCACATTCCAGTGTCAGAGATGACAAAGAGTGTGGATAATGAGGATAAGCCAAAATATCAATTTACAAGCCCAGTGAAGGAAATTAATTCATGTCCCTTGTCCATGTCGCACTTAGACTTCGAGACGATATATTAGCCCACAAACCATTTACATGTGCTAGTGTTAGTGAGGAGCAAAGTGCTGTGTTCTGTGTTCCAGATAGTGTTTATATGTTTCTTAATCTATTGTTGGGTGGGCAAAAACTGCTGGACGGAAAATTTGGCGACATTTGGCTGTGTTCTGTGATCCAGATAGTGCTTATATGTTTCTTAATCTAGTGTTGGGTGGGCAGAAGCTGCTGGACGGGGAATTTGGCGACATAGACACGAGAAAACAAGAATTGCTTCGAGTTGTCGCATACTGAGTCTTGGACAAGACATTATTATACTCTGTATCTGGATAAAAACTCATGATTCCATAACATTTTGGCCTGGAGAACCCTTCATCAGGCCACAAGGTCCAAAAAATGAGTGGAGGGCATGCAGGGCATGTGGCCTCATATAGGCATATCCTGCGACTTGACACTGCTTTGGCTGAGCACACCCTTGAAAAAGAGTGCAGATGGATCCATCCAGTCTGGCTGAAGAACTATTTCTCCATTTTAGCACAGAATATATAGATATAAATGATTCTTCTCTTGATGGCAAAGAAACATTTTATGCTACTCAAGTAGCTGCTTCGCAGAGAGGACCACCGCCTTGTGATCCTCTTGCTGAGATTACATTTTCTAAACGTGAAACCCTTCATGTACCTGATGCAATGAACACTATAATTCCTGCTCACAGAGTTGGTGAAGCAAAGCCAGTGTTCGATCATTCAATTCAAGAAAAGTGGTTCGATTGTGACATTGATTCTTGTCCCGCAGCGTTAAAGGCCAGAGCGACTGACATTGCTCTCATGGTACAGAGGAAAACTCAATGTCCCAAAGAAACATGGACTGCCTTTAACGCAGCAAAGTTAATCCTGAACATCTGTGGGTTATCTCCCCATAATCCAAATCACAGCACATGACATTGATACACTCAATACAGTAGTACAACGAGTTATACACATTACAAGAGCAATGTAGCAAAAACAAGTTGTTTTAACAGTAGATGAAGCCTTGTTCACTAACTTGATGCATCTCAAGTGGTCAGTCCCTGAGTATAAAGAAGTGTTAATCCCAAGACTTGGGGGAATTCATGCGGCCATGAATTTTCACAAATGTATTGGGCAACACATGCAGAATTCTGGTTTTGGTGAGGTATGGGTTGAAATTGGCATCATTGGGCCTAACGTTGCTGCCAACATAATGGCTGGTAAATCCTATGCTCGTGCCACTCGAGTGCATGAAATCACGCTGCAAGCCCTTTGGCACATTCTACTACGACATATGTATGCACACCTTGATGTGCATGAGGATAAACTTAGGCGACACCTACATCGTACTACAGAATATGATATGTTTGATTGTGATCGTCTGGTCGACATGCTGTCGTCTAAAACATGTATTGATCACATGACTGGTATTCTTCACGAAATACAAGATTGTTATTATACTGCAGCGTTTTGGTGGCAGTACATTGAAATGGTGGATATTCTTCTCAATTACACCAGAGCACAGCGAGATGGATTATGGGATCCCATCTCTATGCCTTTCGGAAAATGTTGCCCTATTACTATCGCTGCAATCACACAAATTATGCAAGGTGGGGTACAGTATACCTAGCTGCGATGCTCCAACTTCCTCAAGAAGTAACTAATGAGTTTCAGTAGGGAAATTATGTAGTGAAAGGCACAAACAAACTATTCAACCAGGTCTCACCTGACCACAGCCAAGAATGGCTCAACACTGTTGGTAAGGCAGGAGGGGGGATAGTTGGCATTACAAAAAAACACGACGGCTTTGAGCAGGTGGGCTTTATCGTACAACATAAGGTCTATTATTTCTTCTCAAACATAGGAAATGTTCCTCCTAGATCATTCCGATGACTATTTACCTAGATAATCCACCTTAGCAAGGCAGAAACGTGACACTGAGGATGAGGATAACGTTATTATCATGTTTAAGCGACTGAATGTGTTCACAAAAGACACTTCATAAGCCAAACTTCAGAACATAGCAACAAAAGACCTTGAAACATATGTCATCCAAACTTCTTTGTTGCGTGCTGAGACTCTGGGACAAAAGCAGGTTAATGATTTTGTCGAACATCGCTTGTTGTCAACATAGGGTGAATCACAATATACCGAGAGGGGATCACCTCTTGATAAAAACAAAGTCCACACATTCTCCTCACTCTACTATATACAAAAAGAAAACAAAGGCAAACAAAAAACCATAAAGGTAGACAGGAACTGTTTTCAAACAGCAAAGACTTATTACCGCCTACATGCCTGGCCGGCAAGTTAACCTGCGTAATGTCTTGAAACACGAACATATACCAGTGCCAGTATCACTTGCCGGATGGATGGCAGTCTCTGTGTCGGAAACAAATCATCTTTAATATATGTGCTCATACAAAATGTGTCAACCCCGCCAGAGATTGAAATAAAAGTACCATCTACTTTGATAATTGATGGTCGAGCCCTTGTTATGGCCCTCGGACAGCCAAAAGGTCTGAACACATTTGGTGACCTAGCTGATGAATTTTCAAAGACTGTGTTGAGCATGTTGAGCACGATTTGCTAGAACTGATGTCACTTTTGACAGGTACCAAGAACATACAATCAAAGATAATACCAGCTCCAAACGTATTTAGGGTTGTCACCCAGTTAGGAAACCTCTTAACGATGGCTCGGTCCCACTTCCAAATAGCTGGTCCAACTTCATGGCACTGGCTCAAAATAAGGAAGATCTGGCCGAGCTGCTATCTGAACAGCTATTGCTGCATGCACCTGTTGGGAAGAAAATTGTCGTGTCAGGAGGTTTCAAGGAGAGCACAACTGCCTTAGGGATGACACTACTGCAGGCGACAGTGTGACGAGTTAATAGGATTGTAGTGCACTGTGTATACTAACACTGATCAGGTTGTGGTGTCTTCTAGAGTCACAGTGTGCTTATTCTGTTAGTGGCACATTTCCCATATATGCAGTCCAAAGAAGCAAAATTACCTTCCTATTCACAATATATATAAACAGTTTCAGCAAGGACGCACTGCTTGCATTTCATGCAATTACAGGCTGTGGCAGTGTTTCGCATCTTGCCGGATAGCTTGGAAAACATTTCAGTCCCATCATACACTTCTACAGAAAGTTGGAGAATTTAATGATAATATAACCAGATCTGCAGAAAAAATCCTGTGCTTGTTGTACAAGGTAACCACAGTCACCACTTGTGATGAAGTCCGGGTTGTGTTATTCAGCAAAGGCTGTTCGCAAGAGTCATTGCCACCAACCTCTGATGCAGCACACTTTCAGACGCGCACATTATCAGACTTTGGTCTGGAAACAAGCTGCATCTACAAATCCTGATCTCCCACAGATCACAACTATGGGTTGGGTGCTCAATGAAGAAAACCGGATGGTACCAAAGCTGATGAGCCTCCCCCCAATACCAGATGCGTGTACTGAAATAATTTCATGTGGGTGTGGGTGTAGTAAGGGGTGTAACAGTCAAACATGCGGTTGTAGAAAGTGTAATTTGCCTTGTACTGCATCCTACAAGTGTGCAGAGGGTCTAGTTGACTGTAGAAATACTACAGATTAATAGACTTTACTACTCTACGAATAAAATATTGACTATTTGACCAGAGGTAAAAATAAACAATTTTGGTCCAATATTTGCAGCAATTATTCCTAGAGACTCTGATATAATCATTTCACTTTTTAATTAAAAAAACGAGAGAATTGTATATCTCTTAATGCAATGATGTTGAGCAAGTAATTTTGGTTTTCTTCGACATTTTAAAGCATAAAATATGATCACTGATGTTATTGTTGTGCAGTTTCTTTCTTCATTTTTTTTATTTGGTGGCCATTTTGTTTTGTGATTTTTGTGTCCAAACACCCGGATTAGAGCTTGGCAGACAATTTATTTCAAACAGCAGATAAAAATTATGTAAATATTCAGATTAGCTGAGCTCTATTCAAAAATGCCTACAGCAATACGTTTTTTTTAATTTGTTCCAGACTACAGTATTTCATGTGGAGATTTAGTGACATCAATGGAGTATGTCTATAGCCTTGTTTCAGCAGATACTCCCAAAGAGCCAAACTAACCACTGATAAAAATAGAGGGCATGCCACCCATGCATGCCACAGTACAAACCTGTACTGTGTAATAAGTTTCATAGAACAAATTATATTACTCATAACTATGTAAAAAGCATCAATTCCAAATTAATTTTCCTGATATATTTTTCCTATAGAAACTACTAACCTGCTTCCATTCCTAATGATTCACATGTTCAAGGTGTGATAATAAGAATAATTGATAACTACCCTCCATTTATTTGCTATTTTAGCCAAATAACCACCGTTGGGTCTGCAAAGGTGCCAAATTTTAATGTCTGTCTCAATAATCAGACTAAAAATACAGTTATATGCATGTATATAGATCTAAATTACCAATAACTGATTTGTCCGTTACTAATTTATCATTAGAGTCATAGCTTTATTTGAAGGTGCCCTAATTTTAGGTCGATTTACGAAATTGGCTCCCTTGGGGTTGTAAGAGTTACAGAATTTGAATGCATGACAGATTCTCCTATAAAAACAAGTAACCGGACATTTGGAACTAAAAAAAGTAAATAAAACACTCCGGGCTCTCGGACTATGTGAATTATTAAACGTCATGCGTTTGTAAAAGTTTGTTATTTTTTGTCAAAATGATAATACGTGTAAAGAAATATACACATTTTTATGTTCCAGTCAAACAAATAATACGCAATTTTAACAATTATCGATAGATAACATACATTTTAATATTATTCTAAAATACTATAACCACCTTCAGGTCTGAAAGGGTGACAAATTAGCATTTTTACCTCATTGTGGCCATAACTAGAGTGAACATACACATTTATAGGCATTTATTTGAACAAAAATTAACAAGGAACTTATTGGTAAGTTATTAGAGAATTAAGTATTATTTGAGGGCACCCTATTTTAAAGTAGTTTTTTGAGAAAACGGCTACTTTTCGGCTAGTAAGAATTCCAGATGCGAATTCCTCACATATTTTTACTATAGAAACCACTAAACGGCTTATATTTATGTTTATCCATATGTTTAAATGCAAATATAAATGTATAGGCATGTATGTGAATTAAAATTAACGATAAACCTAGTTGTCCGTTATCAATTTCTCATTACAGAACCATAGATTTGTTTGAGGGTACCCTACTTTAAAACACCTGTTGGGCCTGTTGGGCCAACGTTGTATAAATGTTATAAAAATGTTTTGTGGTGACGTACTTTCATCTAATAAACCAATCCCAGTTCGGGTGCAACAAGCCAGTTTGCTTCTTGATTTCAGATATGAAAATACGTTACTTCCGCTTTCTTTCGTCATGTTCGAAAGGAAGCCGTGTGTGCAACGTCTGTGTTACCAAGCGAGCAGTGAAGAGACCTACTGCGCTGAATGTGCGATGCTCACCATCTTAAAACAATGTATATTGCCTGATATAAATCTAGCCAAAATCATCGTGACATGAATAAGTCATGTTGAGAATTTCGACCGATTTGAAAAACAAAAAGTTAAGCACCATGCGAGATTGAAGTTGAGCTATGACGAGGTGAACACAAATATTTATCCTAAATGTTAACTTCCAAAAGCCGCATTAGCCCAGTTTGTTTCGTATCAAAGGCCATATATCCCGCATGCCTACAACTTAGTCATATGAATAGCGCACTGCATTAAGGTATTTGAGTCAAGGCTCTTTCGGCTGTTTCGTGAATGCCAGAGCGATGGAAAAGGAGTGGTGATGCAAATGTGGACGGAGATTTGTATGTACCTCGAACCAGATTGCTTTAAAATTAACTTTTTTTAGTTCACACATTTGTTTAGCTACAAAGTATTTTTCAGTTTGGATTTTAGTTGGTCGGTGTAGAGCCGTAGACCGGTTATGAATAAGAGTTTCAAAAAACATCGCAACCAAAGGTTTTTTTCAATTTGAAATCATCATAAATGTCTTAGTTAGCTCTTTCTGATTCATTTGAATACCTATGTTATGGATCTACGAACTCTTTGGGGTTTAGAAATATTGTTACTTTTACAGTGCGGGGATCGACTTTAGACGTCAGAATCTGACGTCTACAGACGTCAGATTCTGACGACTAAAGTCGATCCCCGCGCTGTAATGGTTAAACTAATATTAAAAAATATAAATATCTGTAAGTGTGTCATGTTTGTGGAGGCTAATATCTACTGTGGTCCATATGAGGCCAGAAGTAATTAAATTATTAATGCGTGTCCACGCAATAATAAAGCGTGCCAACGCAATGCCGCGTACCCACGCAATGATCAGTGCGTGCCCACGCAATGACTAATGTGTGGCCACGCAATATTAATGCGTGCCCACGCAATAATAATGCGTGCCCACGCAATAATAATGCATGCCCACGCAATAATAATGCGTGCCC